>OZ022266.1:49472174-49912174 GCA_963978885.1 Nemotelus pantherinus | reverse complement strand
CTTATAAAACATTGAATTATGGAAAATGTTGTTTGAAAAGCTCTATACTCCGCTGATCTTCTGAAAGTAACTCTTAGAAACCAACAGCAGGGGTCTCGAGTAAAGTCACAAAAGTGGAAATTGGTTTTGGAACAAGCCAAATAGTATCCCAGAAATCGACGCCAAGACATACGCGACCGGTCAAAGATGCCTGCAGTATGGGCAACTGCGGGCCAATATTCTTCACCAGATCCGAAGACTACATTGTAGCAATTCATTGAAGGAAACTGTAAAGGGAACGAACTTGCAAAGGCTGGTACAGTTTTTCGGAAGTGTTTTGCAGATTTCAGATGGCTTCAGTTCAATTGACAATCAGGTAAAAACATCTAAGGAACGCTATGATGTCTTGGGTAGAAGAACAATCCGGTGTGATTACAAGACAATAATAGACAGCTTTTTACATTGCCCGCACTAGGGAACTACTTGAACTAGGAAGGAAATTCTTTCGAGTTATCTGCTACTGACAAAGATTTTTGCCGGGATTATAGATGTGGGGAAGAAGAGGAAACAGTTCTTCATCTCTTAAGCAAATACCCGGCCCTGGTTTGAAGAAGCAAACAGCCGCTTGTCTCATACTTTTTTTCAAGCCTAACCAAAATAGCTTCGGTAGACTTAAAGAAGATCACTCAGTTTATTAAAAAAATAACAGTACCCCCTCTACTCAAAAATGGTAGCTTAGCTCGCTAACGACCACGCTCAGACCACCATAAAAAACCATTAGCCACTACGAAGCATAACATGTAAAATTAAAAGTCATGAAATTATATAATTAAGCCTCATTTTCAAATTTCACGCATAGCTAGGAGATTATGGATCGACTTAGTTCCTTAAAAGGTATATGTATTAAAACAAACCTATAGCCAACGCAGATGGCATCATTTTACAGATCGACTCAAATGTGTTTGAGCAGAATACCGAAACTCTGAAACTATTAAACTATTATTTTGCTCCCAAAGTTCATCAAAATTCTCAGCAACTAAAAAAACTGGAAAATCGCTTTTATCACAAAATACTTCATTTCGAGTTTAACTCCACTCAGCAAACTCAAATATGTACTGTACAAGGTATTTTCCACACCATTTTGCTTCCTCCTTCGTTTAATCACCGAACGGACAATGAACTTGTCCATGCAGAAGAACTGCTCCAAGTCTCTCTCTAGCCCCAAAACACTTATAACTACTCTTCGTGAGAAAATTGAATATTAAAGTACATACGAGTACCTTCATTCGTTCTCAACTACTGTACAACGTCCGTCCATTCATCGTCGTCAGTGTCCTCGAGCCCGAAGACAGCATCAGAGCAACCATTTGTAGTAAAGTGTTAGTCAGACCCAAGTTAGTCAGACCCAAGTATGGTCCTCTTTCATGTCCCCATATGCAATATTGTGTCATGTGCTCTATGTGTAATTGCTTTTTCTACTTCATACTTGTCCTAGTCCTGGATGTGCATGCCTCGAACATTTTAAACCAATATCATGCTTTCTGCATTTTTCTTTCTGTCTTTTCGTTTGCAGATATTTTTCATTCTCACTGCATAGTTGTTTAGTTTTTAGTACGAAAAAAATTACTGCTGTTAGTTTTATCTTTTTTTTTAAATTCCTTTCTTTGCAAAAGTTTTCGAATTCTATTCTTTTTATATCTACAGACCTATATATGTATGTATGTAAACAAAAAAGTATATACGGTTTCTTTTCTTTTTTCTGTATTCGTTGGTTGCCGCCATGTTCGCTGGGAAATTGTTCAGATACCGCAGGGAATATGTCAACTGTACAATGGGACAACATGTGATAAATTTCTACGAAATCAAACGGTTTTCGTGCCACCGGACTTAACAATGGAGAATATTGAAGAGAGACTGAAAGCAGCATATGGCGTTATTAAAGAATCCAAGTGAGTAAATTGAATATAAACTGTAGATTAGCGAGTATAGGTAAGAAAGTAATTCAATTCATTGAAATTTACCCAAGAGAAAGAATTACATGGCAGAGACAAGAGTAGATCTTTCGAAGCTTTTCAAGTAACAGTAGAAAAGTTTTGAACGAAAGGACATGTTTTTTTTAATAAGAATAAGTTTTAATTTTTATTGGCTCTTAAGGAACGTTTTTATAATAAATTAAGCATATGTCCTCGATAGATAAGTGTAGCTTGTGAGCAAATTTCCTGTTTCAAGTGCCTGTCTTAATAAGGGCTTCATAATAATACACTTCACTCAACTATTTTCCCAATTTAAAATCTGTCAATATTGAGAGTCTTTAATAATTTCAACACTCCTCCTTCACTGTCATCCACAAATATTTGCCAACCGCCACAACAACTTTCCGCGTAAATACAACACAATCAGTTTCGAAATTGATTAACTCGATTTCCGTACGAGTTCTCTTAATGACAGTCACAATTTCGAAGCACGACTTCAACTTTGACATAAAATATATTTAGCAACATGATCGATAGCTTCTGTCAGGACATCGCATCAGCCATACTAACAACCACCCGATCTCTCGTTTTTCCTTCTTCCACAGGGACATGAATGCAAATTGCCGAGTCTATGCACTGCCAAGTTTGTGCTACAGTACGCTGCCAATCTGTCGAACACCCGAACGAACAAATCATCAATATTTCGCTTATCTAGCAAACAGGGACCGTCGCACCAAGAAATCCAAACAGTATTCGGGCAACAACAGTAGCGGTTCCAGCGATAATCCAACGAGTAGCATTGGAACGCAAGCATCCGAACGCCAGAAACGCTACTTGGACCATAAATCCGACGAGCGCTACTATCGCGGAACCAACAATCGACAACAATCAACGTCCACTTTCTACGATGAATCTTTGTCATTGTCCTCGTCACCATCTGCTTCATCTTCGTTGCCGTCCACGTCATCCTCGACTTCATCCATTTCGATAACGCCGCATCGTCGTGGCAATTCACCACCGACCCGGGACACGGAAAACCTGCGACGGATCTGCCGGGACGAATGCGAACTACTCGAAAACGAATTGTGTCAGAAGGAGTATGCGATTGCAAAAAGACATCCAACAATCGGACAGAAGCTACCCCTGGAAGATTGTCATGATTTACCGATGGACGGCGACTGTTCATCATTCGGGATTGCAATCGATGTATCGCCCGACGAGGATTGCTATTGGGAACAGGGTTCCGGTTACCGGGGAACCGTTGCCGTATCAACGTCCGGTCGCCAGTGTTTGAAGTGGTCGTGGCTAATGAAGGAAATTGCCGATTATCCTGAATTGGCCGGACAGAATTATTGCAGGTGCGTTATAATTGAATGAATGCATGCTTGGAAACTGTGAATTTTTGGCCTACCACAGAAGCTTGTATGAAAACCTAAGCATTACCCGACACCGAAATTTTAGCCATTATCTTTTTTCTGTATCGCAACTGGTACTCGATACGTAATTAAATTATGAAAGCCCGTCATAAAGCTATTGAGCTCACCCGGCATAATTAAATCCACTTCATCGCAAAGCCTTATATAATCCTGTCATTTATCCTTTCCGCCTACCTAATTATCGCTGTGATTTAACTAATCGATAATTCAATGTAACTACTGATAATCACTAATTAACATGCACTCTCGCGTTTTCTCTACCCCAATGATTTTCATCCTATATATCGAATCCACCACCGAACCATATCATCCACAACTGGAACTACCATCGCACCAACGCCATCATCTATCTCCACGTGGACGCAATCCAAACAACACCCATTACATAATATATTCAACGTATCTTTTTGTGATTTCCATTTTCAATTCATTTTCAGAAATCCCGGTAACCGTGAAGAGAAACCGTGGTGTTTTGTTGATGATAAAACCAAAGAACCGTGTGATATACCGAAATGTGCTGAACAAATGTGGCTCTATATAATTTTATCGTTTGCATTAATTTTGGGATTTATTGTGACCAGTGCCGTGTTCGTATGCTATCGACGTACCAAGAAACAAGGAATGACAAATATACAAAATGTAAGTAAAATCTATATTCTGTAGGTTTAATTGTATAATTCTTTGGAGGTTTTATGGAGAGATTTTTTTTATTAATTTAAATAGTACCAGAAAGGTTGGAGTGATTTCGAAAATAATTTTGATTGGCTGGAGAGAAAAAAATAATTAATCGTAGACAAGTGTTTTTGATTTTAAACGTAGATTATGATGAATTTCAGGTTTAGCAAGACTAATTGAAAGTAATATTATTTAGATAAATTAAATAAATGGAATTTCACATATAGCGTAATTAAAGCAAAAAAGTCAAAACATGGGAAATATGTGTACCCCGTTTCTGTCACTCGCAAATAGAGAAGATCTATACTACAATTCTCTATTTGACGTCATTTTAATTTCATTCTCCATTAGTGTGTTTCTGTATAAAACTCTTCTAGCATATCTCAATCAACTCTATTCACCAAGGAATGGGAATAGAGAAAGTGTTTCTGTAATGCCATGAGTACAGTTAGACGTCTCTACCAATTGACTAAATTATCACGACCTTTTTTGTTGTTGATTAAGAATTTTCGTGATAGAGTTCTGTAGGACGGGTGCGAGAAAATGGAAAAATTTGAAATTTCATATTGAAAGATAATAAAGAAAAACAACAACTACCGAACTAAGGAAAAAGTCAGTCGCCGCGTCATACTGCAACGCGGAATACATCCTCACATTTTTGGGAATTCATTTTTATTCAGCACTTAATTCCTCCAGAATTTCAAGTGCTCCTTCTTTGTTCCAGAAACCTCGCTTCTGAAATGCTGAAGGGATCTCAATGGTGGGATTTGAACAGACATGCTTTTTTCGGACTGACACCTTAACAAACAGCGCTGCAAACTATCGTAATCAATGAGTTCAAAAGCAATGTTCTACGCGAAAGCAGTTTTAATGTCTTCACTTCTCCATTTTTGCTCCGAATTTTAACGTTCCATTCTTCTACACACTTTTCCCAAACGATTTTCAGCTGCACTATACAGGAACTGTTAGGCTCAATCAGTAGAGTTCTACGTTTCGAATTTCGGTTATTTCATCGGATAGAGAATATTCTCTATTTGGGTTACAGAAACGAGGCACTGATTTCAATAGTTCCAAATCGCTGCCCTAATCGTTACTATATATATATTTATTTTTTACACATATATTTAATCCTTTTTGTGGATATAGTTATTAGTTAATCGCACTAGATATTCAAATACACCCGTTTTAGTTTTAAAAAAATTAATTTCCACGTCTTAGCTTTCGATCTCAAGTCAATCAATTGGCTTAGCTTGTTCCGCGGACTTGACATCGACACTTTAGCTAAGAAATTTTATATTATTATTCTTGAATGGATCCCCTCACACAATAGAGTTAATCTGCGGCGTATTCAATGTGCATGCTATAGCTGCTCCAAAAGCATAGCATAGCATCACTTTAACAAGTGTCAAAATTTGCAGTAGCTAGGTGAAGCAGCTTTGAATATTGGACAGCCAAGAGCTGCTACGCATGTCAGCCTTTACACAGCACAACTCAATAATATTTTTTTTAATTTTAGTCTTTGTATATATGTGAATCAGATTGGGGCTGCGATCCGAAAAATTTGCAGAGCTTTGGGAATTGAAACATTGGTTATTTATTTTCATTGTGAATACTAACTGTAACCATTTATTGATCCAAAAAAAGCACAACCGACTCGTGCTGGGAACCTTTACTTGCATTACACTATGGAAATTGTATTAAATTTCGGAGTTTTCAGCATACATCTGCAGAAACCATTAAAATTTTCCTAACATATTCAAAACTTTTCACTTATTTCTGTCTTTTGACGCCAAATATGTGAAAAAGAGCGAAAAAGAAACATTCAAAATTTGGTGGTACACGAATCAGCATACCCGGCCTTTCGCGCTCCATACTCAGCTTCTAAAAACTCAAGATGAGCTCCGCTGTGTAAAAGCGAACTTAAGACTCGAGTTGAGTTGAAGTGTTTAAAAGCCCGCATTTAGATTATGATAGCAGCATTTTCAAATTTATTGCTCATCCCCTTTGTTACCAAAGCCCAACAACTCCTTTTTATTTCCACTTCTTATCAAAAATGATTTTTGAACAATATCTCAGCTGTTTACTCATTAATAGCTGCTATAGCAAGAATATTGAACACACCCGACGAACACCACGACAAACATCTCTCGTGAAAGGACAGTTTCTTTTGAAAATGTATTAATATTCCGTTAAAACCCTTAGTGATTTCCATTCCAAAAAGAATTCACCTTGACTCCTCAGATGACGAGGAAATTTCTGATCACTCTCGTGATTTGATTCAAAGTCGCGTTGACTAATACAATACCATTAAGAGGCGATAAATAGGTCTGTTCGCGTACCTGAATCTAATAATAAAAAATAATATATTAAAATAGATTGGTAGAAAGTCATTTTTGTACTTTTGCTGCAAGCCAAATTTTGCAGCAAAAAGAAACCAGCTGCCAAATTCTGTTACTGCTGCAGTTTGCTGAAGTACGCGAACAGACCTAATGACTTCGCCGGATACAAATCCGTTCAATTCGCTCTCGTTAGACGACGCAGGTGACAACCATCTAACACTAGCGGTTAAATGCAACCGGTTATACTCGTAAATGCTCAAAACAGCTACCAACATTAGTCAGTTGTCAAAATTATAACAAAAATTCCCCAATAGTAATCAAAAGTGTTTCACGCGATTTTATACTTTCTTCTACTAAATGAAAAATAATATAACTGACTGTGAATTGAAGCTAAGGTCGGCTGGTATCAAATAATTTGTACATTAGGTAAAATGTTTTGAAAAAGTAACGAAATTACTTTTGGAATCAAAAAAATAGTTTTACTCATTTATAAACAAAAGTCATCAGGTTATTAAATGTGTGATAACCGGTTTCCATGAAGTGTCTCTGGTGGAAAGACATATGTATATCGAACCCACCAACGTCAAAGTCATCAAAAACAATATTAAAAAGTGCACTGATATAAAAATGTACTTAAACAAAAATATTAACCAGCAAAAGTTAGAATATGTAGTATATTTTAAAAAAATGGCACCGTGAAGCTATTAGGACTTTCGAAAATTAAGTCGCTTTTTCGCATTCGTGTAAAATGGTTTTACGGATCTAAAAGTGATTTCGGTTTATTGCAGTTTATTGTCATTTTAATTTAACATTTATTGTTGTAATTTGGAGTGATTTATTGCAATGTTGCATTTCATTGCAGCCTATGGCATATTCAATCTAGCCAGCGCACTTAGCAAGCTAACTCTGCCTAGTTTTATATGCAATTATTAGCCGTTTCGGTGCAGGATTATGTAAAATTAAATGCATAATTTTGCTGGTCTGGTAGCTGCGATTTGCCGAATATCTTTGCGGAATCTCTCTCCTCACCACTTGTATCAATCTTTTTTGTTCTTAGTTCTTCATCCAGTATGTTTTTTTTTGAAAATCCGGTGGTCTGTTTCACATCTTTAAGAAAAATTAGCCGTTTGCCCGATTGGAGACGTTATCTTAAAACTCTTGAAAAGTAGCTATAATTTTAAAGCAATTTCTTTTTAGTCTGCATTACTTTTGGTTGTCGAAAAAATTCGCATAATTTTTTTTTGAATACACGGAGTATTAATGTTGCAGTTAATAGATACTTATTTCATTCAAGGATCACATTTTCCATCTTAATTTTCTCTTTTTCTATAGATTCATACCACAGTGAATGTTGAGCGAAGGATTTTTGGTTTTAATAAGTTTTTAAATTGTTTAAAGAAAAAACTAGCGTGAGAACAGCATATTAAATTCCTGTCAATTGAAAACATTACCGATACCATCAATATTCCAGAAAACGCCTCGTTCGATAAACTTACTAAGATCTCTAGTTTCATTCAAAAACAATCATAGCTTTTCGGAGGGTAAACGAGCTCGGCTATAACCCTCCACCTTTCAAACGTTAAAACTTGATCTGCCAGATCCGTACACTGAAACATAAAAATCTCAAGGTGCAGACAAAATTGGGAATTTCCAGTTGAAAAATGTACCTGTCATAGCAGTAAATTATCTACAAATAGAATTTAATAAATGTCAGATACTGTCTAATTTTCGCAATCGGTGAAAAATTGTAAAAAAAATCGTCCTAATTTTAAAACCTGGCAAGGACAGTAGTATCGGTGCGAGCTAAAGACTAATTAGTCAGATAATTACCATCAGCAAGCTGCTGGAAAAACTTATAAAAAATGACATCTTAAATTTTCTTGACGAATACAATATTTTGTCAAATTAGCAGATCGGATTCCGCAGTAACCATAGCACCGTTCACCAGCTGAAGAGATTATCCACCCATATCCAACGTAACTTAAATAACAAAAAGTCTACTATAGCAATATTCAGAAACCGTATACGTAAAATGATCCAATTTGATTTCCCTAAACATCCGATGAAAATGATTCGTTCATTTCTTCTGGGCAGAAAGTATTGCTTAACACAGAATCAAAAATAAAGACGATATCTGTCGGGGATCTACAAGGTTCAGTACTTGGGCCCATATTATATATACATATATAGTTTTCATTGCTAGTTACGCTGTCTCCGTTGGATTCGACCTGGATTCGAACCAGAGACCCCACACACTAGGAGCCGGTGTTGTACTCACTAGACTATACGAGCTTTTCTAGAACATTATATTTGGTACATTCTAGAATAACACTTTTTAAGATTTTGTCATTTAGTCTCCAAGTACATTCTAGAATAAATTTGTTCGTTTAATCGTATCCTATGATTTGAATCAACGATAGAGAAGGCCAATAGTAAAATAAATTTTAAGTAAAAGATAATGATAGAAGAATAGGACGATAAATAATTGGTTTAAAAATTTTATGCAAACTCTTTTTTGACCGCATAATTTAAATAAATATTGTAGCGAAAGTTCTTTTTTGCTTTCAGTCGCACCCATCAGATATGTAAAAAAGACAGTTTGACAATGAAATATATTGACTATATGATAGTAGAAAGTCGGTTCCGTGACAGTTGACAACAGCTCGTTGCATGCTAAAACTTGGTAGAGCAAAAAAGGTAGAGCAGGAATCGTGTTCTAAATTGCTCTAGTTGAACTTAGAGGAGGCTCATAAAACACAAACCAGAGCAGCTTAGAGCAAATTAGCGCAGCGGACTTGCTAATTAAAAACATTTTTCTGAGATATCTCAACCTAAAGCAGCTCCTTAAACACAGCTACCATATGTACCCAGATTTTTCAATCATGGATTGAGTCGAATGTCTGAGAGTATGATTTTGATTTGTCAGACAACAAAGCTATTTGGTTTTTTTTTTCATTTCTGTTTCAAAAATGCATCAATACCAAATTGAATGAGAATGTAAAAAATAGAATATTGTTAGTTGACTGAACTTTGAGTGATGAAGATGTTTCTTTCTTCTGTAAATCTCTTGAGATGACAATTCATCTAGTTGCAAAAGAAAAGTATTTCGAGTCTCTATTTAACTTTTTATATTCTTTTATTGTCTAGGAAACAATGTCAACATGAGCAATCTATGAATGCATTAGCCTTCTTATTTCTAGGCGAATACTAGAAGTGACCACACACTCCTAGATGTTAGACGTGGTCAGCATAAAATAAATAATTTTATCGCCAACAACTAAATGGAGAAAAACGTTCAAATGTGCGATAAATGCGATGAACTTCACATAGATGACGACACATAGTGTCTAGAATTCAATCAGACTGTTGACTCTAATTGAATATTTTCTGCAAACCTCGACTATTTATATATACGAGTATTACAGTGTAGTTAACGGCAAAAGAGAGATATACCAACGTAACCTGTACCGAAATGTTAAAAATGAAGCAAATAGATCTTTTTTCACTTACTAAGCTTTCTAGAGATAGCATGTTGGGGCAGTTTTTTCGATGGTAAATTTTACAGTCTAATTTTGCTTCGGATAACAATTCGGATTCCTACTCGTAGCCACCATTTTTTTTAGCGAAAAGCCATGGTTATTTTAACATTTGACTACTTTTTTTCGAATGCAGCCACCCATTCAATAATTATTTCAACTTACAGTCATTTCTTGAGAGGGAAATTTTTATTGTAGTATATCAAATCAATCGAACATATAATTGTTGTGCTCTTGCTCACCTGAAAAAATCAATTAATAGTTTTTTTTAAATTCATAACGTCACAATTCAAATTTCCGGTGAAACTTGGAAAACAGCGGACTAAGCTTACGTTTTAAAATCAATCAGGATATTATTGTTGGTTCAGCTCATTGACAAAAATGAACAGAAGGACATTTCTTCCATCACTTCTGCTTTCAAGGTCCACAGCTTTGCCAGTGCTTGTATGCGCGAAATGTACCAGGACTTTCCCATTTTGTGAATCATCGCTGCATCATTTTCAGAGTTTTTTGAAAACCCACAGTGAAAGCACCTTTATAGGTTTAAGCCGCAATCACACTCTCCTCGAACGTTTCGTCGAGCAACTTGGGCAATTACTTTCCTCCATGTATTGGCATGTGAAAAACAGGGGAGAATAGACCAGGTGACCATTTACACTCTCAGCTCGCCAACATTTGCGGAGCGAGTAGTTTCGGCATTAGCGTTATGCCGCGATTATACATAGGGTGAATATGGCTTATCTTATGAAAGGATACATACCTACCTACATGATATCCATATATTTACACTTAAACTTCGCACCCTTCTGCATGGTGTTAAATTTAAGTGATAATATCGTGTAGGTAGGTAGCATTTTCTCTGTTCAGAATTTCGTTTAACAAATATTCGGACAGTGTGCCTTATACGCATGCATCTTGTCCGATATTATACATCTTGCCAAACAAATAGTTTTGTAAATATCATCGGAGCGAGCACCAGACCTTTTTTCAAATCCCTTTGACTCGGTACGTAAAACCGACATCATTTCGAGCGGCCACGAGGTAGGACGAGACGGTCATAAACACTCAGCACCGCCATAAAATGCTCATTATCCCTTCATAAAACAGGCTAGAGCCGACGTGCTTGCCATGAAAACAACAGCCGAGAATAGACGAGGAGACCATTTACACTCTCACCTCGTCAACGTTTGCCATGTCTCGGGAAGAGTGTAATTAAGGCTTTACAATTTTAAATAGCGTTGACTCCACGGACCAGGTGACCATTTAGGACAACATATAACTGATTGGCATGATAATGTGCCTGTTGTTCATCATTTGACAGATGTGACCTTACAATTTTCCTACTCACGAAGGATTTCATAAGGCTCTTTAGTTAATCGGGACTTATAGCAAGATCAATTTATAAAAAAAATGATTGAGCTATCGACGCCAAAAGGTAGACGATTGCATAACTATCTGTTAAAAAAATTGTTAATACATTGGAATTAAGGGATGTGTGTGTCGAATTGTGGTTTTTGCCTGATCTATTCCAAAGCCCGGTGCACGCCTATGATGGTGGCTTTAATTGCATTAGCGATTAGATGGCAATCAGCGAGGTAGGTATCCAGAGCATATTTTTGTAACCTTGATCGATGCAAAGATTTTATATTTTATGCATCAGATCGATGTGCAAAAATAATTGCCGTTTTAACAGTACTTGACAACTTTTCGTCTAGAAAATAAGTTTACCGTTATTCAATCAATATCTTTGATTTTTATGCCTGATACGTTGCTGACAGTACTGCAATTAACCATATTTTATTCCTGCAAATATATTGCTTTAATACGTGAGGAACTGCTTTAGAAATAAATCTTGTGCGAAGGAAATGTTACTTTTGAGCTTCTTCTTCTTTTTATACGCTGCTTTAGGTAAGGATGGGTCTTTGAATTTCCTGGATCCATTAGGGAGTCCACTGGCACACAGCACTATCCCATATTGCCAATATCGGTTAAGGATCAAATCATTTTGAAAACCTTTAGCAGTCTTATACTTGGATTTGGTTTGAAATACTAGGATGGAAAAGTTCTGTCCCAAACAGCCTTTCCTAAAGTCCTAAAATTTTTCTTTACAACGCCGAAGTGCAAGCTTCAATGATAATTATTGTGAAGTTTTCACTCGTTTGAGAATCTTTCATTTGGTCTCCTAGAATTAAAATTCGATTTCATCCTAGACGCTTCTCCTGGTGGCAATTGAATAATTTAAGAAAACTGACTGCGTAACTTTATGTGGAGGGAATATGTCATTATCTTCTTCTACGATTTTTTGGGGCCTATATTTCGCATAATATTGAAAAAAGTTCGACAACAAATTAATTCTAATAAATGGAAAATATTATTGACTTTATAAAATATTCTATTCATATTAAAGATCAAAACTGATCGTAATCAGATTGGTATTTTATGGAGAGTGTTGAAGTCTTATTTACGATAGGGACAAGCATTTATGACTGTTGTTGCCGTATTTTTTTTTTATTATTTTCTTTCTTTTTCTTAACATTTCATAGTTAAGATAAAGGTATTTCAACAATTTCAATTATTATTGTTGAAATATATTTATTCTAATCATGAAAAAAGTTCGATCTGCTCAATTTTCGCATCAATTTCGTGTTGTGTTGATTTGAATTTTGGAAAAATTAGCTAAATAAATCTACTTAAAATTGAAAAATTCCGAAAAAATTATCTAAATATCTGTTTAAAATTCGTTTTACGAATAATACTTTTAAATTCGTCTGATTTGCCTGGGACTGCTAAATACTTAGCAAATCAGAACTAACCTGTAGACACCCGCATGGTAAACACATCTTTAGCTAATTGTCGGCTATGACGAAATTTCGTTTTTCTCATAACTCATTTATCTATCAATTACCGAAAAGATATTATTAACTCATTAAATTTTTTCAATTACTTAGAAGAAGGCGTTTACGTAAAGAATTTTTCTTTTTCAAGGTTAACGGTTACTACTCTGTTTGAGCTATTATATTAGCCTTTAAAGAAAGCGTACTAGTCCCAGGATATTTTAGGCTTGTTTAGTGGTTCCTCCAGACGATATAAATTAATCGTGGATCGAAAAGTTCGGCAGATAGATTTCAAATCTCACTCGAGGATAGCTACAGTGACCTTAAGTGATTAGAATTCAAGATAGTTCCAGTGAATATAGTTTTTCAGTGACGTGTTGTGCCATCAGACAAATTTCGGTAGTCGCAGCTGGAAATAGTTGAAAAAGAAAATAAGGTAGTTTTCGTACATTCTAAGCTCGGCTTAGTTAAATGTGTCGAAGGCCTAACAACAAGAAGCACTTCCATTTCAAAAAACTGTGGATAGTTCAATACGCAAAGGAAATTGCAAAACAAAGCAAATCGATATCTTCCGAAACCGTTCTTCCGCCCGAATCGCTAAAAGTCGAGCCACAATTCGTCTGCCCGAAACGTCCGACAAAAGCTTCAAAACAGCGAAATATGTATCAAGGACCCGAACATAACAACGCCTTGCTTCGTGAAAAGATTGCGAAGGCCAAGAAAAGGAAGCTGGGGTCAACTAGCAGCATACCGATGTCTGACCTCCTTCAACATGTTAAGACTGAAAACGATTTCATTATTATAGGCCAAAATGGAACCAAGGTGTCTCGATCTGCTTTTGAAACCATCAATTGGGAACAAGGTCCTACCATAATTACTCGGGACTTCTTGGGTATTCTTTTTACTCGCGAAGTTCTCGCCAAAAGTTCACTGAGTGGAAAACCATCACCTGCTTTCGCCAACAAACCACAAAAACCGCCTTTGAATCAAAAAATTGTCGATGATATCACGGAGTTAGTGCAGAAATTTACAATGTGTCCAATCAAGGATATTCGTAATGCTATCACAACGAAATGTGCCGACGAGACTAAACTGATGCGGAGACGAAAAATGCGAAAAACATGCTAAAATCGATGCATGTAGAAAACTAGATTTAAATCTCGTCTGAATTTTATATTTATGTAATTTGTAACATAGTAATCGCTTTAATTTCTTGGTTTTCTTTTCTATACAGTTTGAATCCTACTTCTACAATATCTTATTATCAACCACTCTCTTTATTTTTCACTAATTGCAAAAAAAAACAAATCAAAATGTGTTAAGGACACAAGTAAAAAAAATAGGTTTAAGTTTGTGTTAAGTGTGTTTGTGTAAAGTTTTTTAATTTCTTTGTTTTCTTTTTTGCTGCAGTTTAATTTATACTATATAACTCCACTTTTCTTTAATTACACAAAAAAAAAATGTGTCGGAAAGAGCACGCCTAAAAAAACATAGGATTAAGGCACTGCAGAATTTTATATCTCTGTATTTCGTAATTTGATAGTCTTTTTCATTTCTTGTATTTAGCAGATGGTGTAAATAAATTTAGGCTAAGCAACCTAACAAGCAATTGTTTTCATTTTTTGGTTTTAAAAATTGTTGCTCCAAGTCTTCTTCAATTTGGAAGATATGCACGAGTTTCTGCCACTTGTAACAAAATTACTAAATCGCCGGCCTGCCTTAAACCCCGAAATCACTCAGTGCAAAAAAGATAGTCCTTGTCACAATGCAAGGTCAGCTTCATTCGATTATGAAGGACAAGGTGGCGTAAATGGTAACGGGTATGTTCCCTACTCAGTCGCTTCCAACGTCCTCTTCACCATTTAACAACAAATGAACTGAAACAAAACTCTATCTATATCCTTACTTGGGATACGAATTTCATTTAAACTAGAAAGGGAAAGCTGATGCAGTTTTTCGGTGAGAGCAGGAATCAAATCAGGACAAGCGCTAGGATCTCGGATAACCTTAGATTACAATTAGATGCAAATCGTTCGTCAAATTTTATACGAAATTAATCAGCAATGGAGGCTCTTCATGTAGAACATTGAGCACAAAAGTGACTCATTCTAGAGGTTGACCAAATACGTAAATACCATTTATGGTACAATCGGCCTGAAATTCAACAAAGCGGAGTAAAACTACAATTGACGACGAAGATCGCACTGACCAAGCCGCTTTGAGCGTACTACGTTAAACAACTCCAAGCAATGACTCGATTCCTCCCACAAGTTTAGAGAAACTTAAACTTTTGGTAAGCAACACCATGAGCGAAAAACCTCCAAACCTTGATAGAGTTTCCAACCTCGGTTTCATTCACCTACCAGAGAATAATCTGCAGAACATCGCGGATATTATAAATACTATCTTTTTCCTAGAAAAATACCTAAATTGTTGTCCACAATTGTAGTCATCCTAAAACTGGCAAAGATTTAGTCTTTCCTCAAGAATCAAGGCTTATAGGCCGTCTTTCATCTATCGCCAAACTGGCGGAATAAATTTTCCTCTCTTATATCAAGGAGATAGTCCACCTCATAAAATCTTTCCAGAAGAGCAATTCGACTTTAAGCCTCAACATTTGACCGAGTTACAATTTAATAGAGCAGCCGAAAATGTAGGAACAGGGCTCAATAAAAGATAATCTACAGGCGTGGCATGTAGCCAATATCTTCGATAAAGTATGGCACGCAATACTAATTGTCAAACTCAATTCTTCAATCTAACTTCCAACTTATTGGTTCCTTTCTTCAAGGAATAACTTAGAAAATAGAAAACCATCTTTCCTCTATGCGCTCCATTCAAGTGGATGACCCTCAAGTTTCACTTCTATCGTCAATTCTGTACAATTTGTACACCGCAGACATCCTCCGATTAAAAAAATGAACATATCCCTGTTTGCCGATGAGACATGCATTATTTATTGTTCAAATCAGGCACTGGCTATCACATTAAATTTTCAATGCTCTATAGATTCCCTTTTAGAATAATTTCAGAAGTGAAAAACTAACACTGAAAAAAACACAAACACAATTTATCACTAGGATAGGAAGACAGATGCCACGCATGTTAACGGTAGACGGAATATCCATAGAATGACAAAGGACTGTCAAATATTTAGGTCTTATGTTTGACAAAAAATTTCAATGGATACCATACTTTTCCCATAAACGAGCAACTACTATGTACACTATGTATACTATCCATAGACCTTGAGAACGGTCACTACACAGCGAACACCACTACGGATTGAACTTTAAAGCAGCCTGGTGCAACCTTTGCCCGAAGATACCCAGGCCTATAGTATCGGTGTACCTATGGGTGAAAGGGCATGGCAACTCCGACAGCTTGGTGCCAAGCTTTGTCACTTCATCGACCACACACTTGCCATGGACAACCCCTATGTCCAGATACCTAAAGCAATTGTACTGCCAAATATCTCGGCATCTCCCAAAGAGTTGCACAACTGCGTAGCCCCTGTACAATGACCCCAGCAAGAGAATTAATAGCCGGTAAAAAGTCTGCGCATTTGACTACCCAGATAGCCTGAAAATGAAATACACTGCCTGAAAGACACTACAAAGGTCCGAGAGATTACGGGGCAGCATTAAATTCAGCTTATCTGATTACATACCGCTGTCAAACTTTATAGTTCAGTTTTAAGCCATCGATATGCACATAAATAAGCCCATTTTCGAACTGTGGTAACATTTAATTCACCTTTATGCCTAGTACTAAACTCTTCGCGAAACGAATTCAACGGTCAAATCCCATACAAAAAGAGCTTTACTGACGAATTGAAAAGCTCTTTTTGTATGGGATTCGACCGTTGAATTCGTTTCGCGAAGAGTATAGTACTAGGCATTACCAGGAATGCGAATTGAAAACTCGAAATACAGCCAGAGTTGTGTATTTAACGTCCGTTAGACCAGGAACTCCCTTAAATAAGATTCTATCATGGCAAAATTCAGTTCTATTATAGGTTATGTCGAAAAGCAATACAGTCTCATAGTAGCCAGACTAGCTAGCTGAAGAATTTTTAGATTAGACGAAAAGTGCCTTAGTAGGGGTCGTTCAGAGGAAAGTGCGGCCAACTTTCTCAAGCATCATTTGATTAACCAGACTTTAGACTGTCAAAACTACATCTAATACAGTAACATCGGCTCAACTATAGGTGTATAGTATAGCGATTCTAAAATAAAACGAGAAGACTTGGCAAGTGATCTCAAGTGGCCCGAACCCCAGAAGAGAGCCTGCCAAGAGGTTGGATCGCCAAACCATCAAAATGGCAAAAAAAGAATTGATTACTCCTGGAGCAGGGTGCTCTAGAAAGGACCGTGAAGACCCCTAGTCTACCTTAGCGGAGCACTCTTTTGACGGATGTCGGAGTGCCACTTTGTTAGATTTTAGCGGCTAGGGTGAATCAACATGGGATCAAGACAACACCAAGAAAAAGTGGTTACGCTACTTGTGCTTCATCCGTCAATTTTTATTTTACAATATTTACTGAGCACACGACAATAATGGTGCACTAGGTAAAACTGCAGTAAACACCAAAACCACCTCACTTATCATTGTAACCGAAACCATCATTGTAACCGTATTTTATTTACGCGTTTGGTTTCATTTCGGGCCGTTAGCTTGGCCTTTGGAGTTAAATGTAAGCGTTTGAGAGAAGACGCATACAGTGTGCATCGAAATTTTGCGCCCAAAAAATAATTTTTAATTTCTGAATGCTATAATAGAGCCATGCAACAAAGCGAGATTGCAACCCGCTCATATGGCTCTTTTACAACTGTACGGTGCACCGAAAACTTTCCATACTTTTTCTGATGTGTTATCGTTCTAAAGTAGCTTTGAGTCAAGGATCAGTTCTAAATATTTTAGCCTTTGCATTAGGTGAATGGAGACTTAGTTCAATTTCGGTAAGCCGAGGAACTTTGTAATTTCTTGTAAATGGTACTAGCTCCGTTTTACTGGAATGCACAGTCAAGCTGAATTGCCGGCTCCTAACGTATATCAAGAGAGTGATTTGATTTTTCTGAAAGTATAAATAGCTATGACTCCGTACAAGCAACCAATTTGCAGCCGGCGCTTAGAGCCTTCAGAAGAGTATTTACTGTAATGTTTAACAACAAAAAGGAAAGAACACTACCTTGTGGTATGCTTGTGTTGACCTCTTTTAGGAAGTGAGCACTCCCGCATTGAAGAGAATACCACTTGGTTCTTGAGGAACTGCTCAAACATCTAGTCCTAAGAGTGCCTCCACCGTGGTATCAGACCTGATGTAGTTAAAAGTTCTCCCAATGCATAGGAAGGTGGCGAGCATATACTCCTTAAGAGTGATAAAATGTTTTTTCAAAGAATTATTTGGAATAAGCATGCTATGACTTAGAGATCAACAAATGATTAGCAGACTTTTTGATATAGTAATCAATGATTCTTTCTTTAGAAAAACAGAGCTAAGACATATTGGCCGGTAGTTGTTCGGTTTAACGAGCAAAACTCTCACTGCTCTAGGAGAAAACGCTAGTCTTGTTTCCCACCAGCTGACAGGAACACACGAGATGCAAAGGCAAGCTCCTCCAGCTATGGTAGCGTTATCTCTATAGACTACAGAATATCAGGCGGAAGAACGCCATCAAGGCCCAGAGACTTGAACAGCTCGAGCGAGTTTATGGATCACTTCAATTTGTAGTTTGGCTAGTTTCAGTGGTCATCAACTGGACTAACTAAAGCCTAAAGCCTTCGGTATTGACCTAAAGAATATGATTTGACTCATTGATACCCTCTATTTTTCCACTGAAGCCTGACGATGAGCATGTGTATGACATACTTAAAAACCTTCTTTTGCCATCTTTAAGTTAGCTTCATAGTTCCGCTTTCGTAGAAAGTTTTGTTTTTAGAAGCAAAAATTTGAATCAACGCATTTTTGACAGCCTCATGTGAATCGAATGTTTTTACATATCGTTTTAAAACTTTCGGCATAACATTTTGTGATGTCGATTGTGCAGGCTCATCTCGCTTGTTCCATCATTTTTTCGCACAACGTTATGGTAGAAAACCCATTTTTCAGTACCCGTTATGATTAAATTTAAAAATGGATCGGTTTCGTTACATTTCAGCAGTGAATTGAAAATGGAAATTCTTTTGGTGCGATGAATTTCGTTTAATTTAAATAAAAATATATTTAAATAAAAGGAACTCAAATATCGAGCTTATTAACGTAACTTAGTTGTTTTAAAAATCTTTCAACGCATTCGTGTGATATGTTACGTTTCTCTGGCATCTCTCATGCCGTACTACGCCAGTTATTTTCTATCATTGCTTTTATTTTGTCGTTGTGAACTTCAGTTGGGTGACCAGAGCGTGCTGCATCTTTGAGAACAAAATCTCCGGAACGAAAACGAGCAAAACAATTTTAGCGCAAGCGTTCAGGTGATAATTTTTCAACACAAATATCACACAACTTATTCCAAGCTTGAACTGCGTCTTTACCTATTCGGAAGGAATAAAGTAAAACGTGACAAAAATGGCAGCCTGGAATATCCATTTTAAATCATTGCAAAACTACAAATAAACAAGAAAAATTGAAACTTTTTTCTCACTGAAGAATCTATGAAATGTCAGCTGCTAAATCACATATACGGTCTGAAGTTTGCTGTAGAGAAGAACAACTTAGAACGACTTAAAACGACTTAAGCCACGTAGCGGAAAAAAACGAAATGACTTTGTCGCCAACCTAATAATAAGCCTGTTAAAATATTTGTCGAAATTACATCTTAAACATCACAATTTAAAAACCACATGTTAATAAAATTTTGGTACTATCTCCATAAAATTGAAATATTATATTTTAACAAAAAAAAAAACAAAAACATGTCTATACAAACACCCTAATTTCTTTCGTTTTATTATTTTCATTCAAATAGATCAGTTTACCGAACGCCGATAAAAATATCTACGGAAATTCACAGATGAATTCATCGTTTGAAATGTCACGTTTATTCAATCAAAACAATATACCAAACGGTCAACAGAGTTCTGGACGTAATTCAACACTTCGCGTACCACAATATACATTGCAAGATGTTGAATTTGTCGAAGAGCTGGGCGAAGGAGCATTCGGTAAGTATCTATCTACCACTAGTTACTATATACACACAACGCGATAGAAGATGACATTTTGCAGAAAGTGAATCTTTGCGAATTGTTCGGAAATTCTAAGGAAATCATCCTCAAAGAATAGAACAATGTATAAAGAACAGTTTTCTTCTTCTTTTTGGAAAACTGTAATCGTTTGCACATGTTACTGTTGTCGGTGTCGACTTTTGTTCTAGAGGTAGGAGGTCTTTTGTTCGAAAAATACTAGGATAAAGTGAGAGCATTCGAGTCGCGCACAATAATAGGTCGGTCAAGTCATAGTTAGACTCTTTTGTTTTTCAGTAAAGTTTTGTTCATACAGATATGCCGAAAGAAGAAAATTCATTTTTTTTTGTATAAGTTTGTGTACTGGTGAAAAAAATTAAACTGAAAAGTAGACATTTGGACAAGGACTGGACTAGTGAGGTACTTTTAAAATAAAATAGGGTGGGCTGAGTGTGATCAAAAATCTGATAATACTGTAATGGCATTTTAAGTATTATAAGTTTTAGCCAATTTTTGTTTTTTTTACTAGGAAAGTAAGCTAGACTTGGCATCAGTATCCAAAAGATTGAAATACTGTGAAGACTATTTGATTTATACTTGTCTAATAATGCCCAATTACAAATGTATCAATGCAGGATGGCCCTTCAATCCAAGACTTCTTAACGTCCTCAAGGTATTTTCGCCTGATGCTAGACCGATGACTCCCGAGGAGCTGTTCAATAAATCTCTAGAGAGGATCCGGCCAGAAACTGAAATTTTATCCAGTCCATTCTTTTCCTGTTAATAAAGGTTGCCTTCTAAGCTGAATCAAGCCACCCACATTAAAGAATATGTACCTGTGATCAGAGAACGAACACTTCTGGACAACCCCTGAGTCGTGCAATAAATACGTGTACCATCCGTCAAGAACCTCTCTCCGATTTGAGGCTAAAAAGGCCGGTCCGTTGTCGACACTTGCTATCGAAACGTCGTAAAGCAAGATGAAGTCAAAAAGTGCCTCATCTCGACCATTTATGTTGGAGCTTCCCCACACTTCATAATGAGCTTTAGAGTCCACTTCTAAAATAATAGGCACAAAATCTATCGTAGCTACCCCCACCACATTCTAAACGGTATCACAGGGAAAATTTGAACCACGATCGTGTGCCGTATAGTAAGTAAATTGGCAAAAACTCCAATCGGTTCATTTTTGGTAAGAATACAGACTCGTGGTTTCTCCAAGCCACCGGATGGCACAGGTTCGAATCTCGCAAATCAGGTTGTTTACAACCCATGCCTTTTGGATTAGAATTAATTCCTTCTCCATCTTAGACAAGCGAAGGAACAGAAAAGCTATTGCTGCTTTATAATCGTGACGATTAATTTAAATTACCTGCACCATTACCAATCAGGGTCAAGTCCAGATCGTTCTCGGAGATTATAGCTGCCTCATTTTATCTTCCTCTGTCTCCAGAGTCTGAAGATCTTCACAGCTGCCTAGCTCAGAGGTAGTCCCAACACCATCCCCAGCAACGGTTAGAGCATCTACCTCAGATTCTTCCTCAGATGCCACCTCAGATCGAGCGACTGACCCATTCCTGGAAGACACTTCCGCCGCTTGAGCTGCCAGCTCCGTGTTATGTTTAATGACCTCAGAGCCCTTTGATCCAAAGCCCTTAGCCCTACCACTCATGTACCAGCGTAAGGCCAATTTTTCGACCCCGACCTAATGATTTCCTTTTAGGCCTCTAAAGCCGATACTGTCTCTTCATTAAGAATGAAGAGAGCTTCCCGTCGATTCTCAGCAGCTTCTCGAATTTTAGCAGCCCTTCAATCCTTCTTGGAATGATCAGCGTTAAAGATCCTGATGATTTCCAGAATTTTCTCTGGATCGGCATATAAGCAGAGAATCCAAGCCATGCATCTAAGCCAACTGAGGATTTCGCCTTTCGACACCAGTTTTAACTTGGCGCCTGGCCAAAGCTCTCTTATAATCTTCTTGATCTAATCCTTTTTTATCTTCACACGCTAGCCTGCGTTGTTCACCGTTGGTGGAGGGCACAAGCTGACTTTTTACAACTTACAACAGACCCTAAACATAGCCTGATATAAGGTAGGATTGAGACATTTTGATTGAGTGTTGGAGAGAATGGAAGGAACGAGGTAAAAAACTAACTCTCCGAAATTGTGTAAGTGTAACATTGTAAGGAAGCAAAAAGTGAGCTAACCAATTTAAGATCATTCATGAAAAAAACCATCAACACGGAAATCTTTGAAAGCATCTAAATTTCTTTGAATTCAACAAATTTAGCATTCCAAAGCATCGTAACACCGAGCTTATGGTATAGTTTTGGCACAATGAACTGCACCATTGCAGTGTATGCAACTCTAGCTCCACACAATCTTTACTAAGTGGTCGTTGTTAAACATGTTCATGCATGCGAATCACAAATAATTCCTGTAAACGCGAGGCATCTGCTAACATGATGTAATCCAATCTAATCAAATATCTTTACTAAAGCAACACAGTCTCGCTTTAAAAAAACCATTAAGTGTTGCGTAGGCTAAAAGAAAGCATTGAAACAGAATTAGCGATTGAAGGTGATAATGAAGTTTTCATAGAAGTCTAAGAACAATTTTAACTGCTGACCTTTTTTTGCAGTAATCTATCTTTTTGGTTTTCTGAAGAGCCAGTGGCTGCTTTAACTTCCAAAATTGATGATTTTGAGCTGAATATATCTTGAAACCATAGCTAAAGAAATTGCTTGCTTGGGACAGATTGCATTTGTATGAAAGTGGCTCCCAAATTTTAAAAGTTTAATTGCATCTTCGAAACTATCTAAGATTTCGACTAACTTCTCGATTTTCTCAAACTAGTTCTGAAATATAAGCCCCTGGAATGAAAACATATCCTTTCAGCACACATGCAAACCCGAAATAATTATAAGTACCGCATCCTACTAGCATAGTCCTATTAACCTCCTTTAACTTCAATTTCATCATCAAAATCTTAAAACTACATTTCCATAACAAAGCAAAGAACCCTTTTCTTCCCACAACTATCCACGAATCCCATATTCCGGAAATTGTTCTTCACGAAACTGCGAAAACTTCATTATTTCTGCGACACGGCATGACACGACGACAGCATACAGAATCCAAGTACTCTTCATTCCACATCATGGAAAAATGGGACAGTGAACTAAGCAAATACACCCCTCCAATTCGCAACGACCGACGACGAACCTATCCTGTCGAGAAAACTTCACCCGGAACCAGCGAATCATCTATCCGCGTGTATATTAAACAATAGACATTTAAGAACGCAGTTCCTTAGGTTCGCCAACACCTAACTTGCCTCGTCCGGACGATGACGATGGCAAAAACGGTAGACAATGCACCCAAGTCTCACTCACGTTCTATGGTCACATCGCCCCCTTCAAGCCCCAACCAGCAGTTAAATTTCTTTTAAATGATTTTTTTTCCTTCTGTCTTTCGTGTCCTTATTTTTTCATTCTCATTTTTTTTTATCTATTTCGCAGGAAAAGTCTACAAAGGCGAATTAACACAGAAGAATGGTGAAAAAATCTTTGTGGCCGTTAAGGCACTCAAAGAAAACGCTTCGACAAAAACACAAACTGATTTCAAGCGTGAAATTGAACTTATATCGGACTTGAGACACGATAATATCGTTTGTATTCTTGGCGTTGTACTGAATAAGGAGCCACTTTGCATGTTGTTCGAGTATATGGCCCATGGTGATTTGCACGAATATTTAATAGCAAATTCGCCCAACGAAGGCAAATCATTGACACAACGCCAATTTTTATACATTGCTATGCAAATTAGTGATGGCATGGAATATTTGAGTGGACATCATTACGTGCATCGTGACTTGGCCGCAAGGAATTGTCTGGTGGGTGAAAATTTAACTGTGAAAATATCGGATTTCGGACTCTCAAGGGATATATACAGTTCGGATTATTATAGGTGAGTTTTTTGATTTGCCTCACAAATAGCTGAGAAATGTTTATTTGGTTTTTCATTGTGGTTGTTGCAGGGTTCAATCGAAGTCTTTACTGCCTGTTCGGTGGATGCCATCCGAATCAATTCTCTACGGGAAATTCACAACCGAAAGTGATGTTTGGTCATTCGGAGTAGTCCTATGGGAAATTTACAGCTACGGACTACAGGTGTGTATAAATTTTCATCGAAATTCATCACACACACCACATTTTGAATTGAATTTTCCTTTCTTCTAGCCCTATTACGGCTACAGTAACCAAGAAGTCATCAATATGGTCCGAAGTCGACAGTTGCTTCCATGTCCCGAGGCCTGCCCAACGGCAGTCTACTCGCTCATGATCGAATGCTGGCACGAGCAGGCCGTTCGAAGACCATCGTTTTCGGAAATCAGTCATCGATTGAAAATCTGGTATCAGGCTCAGAAGAAAAATCACCAGCAAATGAATCAGTCGAATAATCATCATCATCAAAAACATCACCATCATGCCAACTCGAATTCGAATCTCAATTCAAGTTCTAATTCAAATCTTCTAGTAGCACAATAAATCTCAGACATACGTATTTTCGATTTCTGCAAAAAGGAAACATGAAGTTATTTCAAGAAAGATATTACACAAATAAACCGTATCAGTTATAATATGCTGCATTTTTCGGGATTAATTTTCGGTCTCGAAAATACTTCTAAGCTTCCAAAGCAATTAAACTGAACAATGTGGATTTTTTCTTAACAACCCACCGTCAACAATTTTATCAGAATGCCATATTCATGAAGGGTTTGAAGAAAAAAACAACGAGCGTAATAGACGGGAAAAAAACACAACTACGTTTCCATCCTTGAAAGAAACGAATAAATTAATTAATACAAAGTATAATTAGTTTATATACATAAATAAATATATAAGTACGTGAAAAATAAACAAGATACAAATAATTTTAAAAAGAAAGCCTTAAGCCAAGAAAGACATTATTTTTCTTTGTTTGTTACCATCATCATCATCTCAAAACCAAAAACTAAAATCTGCGCATTAAAACATAAAGTAAAAAATTTGCATTGCAAAAATTCACACACGCGAACAACTACATCAAAATAAATAAAGTCATTTCCATGCTATAGCTTTAGACTATTTGAAAGAAAAAAAAATCTGCTATTTTCGCATTTACAAACTTTCAAAATCATATTTTTTCTTCTAAAATTAATAAATTTAAGAAATATTCAAATAAGCATTTATTTAAATCTGAAAGATATAAATCGAGTAATTAATTTAAAAAATTACACAGAGAATCAAGACACACTATATACAGAACGATATTTAAAAATATTATTAAAAAACAACAGCAGAAAATAAGCTGAAAACGTCAAGAGTCGATGTATACATACAAAATAATATTACACATAAGAATAAATAAAATACATTTTTGTAATAAAAACAAAATTGAAGTAAAAATTGCATTATTAGTAATTTATATGTATGAATGGTCGACCATTACACTATAATTATGATGGAAATGTCAAACATACAACAAGATATGGAAGGAAATGTGAGAAATAAATCAATACACTGTAAAAGAACAATTTTAGAAGAAAGATATCAATCGAAATTGAGGAATGAAGAATACATAAGAGATATAATGAATAAAAAATAACTCTTGTTGAGACACTAAAAACACTACCTAATGACAATGAATTGAACGAATGACGATTATAAAGAAATTTAGTAAGATGTAAGTTAATAAAAACAATGAACAAAATTTATTTAGTTTCATGAAAAAAGTCAAGAAAATTAAATTGTAATTTTATTAATTACTTGATAATGTAAATAAAGTTCATAAAAATATATCCTATGGCTCCTAACCTTTGATAATCCTATCGTCTCCTAAATTGAATTAGTGTTTGATTTGGGATGAATTCGGGGAAACAATTAATTTTTATACTTATAATAGTTTTTATACCTTTTTTGTGAAGTATGGGGTTGCGCGTGGTCCTTGTTTTATTTAGGAATGGGTAAAAATTGAGAAAAAATTTCAAAAACTAGATTTTTGTATTTTTTGCATAGAGTACAATGTTGGAAATTTATATTTAAAAAGTGTGTCGGCTAAATGCGCAGGCCACACACTAGCAAAGTCATTTTTTGAAGCTTTTATGAACCTTTTTGAGTATTGCGGGTATAGCGGCTTTTTTTAGCCCAAATGTTGTAATGTAAAGCTTCCAGAAGACCATTGCTATAGGTTTTTGATTTCAGATAGGCCTACAGGAAAAAAAGGAGAGCGTGCAGGCCAGTTGAGGTTCCCTTTCAAAGAGATAAGACGTTCAGGGAAGGTTTGTCTCAGAAACTTCATGGAAACTCTCGATCTGTGCGCTGTGACACCATCTTGCTGAAGCCACTTATAGTATAATTGCACCGCCTCAAGAGCAGGCTGATAAAACTCCTAAAGCATAGTCAGGTAACGTTTTAAGTTCACAATTTCGGCACGACCGTTATATTGAAAAAAAATAAGGGCCAATGATGCCTACTCTGGATACGGTGCACCAAACAGTGACCCGATCCGAGTGCAGGGGTTTCTCGTGAAGCAAACCGTAAATGGAAATCACAGTACACCGCAATTATGTAGCGAGCGTGCGAAAAGTAAGTCTCGATGCAAAAGGAGCCATATTCCACCATCCCCTGCATTGTTGAGACCGCATCGGGCGGGATCCACCGCTTCCAACAATACCGGCTCACTCTCACTCTCTCGGACCTCCTGGATCGTCACAGCAGCCATTCCAAATAAGACAAGTTCCGCGGGCAACTCTGTATACACAAACTTCTAAATATAATAATTAAAAATATTTTTCACTGAACAATTCTAAAATATCAGTTTATATTTGCTAGGATTAAGCAATCTTTAACGCATTATAAGAGAGGAATACAGTGCAGTAATTTGCGTGCTGTATATATTCGAAATGATGGAAGTCTGATAATAGTCTTTTCGTGATGGCTGCATTAAAAATTTTTCCTAAACGAATTGTTGGCCAATATTATGCGGCTTTGAGGAATCGACCCCCTAAAAAAACAAACCCCAAGAGCTGAATGACTGCTGGGTTAAGTAATCACTAGCATGCAAATTTGGGTGTCGGATGGTAAAAGCCCGACTAATTTCATACCTAGTCCAAGATGCAGAAGATAATAGGACGGGTTTTTATCATTCCTCATATTCGTGGGACAAATTTCAGAGTACAAATATTTTATTAAAGAAGGGAGGCTGCCTTAAGTGCTCGAAACTCAAACGCTCCAATGGAACCTAGTGCGGATTAGCTGTGGAACAATCAAGGCCCAAATCCCATATTGAATCTAAAAATCAAAAACCAAATGGTGGATAAGTCAAAGACCAAGAGTTCATACGCAAAATCTATTTGGTAAAAGGCAAACTGTAAGAGAGCAAAATGATAGATGCTCTCGAAGCCTTCCTCTCTATCTCTGATGGCAAACCCTCAAGTAAACTTGCAAAGGAGCTATCCCGAAGCATGTGGGCGCTCGACATAACTTTGGAGGAACTGCCGATGGAGGTTCTAAAGCCGAAGAGCATGAGCGATGCAGCCAGAAAACGAACGAGGTCCCAGATGAAAAGTGGTATACCCAAAGGGCCAAGCAATCTTACCAGTGGCTCCAGAAGCTAATGGGAAAATGTTCAGACCCAAAAAAATACTCCAGAGAACAGGCCATCGAAGAAGACAAGGAGCACGGATGAGGCACCAACACATCTTAAGCAACTTCAACCCAGTAAAAGGCAACATCAGGCATCCTATAGCGGAGCCTTACACGGTGTAAGAACGCCGAAAGATTATGACAGCCTTCCAAATGGACTACGTACAGGAGGTTCTTGAGGAAAGACTTATAGCGGAACCACAAGGAGGCGTTGCCGCCGCACTTCCTCATCATTACCTTCGAAGTAGGCTACGTGTCCCTTCATTTGCAAGGATAGATGGATAAGGGCGGAAGCCTTAAGGATAGAGCCAGCCTGTCCACCACGGAAGAACCCCTAACTCCCAACGCCAAGACCCTAGTTGGCTACTTACCAAAATTAGCATACCTCACAACGAACAAGATCCTCTTCCCGTTCATAGAATGCCAGAATAAGAACCTTAATGTCAAGTTCTGGAAAACGTTATTCAAAGAGAATAGAGGAAAGTGGCGCTATGCTAATTATATCAGCGGACCCAGCGTCAGCGTCCAGAATAACTGAAGGCGGCGGCAACACTAGCTTCCGATTTGGGCAAGTTAAGTTTATCGTTTGAAAGGCGTGTGGAAAGGTACTAGACCAGCGATTATTCCAGCCATCAATACAGAGTGCAGCGGAACCGATGTGAAGATCAAGCTATCTACAGGCAAATCTGCATCATTTGAAATCTGCCTCAACAGAAGACAGCAGTTTTGCCTCAGACACCTATCACATGGGGCTAGTACAAAGGCCCTGAGTAAACAAGGGCAGAGTATGTGGTCTAAATACAAAAAATAGCAAGTTATTAAATAGCAAGAGTCGCAGAGGAAAGAAAACCTTAGGGCAACGATGGTATTTGTCACAAACATCAACTTTATTCTTATGTCAAACTACATCGACAAGGACACAGTGCGATCGAAGTATCGAAGCACATGTCTTCATTAAAAGAGGTATAGTAGCAGCGATATTTGTCTCAGCCTACTTCCCTGGCGATGCGGACCAAGCCTCATGCAACAAAATCAATGGACTAGTAAATTGCATTAGAAGGGATAACAAAATACTAACAATTGGCTGTGATAACAATGTACATCACACCACATAGGGAAGCATTGATGTCAACGCCAGAGGTGAATCATTCTTAGAATTCCTCCTAACCAGCAATTTACCTGTTGCTAATAAAGGCAAAACGCCAACGTTCCTGACAACAAACAGGCAAAAGGTATTAGACCTCACGTTGGTTTCAAGCATTGCAGTGTAGCTAGTGAAGAAATGGAATGCCCTAACATGAGTTTCTTTCTCTGATCATAAACACATATTCTTCGAATTAGCAAAAGATAGCTCAAAAAGGGTAAAGTACACGCAACCAAAGTGCACGGATTGTGAAAGCAATCCAAATTGCCTAACAGCGAACCTTTATGGCCTGCATCCGATGGAATAAGAGGGCACAAAGGTGGAGTTAGAGGGCACAGTGTTCAAAGCCACCAGAACAACCCTCAAATAATACCATGAAAACTGTCCAGAAAAAAACTAGTACCCCCAAAAGTACAGTGCCATGGTGTAATAAGGAGGTAGAAAAGCTTAGAAGAGTGGCGAGAACGGATTCAACAGGGCAAAAATCACATCTAACTGGGAGGCTTATAAAAGGAAACTCTCAGAATACAACAAAGAGTTGAAGAAATCCAAAGGAAAGTTTGGAGTTCCATCTCAACGGCACCCCAGGGACAGTCAGGATACAGAAAGCTCTGTCCAAAGGCCACCAAGGTCATATAGGACTATTTCGAACCCATCGGGGAGGGACGACGACTACATTTGGGGATACTCTGGTATTGTTGCTAAAAAAAAATTAGTAATGATAATGTGGATGAGTGAAAATACGAACGCCCTGAGCGGCCACATCACACCACTGATTAAACTAATCATCTCGTATGAAAAAAATTTAATTTCTTGCTCTTTCAATCGTTTCTTTTCAGTTGGTCATGGCGGTTGTTTTTCGACAATTGAAATACAGCACGAGAAAAAGTTTGCGGATAAGACGCATAGGCGATCAACTGCCATTGTTTGTTGAATTTTTTAAACCGTTTAAATAAAACGGTTTTCATATTTCCTTACATTTTGCCTTGTGACCATTACGAAGTCATACAGATGAAATATCCAGAATTGATGTTTTACGCAGTGAAATCTTCTAGAAAAATATATGTGAGACTTCCTTTGCAGCTAAATTTATAAGACATTGCTAGGTAAGTTATGTTTTTATGTTACAAAACAAATGTGTTTTGAGAGTTTTGGATGTTGATAAGTGGTTTTGTTCCCATACTTTGATATAGAAAATCTTGACAAAAACATGACATTATCTAACGGTGGCAATTATCGTTGCTTTTGCAACCATAACATTTTTTATACGAGGGTTGGCTTTTGTATTTTGGAATTGGTGTTGCCACGAAAAATCTGACATTTTTGCTGTGAAATTTTACATTTTTGCATGGTCAGAAAATCGATATTTTTTTTTGTTTAGTGACTAGTGTATAGTGACTCAGGAGTGTCCATACAAAATTTCAGGTCGATCCGAGCAAAATTAACGAAGTTATCGGCTTAACAATACAAATAACTCAAATTCATATTTTCGCGCATATCGCGTGTTATAGCGTTCCTTTCAGAACGCTGCTTTATTAGCCGCGCGCAGCTCTCATATCCGTAATAGTACTCTTCCCACTCTATCCACACCTGTCTGTGCTATATTTGTGTAAAAACACTTATATATGTGACTTGTAGTAGTATACATTCATTTCACCCAGCAGTTACGGTACACGTGTTCGTAATTTTTCACGCACTTTTGTTGCACAGTGAAAATTTTAAAACGCGTTTTTTGAGGAATTTTATATTTCAAGTCGGTGAGACATGTAACTCGAAAACTACTCGACCGATCTTTCTGAAATTTTGAACACTATTTCTGTAGGCAATTTACTAGGTAACGCTGTCGAGATATTTTTTATTTCTTCCTTTTTTTTTATTTATGGAATTTTTTACAACTGAAAACAGAAATTTCGAAAAAAAAATTTGCGTTTTTTCGTTTTTTTGACTTCAAACTTATACCAAAAATTAAATAATCTAGATATTTGGAAAAACTCGACAGCGTTACCTCAAGAAACTCATAAACTAACGAACTATTTTTGGTTTTTTTGTTTACGATGATCCAGTCATTAGTTATGTGTCTCACCGCAAATCAACTCTTTGTCCTGAACGAAAATGTCAAACTCATGTCACGAGCTTAATTTTCGATATTTTTCAATAAATTTTTTTTTTGATACTCTTCAAAGGTTGTTCTTTGCTGTAGGTATTATCCAAATCAAGTAACTATTAACAGTTTTCTAAAAAAAAATCTTGAAAATGGGTATAAAATGTGCTGCTCTGACCATACAACATGCATGTCCAACACAAAAATTCAAAATATTCTTCACGCATTCAGAAACCACCCGTATTTAAGGCATATCTGGGTTGCAGAAAATATCTGTTTATACCCGAACCTACCAGTCCACCTTTTATGGCTCGACTACCCGATTCTACCTATTATGACCTGACTACGCACGCCTACCCTTTATGACCCTACCCCTAATAAAACCCAAAACTGCCAAACGAATCCATGAAAACCGCTCTGAATATTCAGCATTTTATTTTCCTAATCCTAGCATTTTCAATTTTATGTAACAAGTTTTAGTACACCTGTTTTATTTGTTAGTATTTTCCTTTTTAATGCTATGGTAATTCTTCAGTTGCTTCCGATTTTACTTTATACTTTGAAAATTTCAACGACTTCCCTTTGAACTTTCATTAAATTTCAACTGTCAATTTTCAGGCATTGTCATACAAATGTAAATTTGTAATCACTTCATCCAAAGCCACTTCAAGTGACTCTCAGAATACGGCTTTCTAGGTAACGTGATTATGCAAGTGACGAGAAAACTCACGTGAAGTGACTCTCAGAATAGGGCCCAAAACTCTGGTCAACTTTGCCGAGTTTCACTCAGAGCTGGCGTCGAAAAACTACTGTTTGGGGCTACCAATCATAGAGAATAGATAATCGAATGTCAGATGCAAAAGATTCATCAATTTCATTTCACAATTCGAATCCCTTATACTGCCATACTCTAAATTATGTCAGGTAGAAGAGTCGCAAAATAAATAACAAGTTAGCTAATTACTATTATATTAGTGCAGCTATAAAAACATGACATCCTACGAATCCTTCAATCAGTTTCACAACGCCCACCATATCGTCACCATGTCAACAAAAGCTCTGGTATTCACTTTGATATTGACATTCGTCTTGCCCGCGTACTTAATACCACTGTTTCCAAGCAATCCTTGTCCAAATATTTTTCAGTACAAGTATAACGGATCTATCTGGTTTGGAATAATCGAACTGACAGATGGTTTTCGATTCGGAGATTCAAATATGCTCGTCATTGACTTGGGCTATCCGAATAGAATTCGGCCCGATTATCCGGGTTTAGTTGGGCTGGCCAAAACTCGTGAAGAAACAATTGAGAGGATAATACTGAGACAACCGATTCAATACCATGTTGACTTCCCAGTACAGCATCCTTTTCCTAAAGTCGTTCGAATTATGCTCAACGACAGAGTTGTGTGCGCATCTGCATCTTCAGAAACCCGCCATATAAAGTTACTCGCCAGTTTAGAACACGGACTCTACACACAACTAGCAGCACAGAAACTAGCTGCACTTTTTGCCTCCGTGACTGAAGTACCACATTTCGAAGAAAGCAGTAACAAACCCGCTGAAGTGGAACCCGAAGTTTTCAACGACGACAGTCCAACTAATTGTGGTCAAATTGATGACATTTATCACATCAAGCCTCTCATTATCGGTGGGCTAACAATATCAAAAGGCACTTGGCCCTGGTTGACTGCAATTTACTTACAATCACAAAAATCAACAAGATTTCTTTGTGGCGGTAATTTAATATCCGCTAAAGTCATTTTAACAGCAGCACATTGTTTTGATGATCATTTCTCCATTCACAACTATATCGTACTTTTGGGACGGCACGACATCACCAAATGGAACGAGCTTGGATCCAAAGCCAAATCAATCGAAGATATTTACTTCTATCCAACCTACAATTCCGAGCAGGTTAATTTCGATGCCGACGTAGCGATCGTAGTCCTCAGAAGCCACGTGCGATTCACGAAACTAATAAGACCGGTATGTCTTCCAGCTGTCGATCAACAAATCAAAGGAAAACATGGCATAGTTGTTGGTTGGGGTCAAAATCAAGACGAACCGGTCAGTTCGGAACCTAGACGCGTATCGGTAAATATTGTTGCGGACGAGATTTGCATTAAATCGAACCCACAGTTTCGACTTTTGATATCAAATCGCACGTTTTGTGCTGGCAACCGAGATGGAAATGGACCATGTAGTGGAGATTCGGGAAACGGTTTGATGGTCCAAGTCAACGATCGATGGACCATTATTGGATTGGTTTCAGCTGCACTATCGGACCCGAACAAAAATGATTGTGATTTGAATGAGTATGTTGTTTATGCTGATGTTCGGAAATTTTTAGACTGGATCGATAGAATCACGAAGATGATATAATTTGTAAAGATTTCGGGCAATGAAAACAATTTAATTATTTTAAGATGTGTGATTTACCAATAAACTTTTAAATGCTTAATACTAGTATGTTTCATTTAAATTTCTGATCAAATGTGTTCTGTTACATTTTTCTAATAACTGTCGAGACCATTCTATATATTTTGGGGGAGTGAGAGAGGGAGCAGTGCAAAATGAGACTTATTTCTTCTTCATTTCGTGAACAGTTATCAAAGACTAATCTTTTTTCAAATTCCAGAAAGTTTAGCAATAGATATTTTGTTTGTATTTTTTTTATTTACAAAGCAATTAAAATTAACTAATTCAAATTTTGCTAGCTTTGAAAATAAAAGGTTTTAATTCAAAAACCATTTTTTCCCTTTAGAGGGTAGATATATATTTAGATTCATAGATATATATCGATATTTCGAGGATAATTTGATCTCTTTTTCAGTGTCTATCGGTCTGGGCACTGAAAAAAGTCAACAAAATATCGAGATTACCATGAAATCGAATAATATTAAGTTTCTAAAAGGAAAATTGGTCTCTAAATTATTATTTTTCATAGTTTTTGGTTTAACATCAGTTTAATTCTTTAGAAACATCATGTATTTCAATCTTATGGCCGACACTAATATTTCCAAGCGCTCTTAAGCACAACATGACGTTATCACATAGGAAATAGAAAGCAGCTGAAATGTAAGCTAATATCACTCAAATACTTAATATCTCAAAAAGTGAGGGTGCCCATTTGCATAGTTGTGTGTATGTCCGCCAACTTGATTTTCAATCATGTTGGTTGCTTATGCGGTGCTTAAAAAAAGCCTCGAAATATATTATCTGTCAAACAATTGCCATGCAGCTATTTTCTAAGCGTGAAAATCGGAGTTACGCTGGAGTTACAATCAATGCAACACACTATTGTTTTGCAGTAAAACGAGTTTGAACACATGAGAACGTATGAGAGCAATTACAATGATGCCTCAAACTTGGCATGGCAACAACATTTTTGAAAATATCCAACTTCACCTGTTCTAATGAGCGACCGGGAAATGGGAAATGTCATATGCAAATGAAAATCCGAATTTGTTTTTTTTTTGTCTCATTTTGGCTTTGCAATATACTCTGCAACTTTTAAAGGATAAAATACTCACTGATATAACTTTCCGAGACTTTAAAGGATCCATATTATCAAACAACAATTGATAATGGTAAGATGACGGTAAATGTTGTTTTGCATTGATTTTAACTCGTTTCACCGACAAAGCATGGCAGCAATGTTGTGTTGCATTGATTGTAACTCCGTCATTAATATTGAAAACTGAACGAAACAGCCCCATTTACTTCCGTTTCAAAATATTTTTTTTATAATGTTACTTCCAACTTAGTGGAGACGAGAACACTATCCCATTTACTATTTCAAGTATAGTGATTTCAATAAAATTTTCGCATACCTGTGATCCACGACGTGATGGACTCTGCGTTTTAGTTTCACCTGTTTCGCTTGATATTTTCGATGGACTTTTAGCCACCTTGATTCCTTCGTTGCTTTGTGGGCTTGATGCTTCATCCTTATCTTTAATTACTTCGACATTTTCCGGTGAACTTTTCATTTCACTTTGTGTCGTCGAAGGTGTTGATTGGGGTTGAGGTGGTGGCGGTGGTGGCGTCGGTGATGAATTTTTCACACAATCACTAGCACTTTTCACTATTATCAGCGACGGATTTGTTTCAGATGCCTCGAGTTTTGCCTGTTTAGCTGAATTTTCAACTTTTTCGGCAATTTTGCGTTTATGCAGCATGATACTTGTATCTAGTATGATACAGAAAAAATAATACAATCATTATTTGGAATTTTAAAATAAAATATATGCAATGTAACATAAAATAAAATATATAATTAATGCAACAAAATCAATTAAAATGAAAAAAAGAAATAATGTACTAAGAATGATACGAATGTAATATAACTAAATCAGGGCTTTTTCATACTGATAGTTCTATTAATAGGGGAGTGGTGGATTGTGTCATTTAGAAAACCACAAGTCAGTTTAAAAGCCTTTCGAGGGAATCAAATATTAATAAACTGATGTATTCCTTAATATTCAATGATTTTTAGGGTTTTTAAGATAAGGTAAAACAATATTAAACATTTCATTTGAAAGCATAATCCAACTTTCTTTAATAGGGGCAAAAGGTTGAACACCATCATCATACCAACTACTTTCTTTCCCCAATCACTAGACGTAATATTTTCAATACATAGTGATAAGTTCGAAAATGGTATTGGCCTATTGTTGCGGTTAACGCAACTAAAAAACTTAAAATATAAGATGCCACAAATTCTTTTTTTCTTCCGTCCTTTCTATGATGCGACTATATTTTCCTACTTTTTCCTTTGTTTTCCCCTCCTATTACAAGGTTGATCACAACGCCTCCTTCGTTTTCAACTGCATGTGCAGTATCGAGAACTGCTAATTTAACTGCTGAGTTTTCAAAGAGTCCGGTTTTCGTCTGTACTATCGCCTTTCATATCTTCTATCTTTACCTCTGGTGTCACATTGATAAATGTTCCATTTGGACACGCATTTCAAGGGTTTGTCTCATCGAGGATTATCATCACAACTTCCTTTTTTATTTGTTTTGTCTTACAGAAACATTTGGTTTGCTTTTTTAAAGTTGATAAATATTCATTTATCTACCGTTTCCAAAAATTATTCTCAAATTGTTAAGCCTTAATCATAATCAAAAATCCGTTTATCCGAAAAACGACAAACAGTAACATCAAATGCACTTTCAGAAATCAAAGATGCCGAGGCGCCAGCAATCAAACTAGGACCGATAATTCTATGCGAGCCGGATCAAAGGACAGCCATGGCCCGATTCCTCAATGAACGGAACGCTAAGTTTGAAGCGACGAAAAGAGTACATCTGAGAATCCAGATTATTCCGTCAACCATCTCGGAATACAGAAAGACCACTAGTTTTCACCGAACTGATGGTACAGTACTATACGTACTACCTTCCCGAGAAAAAAATCGCATTATAATCCAAGGACTGTACAGTCTAACGCCAAAAGAACTTAAAGAAGACTTAGAGATCAGATCGGTTTCTTTAATGTTTTTGAAAGTCTTGCTCGCAAGAAATGAAAGGGAAATGTACAACGTGCATGCCATTTGTCATCTGATGTGGACAGATGATGAAAATCCACAAGATGGGCAATCTCAGTGTAAAAGCTGCCAGCAGGTTGGACACTCTGCCAGCATTTATCATGCTTAGACTCGTTGCATCAAATGTGACGGACTCCATTACTTTTCAGGCTGCAAAAAGGTGATGGAAGAAAAAGTGTGTTAATTGCGGAGGCAAACATTCTGCGAGCTATGAAGGCTGCCCGCGTACCAAAAAAAAGAACTTGGGAAAATAATTTGCACGACCTAGAGCTTGGGGAATACATTGAAAGAGCGCCGCAAGCTTTTTCAATTTTGAGCCTCGGGAGGTAGAACCGTTAAGATCTGCTGACATTGAGGAAGTGAAGATCTGAGTGAACGGACTAAAACGACTAAAATCGCCTGGAGCAGACAGTACTACCAACATTTGCTTGACACTCCAACCAGGCATTATACTACAAACCATAAAGGATATAACCAACGCTATACTCCGTCTGATGAGGTGCTCAGACACATGGAAAGCAGTCATCATTATCGTTCAACCAAAATCTGATAAAAACTTAGCACTCTCTCGGAGCTGGAGATCAATCAGCCTCCTGTCATTTATACCTAAATTCGCCGAACACATTCTTCTTTCTCGCTTGAGCGAAAACATCTCCAAAAACAACATTCTCCCGGAAGAGCAGTTTGGCTTCAAGCCACTTCACTCCATAGAACAACAGCTAGCAAGGGTGGTCCAACACATCCGAGCAGGGCTTAACCATACAAAATCGATCTCAAGGACGGAAACATTTTTGTCAGAATTGACACACACTTCTCAACCGAGAGGGAAATAGCAATTAGAGTTCTCCAAGGATCTCCATTATCTCCCTTACTGTATAATATATACACTGCAGACATCCCTAAACTGCCCGTAGCAGAACTATCACTATTAACCGATGACACGTGCATCTTGCACACGTCCCAACAAGCAGAAGCCGTTAATTCAAATCTGCGATTCTGCATAAATTCGCTTCCTGTGCACTTTCACAAATGGAAGAGTAAGATAAACTCAGATGAAACCCAGGCAATTTGCATCATACGGCAGAGGAGACAGACACCACACAAACGACAGTGAACGGACAACAGATTGAATGGCAACGGACTACTAAATACTTAGGGCTCACTTTCGAGGATCGACTAACTTGGACGTTAAACATAAAAACAAGCGCAGCACCTTCAATAGAATCCTCCAAACCCTTTGCCTTCTCATCAAATGCTAAATGCCGAACAAAACCAGCAGATTACTAATACACAAACAAATACTAAGACCGGCATTACTATATGGAAGCCTTGTATTTGGAAAATCAAAAACTAACAAACAAAACTTACAGACTCGCCAATACCCCGCACAGTGGAACATTTTCTGAATTCCATGGTACATTAGAAACGTGGAAACAAAAGAAAAATACTTACGCGACAAAGCGTTAAAGATCTTCGACAAAATAGACCGCCACACTAATAGCAGCATGGACGTTCTCAAATTTCCGACCAGAGCACAGGAAACATACTCACACCTCAGAAAATTACTAGCTAGTGCAAACCATCTGCTCACAAACCAAATCTAAGTATCCTATGTAGCCACGATTCATAGCTGAGCGCAAGACCGCTCGCAGAATAAAGTTATTTTCAATGTTTATGTAAATATTTAGTTGTAATTTAGTTGAATATTTGTTTGCTTTAAGAATAGCAAACCAATTTTTTTATGAAGCTACTTGATCACTAAATATTTTCCAGTTTATGAACTTTACAAACTACAAATAATCAAAAGTATTTTTTCAAATTTTTATCGCTAAGAATCTATAACTTACTGTCAATTTTCGCTTGGTTGCAAGCGAACGGGCTACTGGCCAATTCTTTCAATACTTGAATAAATAATCGTCCAACTTCTCGCGAAATCTCATTATGTTGTTCCAAGTACTTGACAATCGATGAGGCAGTACGATAGAAAACTTCTAGCGCTTCTATCGATAAAGTTGCTGGATTGTTATGATTGATTTTAAACGGATAGGCTGCATTATTTTCATAGAGATATTTCGCCGCCTGGACAGAGAAATTGAAATTTTAATTCATTTCACGACGAAAACTTATTTCAAAACCAGTCTCTCACCTGAACATAATGATCCAAATAGACTTTCGGATGTTCCTTCCGTTTCTCTGCTATTTTTCCAAGCATGTAGTGATGCAGCCATTTCTCATCATGCGAATCGGTCTCTTCTTTCACGACTTCCTCTTTATGCTGATGCATAATTTTCTCAGCCGTTGTAAAGCATTGATAGGCGACATTCAAGTATTCCTCTTTGCGTGTCTCCAAAAATGCAAACCTGATATTAAAGACTGTTAGCTAACACTGAAAATCCGTCGATTTATCCATCTTACATTTCCATCGACAAAGTATCACTCAAATGCTTAATATTTCTGGAACAAAACGAATGTATCGTATATGCAAATGATCCATACTCAATCCAAAATAGAGTATGATCGGGGTTCAATTTAATACACTGTTCAAAGCATCGTTGTGCATTTTCGGAATGTGCTAAAAAGTCCTTTATACTGTAAAGAATATTGAAAGTTAGTTTATACAACTAACCTGCGAAAATTCGAAAATACACAAACTTACTCTAACGGCGTACAGGAATTCAATTTTGTTTCCAATTTGCTTGCCTTCGACAAAGCCAAACCAGCCCATGAATCGAAACGTGTCGGCTCACAGGCCAAATCCAAAACATAATACTTCAAAGTTTTCGAGAAATCTCGACTTTTAAAATAATAGTCGGCCAGTAAGTAAAATATGCATGAGATGCGTTGTGGTAGGAGATCTGACGGTTTCGGCAATTCATGTGTTTTTCCAGCAATAAATTCGCGTATTTGATTCGTACATGCATTCAAATCGATTTCTTTGGGTATCAAGGGAAGGATCTTCAAGAGAAGTTGTTCCATATCGGCTGAAATCGAGTCGCCTCTGAAATAGACATGATAAAATCGTTAAAGACTTTCAAGCGGCCAAACAGAGGGGGTGTGGCACGTACTTGTACGAATTAAATTCTGGTAGAGTTTCCGGGCGATAAATATCGAATAGCTGTATTGCCCGTTTCCAAGTCAATTCAACTTGACTTGCATCGTGTTCTTCAATGTGACGTGATCGTGGCTTCTTTGGAGGATAGCCGTACAAGCAGTATGTTATCTAGAGGATAGAAATTCATGTTCAGTTGCAAACGAGCTAAAGATATAGGGTCACCTGTTCTAAATACTCAAAAACATAGTCCCTGTATGCATCAAGGAACGGAGCTTTTAGTTTCGGAACAATTATATCCAAAGTATACAGCAACAATTGGCCATTATCTCGCGTACACCATTGACGTCTACATCACCAAATTGAAGAAGAAAAAAATGAAATTGAATTTAAATTTACGGTTCCCCATTCAGTTACTCACCTTCCCAACGATTCATGTGCAGTGAATAGAATCAGTATTGTATGAGGGATCAATTCTTCGATATCTTCGTTTTCCGGCAATACGTCAGGATTGCGAACTTTAATGACAACAGGACTATTGTCTTCATCTCTGTAACGCAAAAACAAGATGTATTAAAAGTAAACGTGATATTCGTTAATGTATAGGTTATTACCTTTGTAAAACTTGTTGTAGAATTATCCATGGCCTCTTGATATTGACTGGGTGGTAAGGATTGTTATTTTTATCGAATGGAACATCCAGTTGATGAGAGACAATTTTCGTTAAGCTTTGAACCAAGCGATTTTGATATTTTTCCAGGAAGTATACTATGATGATATTAAGCAAGTGTAAGCATATTGAATTGCATTTTAGACTATTTTATTTAAATTAAACTGTTGAAGTTATGCTAGGTTGTAGGAATACCTCTGTTAACTGTCAAACGACTAATTTCTAGACACAAAAAGGACTTGGTTGCTGAAATATAGAAAGAATCAGGCAGAAAATAGGCACCAGACCGGAAAACCGGACCGAGAAAAGCCAGACCGGGAAAAAGAGCAGAGCCCAAGGGAATTAGTTCATTCAGTCGTTTGCGGACCTATGCATGAGACCTCAGTGGGAGGTTTCAGGTATTTTGTTTTGTTTAAGGGTGATTATTCTAGTATCAGGATAGTGTATTTTATTAAGGAAAAAAACCGAGGTGTGCGAACTAATTGAACAATTTTTGAAAGAGTGAAGCCACACAAAAATGCATGTTTCCATTTTGCGTATGGACAACCGGGCTTAAATTTACTAATGAAAAAAAGAAAAACTGTTAGAAACTTTCTCGGTGTGCAATCAGACCTCAGTTGTCTACACCACCAGCCAAATACCCATGCTGAGCGGGAAATGCGCGAACTATAATTGAAATTACGTGATCAATGTTAGTTCAAGTGTGAAATTATGTGTAGAAGCAGTGAATGCTGCAGTTTATCTATTAAGTTGTAGTGGTCCTAGTCCGGATGCATCCACAAAAACCTGGTTTGAAAAAAACCAGATCTACAAAACTTCAAGCGATTCGGTACCCAGGTATTTGTTCACGTACCTGATCAAAAACGTTCAAAATAGGAGCAAAAGGCAAGGCGAGGCATATTCGTCTTATATGCAGAAAATGCAAATAGATATCGAATATACATGTCTGACAAAAATAGAATTGAGACCTCCAGAGCCGTAACCTTCAAAAAGGATAGTAGCGTATTATAGTTGTTCTAATAATAATAGCTTGACAAAATAGATAATCGTGACGCAGGGAATACAATTGAGAACTTTAATGATGATGAGGATTCAGACCAGGAGTTTGATTCAGCAGATAAAGGTCCCGATAACTTAGTGTTTGACAAAAGTGGGTTGGACACTCCTATTAAACAATGGCTTCGCAGTAGCAAGAAACAAAGTGTTTCGACCTTGTCATGAATATACGAAGGCTATGCTTTTGAAATGCAAATGGAGCCTGTCAACTACAATGGTGCACTTCAAGGAAAATACGCATTGAATTGGATTTGTGCTATGGATGAAGAAATGCAGTCTTTCCAAAGAAATCACACCTGTATCTTGTGATTTCTCCTTTGGCGAGATTTACCTCTATTCGATTCATTTTAGCAGTGTTTGCGGTTATAGGTCTTTTGTTAAAACAATTTGACGTGAAAACAGCGTTCCTCAATGGAGACCTAAATGAGGAGATTTAAATGCATCAACCACAAGGCTATGACGACGGATCTAATGAGGTGTGTAGACTACGTAAGGGTCTCTATGGAATTAAACAAGCGCCACGTGCTGGAACAAATGTCTTTATACAATTACTAAAGGATTTCAATTTTGAAACAAGTACAGCAGATCCTTATGTTTTTGTTAGCAAGTGTGTGAAGAGGATGATTGCTATTTGAATTGATGATGATTTTTATGCGGCCTCCAATAAATCCTCTATGTCTGACTTGATTAAGCACCTGCAGTGTTTGAAGCGAAAAATTTCCTCGGACTGGAAATCAACAGATCCTGTGATGGATTTGGTATGGCTGGTGCAAGGTCTTTTTCTACTCTTGCTGAGGTTTCTGTGCGCGCTGGCATTGCGAGTGATGCCTCTTCAAAGGAAGCTGACATTCCATTCTGTGAGGCAGCAAGTTTGTTAAGAGCTTCAATACAATTTTCTTTGCTCTTTATGTTCATAGATCTAATTAGTTCATATGAATATCCCGTCTAGCCCAGGGGCAGATTTTTTATTATGAAAGTCCGACACATAACATAATTCCTGATTTTCAAAAATAATTGGTATTTGTGGTAATGGAATATCACTACTAGACCATCTACTATACTACCGCTCTTGCTTTTAATCAAATTTACAAACGGTCAACTATTAACTAAGAAACGACATTGTTAGTGCAAATGTTTCTTTAGATTTTTTTTAACTATTTCCAAAACTCGCATTCCTTATACTTCTTCAGACAACAGATTGCACCAAGATCTTTTTTTTCCTTTACTACTTGAATCTAATTTTCCTTTGCGCTCCTCACTTTTTCACATAAATACGTTGGCTTAAAGGCTTCAAAAAACCTCGTGATTCCTCTTTTTAAAGTTCTACTTTTCTCTTAATATGTCATTCCATCAATATTTAGGTTAATATCTGTATTTATTGTCGTTAGATGAGCATTGACTAATTAAGTTCTACATTTCTAATGTGATGTTATCTAGATCTTCTTTAAACTTTTGTTATGTGTTTTGTTTGTTTTGTTTTGTGTCTTTAATTTATTTTTATCAATTTTAGTTTTAACCTCTGAAACCTGTTTTTAATTTATTATTTTGTGTTTTTAATTTATTTTTATCAATTTTAGTTTTAACCTCTGAAACCTCTCTGATCATGAAGAATATCTTTATGGGTCGGCGTCCACTATAACTCATGTCATTATGGTAAGCAGCCCACTTCATTTTCTTAAGTGGTCTATTTGAAAAAGTTAGGTCCGGTACCGACAACCCTCGATTTCCCTGGTGGTCCTTATGATAATATATATGCATTTCATTGTTCAATGATACCATGTCGAATGATTTCATGATTTCATCAAGTATGTTTCCCTTCTTATTGCTTTTACTATCCTCCCCCAACGTTTTAGCCTAGCATTAAAATCCCCACAAAAGACCGTTAACGAGTTTGCAGGCATACTTTTAAGCAAGAGCTCAACTTCCTTTTCAAAGAACTGACCATCCAGGTCAGATAAGCAATAGGTTGAAATAACACTCAAGGAGGTTTCAAGGTTGATTATTCTAATAGCTACTGCTTTTATATTCGAGTTTAGCCTAATAGTTGCAAATTTAATTTAATTGTTTATAATAATTGCAAAACCTCCCCCTAAAGCATTGATTCTTTTTAGATTTATTATTCAGATTTTCCATTCAGATATATTTATAAATCTTATCTATTTTTTATTTTTATTTTTTATTTTTTTATTATTTTTATGAATATTATTGATGAATCCTTCTTTGCATAGTAAGTCTATAAATCTATCTAACCTAACTACTCCTATAAAAGACCGGACTAATCGGTTTTTTAGGTGAAATGAATCCCAGTTCCTTATTTTGCTGACCAGGATTTTTCTTTAATTTTATTATAGAGGAATACTTCCTTTTAGTGAACATCCTATATGTCTTTTATTGTAATTTCAAGTCTAAATTTTATTGTTATCAGTTTTACCTGTTGGTAACTCTGGAAAGTCCTCACTCAAATTGAATTCATTCAACAGAGCAAAACTGTTACTCTTGTCATTAAAACATTGTGCTCTAGCCTCGAACAGGGTGATGTTTTTAATAGAAGCCATTACAGAGGATTTCAGACAGTTCATCACTCTTGAGAGTGATTTTGATCGATTGCAAGGGTATGCATGTTTCAGAGCTTTCCTTATCCCTGACATAGATCCCATCAGCTACAGAAATCAAACAATTTATCAAAGGGACAACGCTTTCATTGCAAGGGATTCCATATATATAATAAACTCCTCAACCGGGACATCTTGAGTGATAACACTGAAAACTTAATATCTGAATATTAAATTATTGCGAATAAACCGAATTTAACCTATTTGTACAGCTATGTCGCTATACAACAATTTATTCCCATCTAATACATTTCTGAAATATAGCCTAACTACGAACCAAAAATTCATAATTCAGTGGTCAACAGAAAATATATTGGCTTGAACACTTATCTAATCCCCTTGATGTTAGGTTTTTATACTATAACTGGATAGTGTTTCCTGTTGCTGTTTAAATATCTGTTTGTAAACTTGTTCGGACCAGCTAATTTATCTCCAGTTCCCAGTTTATTGGGAAAACTATTATCTTTTACTAATGTTAGGTTATTTTCACCATGTGGTTAAGATTCATTTGATGTTTCCAGTAATTCTTTATTAATGTTCATAGAGCTATCTAAATTATTAGTTTCTTTACTTCTTTTTTTATTAGGTATTAACCCTCCGGGAACACAGGGGGTCAAATTGACCCCATTGTCCTTTTTGGCCGATCGCATCGCTTAGGCCTGCGGGCAAAGGGGGGTACTATAGCCTCCTAAATGTATTTCTGTGTCTTGATTATAAGTGTACACCGTTCGCATACAGTCTAGAGCTGGGCGTTATTTAACGTAACACGTTAAATAACATAGTTCCCAATCTGTAACACGTTCCCAACGGAACATGTTACTGAAAACTACCTGTTATTTTTGGAACGACTTATATCAAAAACGAGTAACGCTTAACGAAACGCTTGAAAAATCATAAGCGGCTTCAGTGGCATACCCAAAAAAAACGCGCCCATAGTTTCAGTAACGACGTCTTCGTTATCGTACTTGTTCGCCAAAAACTCATATTTTCAGTTCTATGAGCTTTCAGTTTCACTGGCGACGATTTGATGAGGAACGCACAAATACACGACGTTGAGTAATCTCGATAGTTATTTTGGAACGCTGTGTAACGTATTAAACCGAGCCGTTTGTGCTTACAGTGCGTTATATTGAAACGCGCAACGTGTATGAGAACACACGTTGCGCGTTGCAATATAACTCACGGGAAGAACATCGTTCCAAAAATAACATGTTACTGGAACATGTTACTCGTCGAGAAATGTAACGCTGGAACGTGTTACTTATGTTTAACGTTATTTCCCATCTCTAATACAGTCCCAAGTCATCAGTCGCCGTTGAGAAGCCTTTGAAGCAGATTAAGGGGTCAAATAGACCCCATATGAACTCGACGTCAATTTTGAGGTAAAAATTCAATTTTTTTCACTTCTGCGTTCTAGTGTACGCAATAATTTGTTAGCTGAAGACAGTGATAACAATTTTGGCGACAGTGATTCCTCCGAAGACGACCATGTCTCGGAGCAATCAGAATCTGATTATTCAGATGATTACACCTTTTTTTTGCAACCCTTTATATAGGGCTATATTCTACTATATCTTGAGAGTATCCATATACATTTTTAGCTCAAAATATTAAAAACTGACAAAGTTATGATTTTTTTTTAATGTGCAAATTTTAAAATCCTCACAATCGTCACGGTAAATATACAAAATAAATATTTTTTTCCAAGGGTCACTATAGGGGTAATTTTTTATGATTTTGTCATACCTTGAGTGTATCCCCCTAAATTTTTAGCCAAAAATATTGAAAATTGCCAAATGTACGATTTTTTTGTAAAAAAGCTGATTTTCGATAAAACGGTTTTTTCGCGATTTTTTTTTAGGTATGCTAAGGACATTTAGGCCACTTTTAATACATGAGAACTACTAAAAGAGGCCTCAATCTATACCTACAAATTTTTTCAAATGAAAATCTTTAGTGGCGGCGATTCTATAGACGTTCAAAAGTGGTTGGGGTCAATTTGACCCCAATTGTTCTCGATTATCGAAAAAATAGGTGTGTTCTCCGAGGGGTAAGCAACGAAATACGCACTATACCTTTAGACCGCTTTTGTTAATCTTAATGGTAAAGTTTTTCTCTGAATCGGCCTTTCATTTTTCATTACTAAAAACTTTGTCCAGCGGCTTCACGTCAGACGCCTGTTTGAGTTTTCTTGTTAACAAAATATACACTTAATTTTTAATTCTCAAAACAAATTTAAGAATGCACTAAATAGAAGATAAGTGCTGACAACAAAATACTTGTACACAAACCACACCGATCACTTCAAGCGAAAACTTTAATATCTCAAAGAAACAAACTATAGAAATATAAACCAATACTATAAAGGCTATTACTCAATCGCTAAATAAGATTTGTGAAATAATTATGAAAAATCTTATTACAGTTGAATAAAATACATAAATACATTCAAATTAATAAATAAATTATTGCGTTTGATAATGAACCATTTAAGTAGGTTAGGCACAAATAAAACCATGCAATACAATGAAAACTACTTACGTATATCATATCCTTGCTTCATGATCAGCTCTTCTATATAGATCATGATAAAATTGACGATATCTGCCCACTCCCGATATCGAAATGTATCCGATGGTGCCAATAATAAATTATCCACTGAATATTTTAGGCTTCTCTCGGACCATATTAAGCATTCCTGTAAAATACAATGAGTGCACATGTGAGCTTCATAAAAAACCTATTACTACTTGCCATCTTAGCTTCAAAATTCTGTGATACAAACAATAATATTCGCGTTTTTTCGCGCCTCTATCGACAGCTGATTAGGATAGTACCATTGAAAATAGCATAAACTGAGACAGAACTCGATAGAGGCGCAAAAAACCCGACTAATAAAATCAATCTTACATTAAACTTATCAACGTTCCAAAATGACTCCAGTAATACTTCAATTTGCGTTTGAATTTTCATGCACGTGTTATCCGAATTCTTGATTTCGATGCTATTCACCATACTGTCTTTTAGAATTTCAATCAAACTCTCAAAATCATGATTATCATAGAGATTTTTCACATTATTCAAACTGATTCGCCTGCAATAAACATACACATTTGAAGTTCAACACACACAAAAATACGCAGCGCTCTAAGTATAACCAAATATAACCTACCTTTGCAAATTCACTCTTATATCACGCACTAAATCCAGATCTAAATAGTTATTGTCTTTCTGATTTGGAAACTCAATTTTGAAATTGTCTTCTTGTTTTTCCATCAAGTACTCCAAATGAAGCAAACATTCCACCGAACGATGCAAATCATTTTCGAATTTCGCTGATAAATAATCAAGCCATATGAGACGAATGATATTTTTCTCGTACAAGTCATCGGCCAGGACAAATGCAAATCCCGAATGGAACACCATGTGATGGTAAAGCATCTTCCAGCGCGAATCAATATCACTAGAAATTATATTTGATATTGTTTATACTTAAATGTAGAGGTACGTGATATAGGAGCTTACTTTCTAGCTTGTCCTCTAGTTCTTGTCAGTTCCTTCTCGTGATCCAATTCCATAAAGAACAACATCATACGAAATGAAGCATTAAATTCATCATTGGTCAATTGATTCCATGTTTGTGTATCGTAATGATTTCTGAATTGATTTTCTTATAACAACCAACATATTCATTATTTCAAAGCATACTTACAAATAGAACTGATATATTTCATGAAACAGTTCTTTGATTTCATCCATCATAGGTCGATCCCAATATTTCGAAATATATTTCAGCCATAAAAATATCAAAGCAATCATATCGAAGTTCTTAGCCTGCAGGAATAATATTGTAGTAGATTATGTGTATTAAATTTGATGCTACCTTCAACTCCTTTAAAAATTCTTGAAAATCATCTTCGGTCTGAGCTTGGAATAGTTCATATGACGCCTGAACTTCTTTCGATTCCTCCGCGGATTTTTCTTGTTTCCCTGCAATGTCCGCATCAACTTTGATATCAGCCAAAAATGGTGACTCTTCATCAAAGTTGTCTCTGTAAATGTAAGAAAAGATCAGAAAACTAATAACAAAACAGATACTAAACAACATACTGAAAATATTTTCGCAACATTCGCCTCAAGAATCCATTGATTGTTGTATCGATTTCCGGACGATCTTGTTGACTTTTCTTTCGCGATGAATATCGACGATTCTTATGCCAGCCCCATTGCTCCAGGAAGCTCAAATCGCTACAACGACGCCGTGGTTTTGGTTTCGTTGACTCCACTTCTTTGTTCGGATTATCTGAATCGTCTTCGGCATTTGAGTCGGGTTGCGATGTTTGTCCACTTGGCGGTTCGGATGTCGGCGCCACAAAAACCGTTGAATCTTCGTTAGCATTGTCCACTGAATCGCCAGCAGTAACAGATTCGCCTGGTCCTTCAATTTTCATTTCCGTGTCTTCAGACTCTTCTTTGATTGGATTCGATGGCTTTTCTTCGACTTTAGCTTGAAGCATGTCATCAATGGTGATTATGAAGATAATTGATTGTTTCGTTTTCGTAAGATGATTGTAGAGGGATGCGATGAATTTGCCGATTGACAGCCAATTTAGTTCAGATACTTTGAAGTCATCGAGATTCGGTGTGATCATGTATTCTGTGTCGTCCATAACGATATTGGGTGCCGGGAAAACGCTTTCTTTTTTAATCTTAGATGTTTTGGGTGGTGTTGTGTAAACTTGTTGCCAGACACTGTTTGAATGTTTTCAAAGAATTTTAAGACATATTTAAAACAAAATTTGCTGCGAAATAATAGAATATGCACCTCTTGAAGAACGGTAACAGATGACTGAATTTCTCATTGATTTCCGTAAGCACATCGATGGCACGCTCATATTTCTTGTTTTTATCGTACCATTTCAGTGCCCATCCATATGCACCCAGAATGTTATCGTTATGGCATAACACTTGAAGTATTCCATCTCCGGCAGGCCAATGGTTTGGATTTTTCGCCAGACATTTTTCGAAAGCGTGTTGTGCTAACTCTGTTCTTTTAAGTTCGAGAGCCAGCTGACCTAGCCTATTCATAGTGTAGACTTCAGTGTCATCAAGATTCATGGCCTGAAACATTAAAATGAATTCATATTAAGTGAAATTAAGTGAAAGGGTAGTAAGGTTTGTGTCTCAAGATAATGTATGGATCCGACGCTGTACATTGTCGAAAAACTGAGAAAAACATGCTGAAATGTCAACTACAGCGCCACTACCAAATCCTGTTCTCACTTCCACGTGGTGGCTCGTGGAAATGCTAACGCAGCTAACGAGAAAGGATGATGGCGAGCACTCTGCGCCATAAAACAGAGTCCTCCGTCGGACCGGCCCTCCAACGCATCCCTTTAAAAAAGTCAATTGTCACGGAACCAGGAGATCAGCCTCGGATCGGATTGACTAAACGGCAACGACTTCGGCAACGAAACATGGATTACTCTTTCGGATCTTGGAACGTTAGATCGCTATATAGAGCAGGTGCACTTCGAGAGCTTCTTAATGAGGCTTCAGCATAGAACATCAACATTCTGACGATTCAAGAAACTAGATGGCTTGGCAGTGAAATTAATGAGATGCGAACGCACACAGTGTTTACCAGTGAATAAACTTCGGGAAATCGAGAGTTTGGAATTGCATTTATAGTAGACAATAAATTCAAACAATGCGTCACCAATTTCAAACCAATAAATGAGCGACTGTGTGCGATCCGCATAAAAACAAAATTGTTTAATGTTTGGTTGGTGAGCTGCCATGCTCCAACCGAAGACAAGGAAGACGCAGTTAAGGACGATTTTTACAGCACCTTAGAATGCACCGTTGACGCATTGCCCTCGAATGACGTGAAAATTGTTCTAGGTGACTTCAATGCAAAAATTAGCCGCGAGAAGGCTCTTAGAGGAACCACAGGAAGACACAGCTTTCATCCAATTACGAACGAAAACGGGCAGCGTCTGATTGACTTCTTGTAAGCTCAACATACTTCCCACATCGAGACATACACACACGAACGTGGGCATCACCAGATGGTCGCACCTACAATCAAATAGACCACGTTCTCGTAGAAAAAAGGGTGGCCACCAGCATTCTTGATGTCCAAACACTACGTGGCGCGAACTGTGACTCCGACCATTACCTTATCAGAGCGAAATACCAATGTCGTATATCTCAAAATCACGAATTCCGAAATACAACCTAGAAAAACTCAAGGAAAACTCGGTAGCTATTACATACAAGTCGACGCTCGAAAATCAACTCCAAGATATCCCGCTGGCGGGAGAAACCATGTGGACAAAAGTAAAAGAAGGAATCAAAACTGTAGCAGAAAAGACCTTAAGACATAAACGCCAAAACTCTCGGAATGCTATTACAAAGAGAAATGAGGCTTACAAAGATTTAATCCAACGACCAACACGGGCTAAAACCGAAAACTATAACATCCTCCGGCGACAGGCAAAAAAAACGTGTCGCCAAAAGAAACGCCAACTTACCAACGACCGGATCCAGAAACTGAACGAAAACATGACCTATAACGATCTACGAGCTGCGTATTCCGCAATCAAACAGCTACGCGAGGGATACAAACCGCGAACGAGCCTTTGTAAGGATGAAAGTGGATCCATCGTCAGTAACTCGGTCGAGATTAAAAAAAGATGGGCACGGTATTTTAAACAGCTGCTTAATCCCGCGCCGACGACAAACTCAGCAGATCCAAATATCCCAGAAGCAGAGCAGGACATTTACATTTCTCCACCAACATTCGAAGAAGTTCAGGCAGCCATACGTAACCTTCGAATAAATAAAGCTCCTGGAATAGATGGAATACCTCCCGAATTACTCAGAAATGGTGGAACTCTTCTTTGCAACATTCTCCACCAATTAATACTAAAAATTTGGGCAGCAGAACAGTTGCCAAATGATTGGCGAAAAAGTATTATATGCCCCATTTACAAAAAAGGAGACAAATTACGTTGCGAAAACACAGAGGCTTCGCTTTATTATGCTCGTCCTATAAAGTGTTATCCAAAATTATTGAACGCAAAATGAAGCCATTCTATGATAACATCATAGGAGAGTATCAAGGTGGCTTCAGGTCCGGACGATCTACGATAGATCAAATGGGGGGAGTATAATATTGACGTGCACCAGGTCTTCGTAGATTTCAAGCAAGCATAAAAGCAAATACACTTTACAGAATCATGCTCGACTTGGGAATTCCAACAAAACTCGTCCGCATGACCAAGGTGACAATGATGAACGCCGAATCTCAGGTCAAAGTCAACAGTGACCTAACCAACAGCTTCCACACTAACTCAGGCTTAAAGCAAGGAGATGGACTTGCCCCGATGCTATTCAACCTTGCTCTGGAACACGTCATCAGAAGAATACCAGCTGATACAACAGGCACACTACTGTTCAAATCCACGCAAATAGTAGCATTCGCCAATGAAGTCAACATCATGGCACGGATCATACCAGAAGCAAAGCAAGCTTTCCTAAGTATGGAGTCAGAAGCTAAGAAAATAAATGTACGGGTCAACGAAGATAAAACCAAACTAATGACCCAAACAAAAAATATGGCGCCAATCAGACAAAACTTGACCCTAGGAGACTACAACATCAGGCAGTGAAAAGGACGAAATTTTACGGCGAATAAATGCAGCAAACAAGGCGTACTATTCCATACTTCCCATAATCAAGTCTACGAACGTGCACAAGTGTATAAGCTTCGCATATACAAAACACTCATTAAACCTGTGCTTCTCTATGGAAGCGAAGCCTGGACTTTGACTACGCACTCCGAAAAGGCTCTGGACATATTCGAGCGCAAAGTGCTACGACGAATTTTTGGCCCCGTACAAGAAGGGACAGAGTGGAGAATGCGATAAAGCAATGAGTTGTACCATATATATGACGACCCACCTGTATCCACATGCATTAAATTACGAAAATTACGAAAATTACAATGGGCCGGCCACGTCGAGAGGATGGAGGCAAATAGACTACCAAAAAGAACGTTGAAAGATAGAGCACAACGGAAGCGTCTAGTTGGTAAGCCGAGGAAACGTTGGGAAGACACGATAGACGTAGACAGCAGGTCAATACTGGGGTTCAATAATTGGAGAACCAGATCGCAGGATCGAGACGATTGGAGGCGGACGTTACTGGAGGCCAAGGCCCGACTTGGGCTGTCGCGCCATCGATGATGATGAAACTTAAACTAAAGAGCTTTTGCCAACAGTAGTGATACCGTTGATTCAGGAGAAAAAATAATCTGTCATACTTTATTGCAGTAGGGATGGAAATATCTATTATTGCTTTTGCTATTTTAATATGAAGACTTACTAAGACTGTTGGTATAATTTCAACATTGACGGTATGTGATAAGAGCGCATCCCTGCCTTAGGAAAAAATGCTTTTCGGGAAGATGAATCTGGGCATCGATGCGAAACACTGGATTATCAGGTACATGAATCTCACGAACGTTCACCATTGGTGAAGATGATTTCAACCTGATGATCGTACTTGACTAGACAAGTTTCTCAATGCTCAAGGACAGATACCGCTTGATGCGGTTAAATTTAACCAAATCAAGAAGAATGTGTAGCATTCATTCTCTATGACCATCTATAGATATGTCTCCAGAGCAAAACGCAAAGATCTTTTCAGCGGTAATTATCTCCTATAAGGTTTTTTCACTGAGGTCACGCGGACTTTGTCTAAAGGCGGACCTACATTCTCGGTAAGACATGACAAGTATAGCCGAAGAGGAGAGTGTGGATGGCTTCCTCGTCGATTCGAAAAGTCCATCCACACTCTCATGCCAAAACCTGACGAGGACGAGAGTGTGGATGGTTTTTTGGCGGCGCTTTAGGGTCTCGATTTAGCTCCGGGTCGCTCGAAATTTTGGCGGCGGTTATTTGGTATCGAGTCAAAGGGATTTGAAAACAAAGGTCCGGTGCTGGCTTCGATGATATTTACGAACCAATTTGGTTTGCCTTTGAAAGCATGGATAAGATGCATCATACCGGATAAGATTCATACACTTTTCAAATATTTGTAAACAAATTTCTGAACAGACAAAATGCTACCTACTTACACCAGATCCACTTAAACTGCACATCCTTAAAATCTTCTCAACGCGGACAGGTCGAGTTTTAAGGCGTACTTAGATAAAAAAAGGGGCCTATCGCTTAAACAAACGGTTTTTGAATGAAGACTTTGAATACTCTTCGATCGTTGTACCTTGTCAAAACGTTCGCCATATGTGTGTTGCGGCCATAAGCAGAGCCGTCTTAGATCAATTTGGGGCCCTGGGGACTTTAAGATAAATGCGGCCCCTAAGACAGAGGGCTGTTAACAATAGGCAATAGAGAACAAGAGCAGGTTTGCGAAATTCTAGATATATTTATATGTTATTTTTATGTATTTAAAGTCACATTAAATCACTAGGTAATTATAATCCGGAAAAATAACTCTTCAACCACTATACGCAGGTTAGTAATTAAAAAGTATATGTTGATTGAAGGGATACTTTGCTAGATTTTAGACTAACAAATTCATTAGTAATTTCTTTGAGCACATCACATATGGACATTAGTGACAAACTGGTCAATCTTTCTTGAAGCATTGTGCTTACTTTTGGTACATTTCTTTATTTTTTTTTCAATTTTGAGAAGGAGCGTTTCACACTGCAGTTAGTTCTATGCAATTTCTACATTTGGAAACGTGTCTTCAATTTTGTCTTCTTTCAAAGATGATATATTTCTTAAGTATTAGTTTTTTTTATTTTATTTTAAATTAACGGTACATTCTTAGCCTAACTTAAAGTTTAATTAACAAGAAAACTTACAATCTAGCGGCTATACTATTTTAGCCTGCTGGCTCTGGTTGGTTTTTTTTTTTGTTTTATTTTTTTTCGGCACAAATTTTATATTCTTACACTCTAATTGTATCACCCAGCCTGTACAGCAGCTGGGATTGCCCTAGCAATAATTTTCTTAAAAACTACCTTACGCTAAAATACGATCTAACTTATACCTAATTATAACTAACTTAGCCTAATTAGACCTAAATCTTAACCTAGGTCTTAAATCTAGCCCCTTCTGTCGTCGGGTGGCCAGTGTAGTTGAACAGCGCATCCGTGAGCCGCCGCTGCACTGCTATCTTCGCGGGGCGCATAAATGTTTCATTAGAACCACCTGTACGCCCTAGTGACCGAATCAGTCCGTTCTCATGTCCGTCTGTTTGTCTGTAGAATCGTGTCGTCAATTCCACAACACGGTCCCTAAGTGGCTTCAATCCTGACTCCTGATATAGGAGAAGGTTCTTCGGCCACTTTTTAGTTACCGGGTTGTAGAACCTGCCAGTGCAGAAGCGGAGGATTCTTCTTTCGAACATCTCCGCTTCGGCCATGACAGTCTTTGAGCAGGTAATCCAGGATGGGGATGCATAAGTCAGGATGGGTCGGATGAGGGTTTGATAACAAATGGATTTAGCTTTGGTGGTCATGCCCATCTTTTTGGCGAAAAGAGGTCGGATGCGTTGAAATGCGGATTTGGCAGCTTTGATTTTTCGCCGCACAAAGGGATTAAACTTTAAAAATTCCTGGAAATCGATTCCGAGGTACTTTAGAGATGAACTAGGAGTAATCTTAGATGTTCCGAACGAGACAGCGAGTTTTTTGGCCTTGTTGCGGATAGTTTGAGATCCCCGATACTTGGAAGGATTGCGAAATACACATAGCTGAGTCTTACTGCTGTTTGGTTTGATGCCCCATTCGTCAAAGTAAAGGCTTAGTTCTACCAAGTAGTGCTCCAGGCTCTTCGCTGCTTTGAGCGGGTCTTGGCTCGACGCGAATAAGAGCGTGTCATCGGCATATTGGAGGATTTGAACTTGGGGTTGGCCCACTGGAATAGGTAGATCAGCGGTGAATATGGTATAAAGAACTGGTCCAGTGACAGAACCTTGTGGCACTCCTGATGTCACAGGCTCTATGAGAGAATCTGCTCCATTAACGCTGACATAGTATTGTCTGTTGGTAAGAAAGCTTGCGGCGAGTCTTATTACCTCTTTTGGGAATCCAAACTTGAACATAAATAGAAGGCCTTCGTGCCAAACGGAATCGAAAGCCTTCTCGATATCTAAGGCACACACTACTGTCGGAATGTTTCGCTCATTCAAGTGAGACACAATTTGATCATGCAAGTACGAGATGGCGTGCTGAGTGCCGTGCCTGCGCCTAAAGCCAAACTGGTGGTTAGGTATTACCTGTGTGAGCTCACAGTGGTTTTTAATTATTTCCATCCACATTCTCTCAAAAAGCTTCCCCAAATTAGGAAGCAAGGAAATTGGACGGAAATATCTGGCCTCTTTAGTTTTGCCCTTCTTATGAATGGGAACAATCTTTGCTACTTTCCATGTATTCGGAAAGTAGCCATTGTTCAGGGCGTTGTTGAAAATAATGGCAATAATTCTGAGCATAGAGATTGGTAGATGTTTAATAATGAAATTAGACATTCCATCATGCCCAGAAGACTTCTTGCTCTTTATACTGCGCAGCAGTTGCACTAAGTATTCACTATTGGATTGCATTTTGCGGATCATCCGAAGGGTTTTCAGATGAAAATGTGGCCAAAGGCTCATTATGTGTATTGAGGAAGCGATTAACTTCCTCTTTTACTATTTGGCTGTTAAGAGCAGAACTGTCGGGCGGAACGGCATTCAGCTGCGATTGGAATGTCGATGCAAACAACTCTGCCTGACGGTCAGGGTTGCGTACAGCGACATTTTCAATCGTTACCACCATCTCCTGGCGTTTGTATTTGCCAGAGAGCAGATTGATTTCTTTAAACATGTCGGGGCCTGGTCGGATGTCAGCCAGCCGCTGCACAAGGCACTCACTGCGAAATTTACCAACCATCTCAGCAATTATTTTGCTAAGACAGTTGATACTCGAAAGTAGTGACTTGTACGACGGGTGATCCCTCCCATGCCTATGAAAAATCCGCTTTAACTTGCAGCGCCAAATATGTCTCACTTTCATGTGCTTAACGATTTCCGGCGGTAGCGTGTGATCCTGATATTTGTTAAGTGTGATCAAGCGTGTATTGTGGACAACGGTTTCGTTTATGACGCCATTGACGGACTCTATTAGATTATCAATCTCACGGTTTGTTAAGTTTGCCGTCACAGAAACCTCAAGATTTCTTACCGCAACGTCTATGTCGCGCTGAAATTTGCCCCAATCGGTGTTTTTAAAAGACCTTATTGTCTTTGGGGGTCTTTCCATGAAGCTGAAGGAGGAGCGGAACTGAAGTCGGAGCTTCACGGCAAAGTGATCAGACATACCAGCTTGCGTCCAGCAGTGTGGTAGATCAATACTGCTGCACAGGTCATCTGACAGGAGAAAGAAGTCTATGGTTGAGTTACTACTTGGTCTGGTTGGTGAGTTCGGAGCAACTACTTGCAAGGGAATGGGAGGACTGCTTAGTCGCAGCCATTCGAGCAACACCCTGCCGTTTCCATTTGTTACGGAATCTCCCCATTGTGGATGTCTCGAGTTCAAATCGCCACCGATAAGCGAGTATTTATATTGAGATATGATTGAGTTAATGACTCCGAAATCATGCAACAGACTTGACTTGGACGAACTACATCGAACGTACAGAGATGCTGCGAGGATTCGCCTATGGTCCGTTGTTTTGACTACAGCTGCAGCAAACGCACAGCACTTCAGATCGGGGACCGCGACAGGTCCCATGTCCAGATTACTCCTAACCAGTAGTGCTGAACCTCCATTTTGGTGGTCGAAGACGGTGGTAAATCCTCTAAAGCTGACTCTGTGGAATTCTGAGAGTCTGGTTTCTGTTATAAACGCAATTTCTGATTTCAACGCATCAAGGAGGTATTGAGCAGACGCTCTTTGCGCCATCGAGATGAGCGAAGCGCTATTGAAAGTGGCCTCGTCAACCAACTTATTTAAGAAGGGTAGTTAGCAGCTTGAGAGTGGCAACCAGCCCCGCGGCATCAGTTTCAGCTGACAATACTTGGCTGATAAAGTCATTTATCAGTCCAAGATTGGCATTAGCAGGAGATGACCCCTGTGAGGTTGGAGCTCGCTGAGCAACAGAACTCGGGGAAACGTTACCTCCTACTGCCTGTGCGTAGGAGATACCACTTCGCCTGTAGTTCGAGACGCTCTGCGTCACAAACTGCTGACGTTCCTTTCGGGCTTGGTCGCGGCGAATATTCTTCGCTTCGATCCTAGCCACCATTTGCTTATATGCCGGGCATCCACGATAGTTGGCTGGGTGACCGTCAAGACCACAGTTGACGCATGCAGGCTGTACGTCGGCTACTTTTGGGCATTCACCACGTGTGTGACTTTCCAGGCACTTCACGCAGCGATGAACGATGGTGCAATTGCTTGCCACATGTCCGAAGTTTTGGCAGTTGTAACACTGCAACCTCTCCTTATTTCTTACTTTTTCCCACACCACTTTTTGCCAGAGAATGGACTGTATTTTAAATACAGCAGCTAGCTCCTGGGAAGGCTCAAACTGCGCTAGAAAAAGCCCGGACTGGGGTCTAAAGTTTTCGGTCCCAACAGATTTCCTCAGTTCCCGGTCCTTGCGGGAGTTAATAACCATTGTCCACTCTTATCGCAAAGAATGTATGAGTACTAGTCATAAGCAACGAATAATAAGTTAATAACCATTGTCCACTCTTATCGCAAAGAATGCATAAGTCATAAGCAACGAATAATAAGTTAATAACCATTGTTCACTATTATCGCAAAGAATGCATAGGTCATAAGCAACGAATAATAGTTATGTAAACATGAGACCATCAGGAAATGAGTTCATGACAAATACTACTAATCATGAGAATTGTAAATATGAGATAAAACTCATATAGATAAAGTTGTCTTGATCTTGCTATAAATACTGCCTGCAAGCAGAGCAAGTTGCTTCTTATTATACGAATCGTTCATAAGTAAACGAATAGTATTTAGCCAGAAGTTTGAATTAAAAGCTAGAGTTATAGGAAATAAAGAATATATCAAATCATATTTCTTGTTTTTATATATAGCTCGGTGACACAAACTTTAATTGGGGGCTCAACCGGGATGCACAAGTCAAGTATTCCCGCAACGATATATCAACATCCAGAAGTATAAGCTAGGACTGATTACAAGGCACGCATCCTGACAATCGAATATATCAACTGCGAATCAACAACTGTGTATCCAGCCAACCTCAAGTGAATTGTAACAGCAAAGGGACCATAGTAATCCAGCGAAGTATTACAACACTCGAGAAGCCACAACTTATTCCTCAGGCTCAAAACAAGGGGAATCGGAAACTGCACGACTCCACTACGATCATCACGACAAAATAGTAGAGATCCAGTAAGAGCGCCAGCAGCTCCAGATAAATCAAGGTACGTGAAGAATTTCACATATATAAGTGAAAAGAGGATAAAGTGTAAAACAAATAAATTGAGAAGAAAATAGCGAAATACAAGCATCTTACAAAAATCATAATAGTGAACTATAATACGGAAAATCAGTGCGTGATAGAAAAATAAAATTAAGTGAATATTGAAAACCGTAAGGGTATTGTAGAAACCCGAGCAGAATTTTAAAAGAATTCGCTCCCTTCCATTATTTATATGAGAAGGACAATTAACAAGTAGACTCATTGCAGAAGAGTGACAGAATTTTACGAGAATTCGTCACCACCCGTCCTTTATACGAGGTGGAATAAATAAAACAAGGTTGAATGAAGTAAGAAGAATTTGTAAACGCACAATATAAAATTTCCGAAAACGGAAGAATTAATAAAAACCCTCAAAGAATAGGTAAAATACCATTTAAAATGGATATCACTCGACTCGCCGCCGAATGCGAAGTATTAAAAACTCAATTGTCTCAAATGCAACTTACGATAGATGCACAAACTCTGAAATTGACGGAAATAGAGCAACAGAATCTATCTAGTCCCATGTGTGACTATGAGGATCAGCTTTGTCAATATCGGACTCATTCACAAATAAATTGTGATATATTTAAAAATCTGCACACATTCTCTGGTATCGAAACGGAATACCGGCCATGGAGGAAAATGGTGACATTATTACACGTTTCAATAAAATCTTTTCAATCTTCAAATCAATATCGGGAAGTATTATTAATAATCAGATCAAAAATTATCGGTGCAGCAGCGGAAGTGTTGATAAACAACAACACGAAACAAAACTTCGATGCAATCATTGAACGATTAGATCTTACATATTCAGATAAGAGACCACTGTATGTCTTAGAGAATGAGATGTCATCTCTAAAACAGGGTCCAGGTACTATAGAAGCATTTTATAATAAAATTAATGTCCACTTAAACCTCGTCATATCAAAAGTCGAAATGACGTACAGAAACGATGAAGCAATCAAGGCATTGACCATTGAAATGGAGTCAAAAGCTATCCGTACATTCATCGCAGGATTAAATAGTATAGCTACAAGAAATATGCTATATGGACAAAACCCAAGGACACTAAGCGAAGCTTATGCAGCAGCACAAACCATGTTCCATGACACCCAAGTTCACGGACTTGATAGTCATTTCCGAACAACTTATCAACCGCGTCCAGTACCTTTTCAACAGCATCATAGATTTCCACAATTAAACAGAAGGCATGATTTCCAACAGAATAGAAATCCCTTCAATAGAAATACACCGAGACCCGAACCGATGGAAGTAGATTCTACAAATCACTTCAGGCAAAATAATAACGATATGAATGGAAATAATAGATTCCAGAATAACAACCAAAATAATTATAATCATTTTAAGCGAGAAAGAGAGTTATCTTCCCAAAGATTTAGACATCCACAAAAAGTGCATAGATTGAATGAGGCAAATCGAAATAATACCGAATCTTTAATAAACAATGTACCAGGGGAACGCGAAGAAATCGACGCCAGTAATTTTTTAGAGTTATAAACGGCTTACCACATTTAAAGCTAAAATCTAGATCGGATTGTAAGCCGTGTGAAATATTAATGTTGATAGATTCAGGTAGCACAAGTAATTATATCAGTCCAAATGTAAAAATAGGAAAAAATGTAAAATTATCTCATCCTATTGTAACAAAAACGATGCACGGCACATCAAAAATACATTTTAAACGAATATTGAACATCCTAGGGGTTGAAACCACATTTTTTGAATTCAAAGAATTAACGGAATATCAGGCGATATTAGGGTTCGATGGGCTTAAACAATTACGCGTAGATTTCAACATAGGTAACATGAGACTTAAATTATTCACTCAGGCAAATAGTGAAACTCATCAAATCAACTATACGGTTCATGATAAGACGTACGAGAAAGGAATTGAGGAGATAATGAGAAATAATTCTAACCTTAAGACTCTACCATTTACTACAACAATTGAAGCAACCATCCGAACAAAAGACAAGGAACCTATTTGGACGAAACAGTATCCATACCCGTACAGCGATAATGAGTTTGTAAACAAGGAAATCGACAAACTACTACAAAACGGAATAATAAGACCCAGTAAATCACCTTATAACTCACCAGTTTGGGTAGTACCAAAAAAGGGAACCGATGATGAAGGAAAGCCCAAGAAACGTTTGGTTATAGATTTTCAGAAATTAAACTCGAATACGATTACGGACAGATACCCTATTCCGGATGTGAATATGACGATCCAGAATTTAGGCAAAGCAACAGTCTTTTCAACGATAGACCTTGAATCAGGATTTCACCAAATTAAGATAAAAAAGGAGGATATTGAGAAAACAGCATTTTCTATAAACGGAGCAAAATATGAATTTTTACGTATGCCATTCGGATTGAAGAATGCACCCTTTATATTTCAACGATGTGTGGATGACATATTGCGACCTTACATAGGCAAATTCGCATACATTTACATTGATGATGTATTAATATATTCTTCCTCACCCGAAGAACATATTCAACACATTAAGACAATAGTAAATGCATTAAGAAACGCAAATATGAAGATATCTGAAGAGAAATCTCACTTTTTCAGACCCGAAGTTGAATATTTAGGACACATAATTAGGCACAACAAGATTACAGTAGATCCGGAGAAGATAAAGACAATGAATGAGTATCCATTACCACAGAATTTAAAATCATTACGAGGATTTCTAGGATTAGCCTCATATTACAGGAAATTTATAAAGGGATTTGCACAAATAGCAAAACCACTAACAAAACACTTACAAGGAGAAAATGCCACGATAGGAAAGAATAAAAGTAAAAATGCTAAAATTGAGTTAGATGAGACGGCTATAAAAGCTTTTGAAAAAATAAAAGAAAAATTATGTGAACAGGTGGAATTGTACCAACCTGACTATTCAAAACCCTTCGAATTAACCACTGATGCTAGTAACATTGCTATAGGAGCAGTACTTAGCCAGGAACGAAAGCCAATAATATTTATATCAAGAACACTAAGTAAAACGGAACAAAATTACTCAACAAATGAGAAGGAATTATTAGCAATAATTTGGGCACTACAGAAATTGCGCAATCACCTCTACGGCATTGCGGACCTGACAATCTATACAGATCATCAGTCCTTGATATTTTCTATATCTAACAAAAACCCAAATACGAAACTTAAGCGATGGAAAAACCTCATAGAGAAATATGGAGCTAAGCTTTTGTACAAACCAGGAAACCAGAATGTAGTAGCTGATGCATTAAGCAGACAGGAAGTAAATAACTCAACGGACCATAGCATCCACTCGGAAGAGAGCTCAGAAAACGAAGAAATAAAGACTACACCAAAAATAGTGAATGAATTCAAGAACAGAATCATATTAAGGAAAGGATTGAATGAAAACGTACAACTTACACAACCATTTAAGGACTATACGAATTGGGAAATAACTTTTAACTCAGAGGAATACATAATAAGGCAATTAAAAACTATAATGAAACCCAAGATACGAACAGCATTCCATACGGATCAAGAAATTTGGTATAGAATAAAAGATGTTATACAACAACATTACATGGCATATAAAAAAGTATTCTCTCAGCAGTACGTGAAAGATGAAACTGATATTGAAAAACAAACATATTTAATAGAGAAATGTCATAATAGGGCACATAGGAATAAACACAATAATGTGAAAGAATTGAAGGAAAAATACTTTTGGCCAGAAATGAAGAAACAAGTATATACCTACGCGGATAAATGTGAAAACTGCTTGACCAATAAGTACGAACGCCATCCAAAAAAGCATACAATGGGAAAAACACCACTTCCAACTCAGCCAGGAACACATATACAAATGGATATATTTTATATGAACAATCAAATGTATATATCATGTATTGACAGATATTCAAAGTATGCATATTTCCACTACCTACCAAACAAACTAAATACAGCGGAACATTTGAATCAAATTTTCAGGACAATTTTCCCACGAATAACACATTTAACTACGGATAATGAGAGTATTTTCACGAGTAATACCACAAAAAGTATATTAAATAATCTAAAAATCGAACACTATTTGACACCAATACAGCATTCAACAACTAATGCATCCATCGAAAGATTACACTCAACTATAATCGAGATTACACGACTACTCAGTACGCAAAATAAAACAAACCCTCAAGATGAACTATATAACGCACTATACGAGTATAATAACACAACTCATTCTGTAACAAAGGAGAAACCGATAAACGTATACTTTAATCAAGACAAATACAAAGACATTTCACAACTATTGATATCAGCACAAGAAACCATGATTCAACATGAGAATAAACGTAGAATCTTTAAATCCTTTCAGCCACACGAAGTTGTATACACGAAAAATAATCAGCGAAATAAAACAAGTAAACGTTTCACCAAACATACCGTCCAAGAGGATCGCGGGGACACGATTTTGTCAACCAAGGGGAAGATTATCCATAAAGATAACATACGAAATAAAAAACAAGATGACAAAACTCCCACAAATAACGTCAGTAATAATACTAACAATATTAACAAGAACCATACAGACAATTAACACGATCAATATAACCAACGTACAAGGAAAGAATTTTTTATTAATTAAAGAGAATAATGCATATACGTATCAGAAAACAGACTTCTTATTCCATATAGTAGACTTAGCAATATATAGGACAACCTTAGAGGAAGTAAAAAGTAATAACAACCTAGAAGAGATAGACAAGCATACAATAGAGCGTATAGAGAATATCCTCGAGCAATTACAAGAGCACAGACATAAGAGAGCAATCGATTTCCTAGGGACCATAATCAAATTTATAACAGGTAATCCCGATAACAATGATTTGATAGAAATAAAAAAGGCTCTGAACCAATTAATAACAAATAATGACATACAAAAGAATATAAACAACAAGTTCAACGAACGCCTATCAAAATTACAACCGATTACAAACCACTACAGTTTCATATTAAATGAAATGTACTTAAGTTTAGAAAATGTGATGGAAGCTATAAATCTTGCTAGGAACAATATCATTCTATCCTCAATATTAAATCTGAAAGAAATCAAGAAACTAATAAAGAATGAGATAATTCGTATACCTATAATAAATGTAATAGAATATGCCGAAGTCTATGTAATGAAAGTAAAGGAAAACATTGTATTTACCTATAAATACCCAATAATAACTAAACAAATGGAATTTTATAAAATTGTGACCATAGCACATAAATTTGGAAAATATGTAATGTACCCCTATATTGGGAAATACCAAAATCAATATGTATCGTTAACAAAATGTAAAGAATACCTAAACAAAAATATATGCTATGAAAAAATACAGAAAGATAATTGTACTATACCTTTGTTAGAAAATAAGCTAACTGAATGTAAACTCATACAGGAAAATAATGCAAATTTTGTAAGGTTAAACCCTCATGCTATATTATTGTCAGGAAAACATACAGTAAATGATAAAGAGGTAAATGGAATAAACTTAGTCGAATTTAAAATTAACGTAACGATAAATGAAGAAATATATGAAAATCATGAAGAACAAATAAAAGAAATATTGCATAAATTCAGGCACGGCGAAATTAAAATCTTAGAAATACTTGAAGCAGAATCAAATTTAAAGTTTACAAATATACAGGCATTAAATAAATTCTTAATACCTATAGAGAAAAACCCTACTACAAGTACAATAATTTTGATTGCAATCATTATAACAATAATAATAATAATCTTCTTAATAATCAAAATAATGAAAAGATACAATGAATACAAAAGGGTAAAATTTGAAAAGGAGAAAAGAAAATTATATTTGCAATTATTAAGAAATAACGGAATTGAAAGTGAGGACACTTTGTTTTAACAACGGGGGGAGTTAATAACCATTGTCCACTCTTATCGCAAAGAATGTATGAGTACTAGTCATAAGCAACGAATAATAAGTTAATAACCATTGTCCACTCTTATCGCAAAGAATGCATAAGTCATAAGCAACGAATAATAAGTTAATAACCATTGTTCACTATTATCGCAAAGAATGCATAGGTCATAAGCAACGAATAATAGTTATGTAAACATGAGACCATCAGGAAATGAGTTCATGACAAATACTACTAATCATGAGAATTGTAAATATGAGATAAAACTCATATAGATAAAGTTGTCTTGATCTTGCTATAAATACTGCCTGCAAGCAGAGCAAGTTGCTTCTTATTATACGAATCGTTCATAAGTAAACGAATAGTATTTAGCCAGAAGTTTGAATTAAAAGCTAGAGTTATAGGAAATAAAGAATATATCAAATCATATTTCTTGTTTTTATATATAGCTCGGTGACACAAACTTTAATTCGGGTGAGAAAATGCGTTATGGACTTTAATTTTAGATCAGTGTGTTGCGCCACTAGCTCGTTGTGGATGTCCGCTGGTTCAATGCCCCTATGTAGGCCACGGATGACGAGGGACTTGATTCTTTCTGAGGCTGCAGTATAAGTAGTCGCAAACTGACCACTGCTCTTGATGTGTTCGAAGACTTTTTTATGGTCTTCTAAAGAGGAACATAGGACGAGCGATTTGTCACTCGAAATATTTTTTATAAGCGGTACAATACCAAGTACCTTCATTTCACAGATGAATTTGGAAATATTCATCTTATATGCCGTGATGGGAGGGATTTTTACGGTCTTTTGAGTCGGGATTGTCTTAAGTGTAGTCTGCGTATTTCTTTCTTGCGTTATATTGGAAAGAGTTACCTGCTCGTTTGTTCGTTTCTTTTTCTTGTTTATAACCAGGTTAAATTCCTGGTCATGGCCGATTTGCGAATTGTTTGGGCCCAGATTGCTCACAGTAGAGGACAGCGACGGCTCACTGACACCTGTCATCATGGTGGGACATGTTGTCGTCATCTTTGTTTGCTGGGTAGAACCGCTCATTGGTGGCGGCAGGGGCTGCTTGGCTACTATTCTCGGGCCAGGACTTAGCGTTGGCATCAACGCTGGTTGTTGTACATTATACCTCACCGGTTGGGCCTCCATAAGAAATGCCATCTGCCGTTTCAGGTCCAGGAGCTCTTTTCGAAGCGTTTGGTTCTCCTTCTCAAGAGCGATAATTTTATCCGAACTTTGACCGGATGGAAAATTAACTGGCTCGTCAACATCTGAAACTTCGACGGAGTTTGCAGACTTGGTCTTCTTCCGTTTTCTCCCCATTGGGGATTTTTTTCTTGCACTTTTTACTATAAACCTGGCTGGCACTATTCCTAGTTCACTATCGATATCAAGTTCACTTTATCACTACGATAATTTCCGCCAGTAAAAGTCGCAGTCAAACTGCGTTTGTGCTTCTATATAGCTAGGTGACCTTTAACGGAACTTTCGGATTCACTGCGAAAACAAGACTGCTCTCGCCACGATCACGATGAGAACTCTGATGAAGTATTAGTTTCTTCATTTTCACTCGTTTGAAAACTATTCTGTTAAATGCAGTCGTTATGGTAGACTTTAGTGAATTCTGTGCGACTTTGTCAACTCCTTGGGACTCAAAATTTTCAAGCGAGATAAAAAATCGAACCGATGACTTATTTCCTTGTACGAATCCAATCGCTGTTTTAGGTGAACGCTCAGGGTATCAATTATGGGAATAAGAGTTTCTACTTTGAAACTAAAATTTCTCTTTTCCATTTAGTTAGACTGATGGCGCAGAACCATCAAATTATGTCTGACGTGAGCTTCTACCTCTTATTCTTGGAGATAGGTTCTTGTAGTCACATTCCGGATTTTTCTCTTTGGCGTACGATTCAAAGTCATCAAATTTATCCCTGGCATTAATAATAAAATCATCAAGTGAAGCTAACAAATTAGTTGCAACGTCCATTGTTATAGTTTTTTTTTTTCTGAAGATAAGTATTTGTTTTGTCTATTCTTTCAATATAGTGTTCCGAATTTCTGTCAGTAAAATAAGTTTCAAGTTTTTCATTTTTTTGGACAAACTAAGAGCTTCGCCTAGTTTCTTTTCTTGTCTGCTCTGCATCCTCCGCGATAGACGTCAAGGCTTCTATAATTTGTTTATGAACTTGATGTTAGGACTGCATCAGCTCGCGCAGATCATTTGGTTTGAAAAAAAACCTTTAAGAACTTTTTTTAAACCTAAATATTTAATCAATGTATTCCATCGATGAGTAGAATCAAAAAAAAATTGTACAATTTCTAAACCATTTGAAAAAAACTTATTACCTTTCGTACACATCGAGCGGGATGAAGAACTACCAAGTTTAGAGAATGTCTCCCACATGATACAAAGGTGGCAAATTCATATTTCTCCTTGATTTTCGCTTGCAAACTAGCATACTTTCCTGACATATTTGATACATTTTCGTAGCTTTGCCCTCTGCAATCCTTGATTTGTATATCATGATTCTCTAAAAATTTCAGGATGGTTTCCGCTAATTATTCTGATTTGTGCTCTTTGATAGATATATATTCCAAAAATCTTTCAATTGGAAGACGGTCTTTTACGTATCGAATCATAAAAGTTAACTGGTCAGTATGAGACAGATCGGGCGTGCTGTCAACGCTTATCAAAAAATATTTAGCTAATTTATTTTCTTTATAGTTTTTTAAGACCTGCTTTCCTATTACATTAATAAACTCATTACAAACATTCGCTAATAAATAAGAAATGTGTCCCTTTTCAGAATTTTCAATTTTTTTTAGATGATCTGCAAGAAATTCATCAAGCTCACTTAATAACTTCACACACAGTGCTGCCATTTTAGCATTTTGAATGCTAGATCTAGCATTATTTTTTCCAAAACGGCATTCGAAATTCGGAGTTAGCATCTAGCATTATTTTTAGCATTTAAATTTAGATTTCGGAATATTCTGGCACTCATCTATTTACAATCTCACTCATCAAATTTTTCTCAATGATAGCTCTGTTTGTGTACTTTCAGTCGCGTTCATGAAAGGAAACTTCCTGAATCATGTGGTGGCGGAGTTTCATGAAAAATACAAAAACGAGCTCATGGCATTTTCTTAGAAGTGACAGCCAGAAGTGACATTTATCTGATTTTGAATTAATGATAGTGATTATAAAGTCTAAAATATAAAGACTATAAAGTCATCTATATTGCTTTAAATATGGAAACGTTCCATTAAATCGTGATGATGCTAAAAATCAGAGCAATGGTCCCGTTCACTTCAGACGCTCAGGAGCCTCGGGCATCTACAAGTTCAAGTTTACCAAAGTATGTGCATTCTAGTTAGATATTTTTTCCTGAATAATGTGAATCAATTGTTTTGTTAGGGCTTCAAATGCAAGCCATCGCACGGATAGCGCTGGAGAAAAAACTAATACTTTTACGAAACTAATACTTTTTCTTCACTTAAAAATGAATAATTGTTGCTGTTTTGATTGTGAGATTCCAAACGATGTTTTGAAAATATTGGTAGAAATGAGCTTTACACAAGAGAAGAAGATTTAGATATATATAACTGATATGTCTGTAATAGATATAGAATCATTTTAAGATGTAAATTTTAAACTTCTAATTTGTTTTTGTTATACATACGAGGGTTGATCAATAAGTAATGATAATGAATATAAATTAAGGTGATTAAACTTAAAAGATATATTTATTTTTCAACATTATCTTCTAACAAGTTAATACATTTAGTCCATTTTTTTTCCAAACCCAGGTTACCCTAAGAAAAAAAATGCTTTTTCTTGACTCTCCCAAAATGCCTCAACAGCGGCCGTCATTTCCCTACCATCTTCAAATTTCTTACTGCGAAGGTGATGTTTGAGTCGAGGAAAGAGGAAGAAGCCACTGAGAGCTAGATCTGGCGAATAGGGTGGCTGTTCAAGCAGTTCGAATCCTGTTTCTTTAATTGTATCCATCGCAACTGCAGCCTTATGAGCCGGTTCGTTATTTTGAAGAAACAGAACTCCGGCTCGCAGTTTGCCGTGTTTTTTCTCCTTCATTACCTCTCGCAATCTTCTTATTTGGTCAGCTTAGTAAGAGCCTGATATAGTGGCTTCCTTTTCCAAATATTCCACCATAATAATTTCTTCAGCGTCCCAAAAAACTGATACCATAACCTTTCCTGCTGAACTTGGCACTTTGAATTTCTTCGGCGTCGATGAAGAGGGTCGCTTCCAGGTCATCGATTGCATTTTGGTTTCTGGATCAAAATGGTGGATCCAGATGTCATCCACGGTCACGAAATGTGACAAAAAGTTCTCCTGATCTGCCTGGAACTTTTTGAGATTCATCCTTGAAATGTCGAATCGTTTGTTCTTATGATCGTCCGTTAACATTCTCGGTACCCAACGCGTAGAGACCTTCTTCATATGTAATTTGTTGGCAAAGGTTTTTCGAACACTACCATATGAGATCCCTGTGACCTCAGCTACATGCCTGAGGGTCATCAGTCTTTGATCTGCCAGCACGACATTTTCGACTTTTTTTACGTTGTCTTCAGTGAGGGGTGTGGATGGACGTCCTTCGCGGTGTTCATCTTCAGTGAATGTTCTTCCCAGCTTAAACTCTTTGGCCTAGCGTACAACAGTGGAATATGGAGGAGCAGAGACCCCTAATGTTTCCACCATGTCACCGTGTATGCCTCTGGTAGACATATTTTTCAAACAAAGGTACTTAATGACAGCTTTAATTTCATTTTCCCCCATTTTGATGTTCTCTCTTCGACTTTTTGTATTCAAAAGAATGTAGCTCCCTGGAGTCGTGGTCTATTTGTATATTTTTTTTCATGCTGACTTAGTGAGTATATGTAGTAGTAAAAATTTTTTTTTAGGAATTTTATGCGAACTGGAAATAACCGATTATCATTACTTATTGATCAACCCTCATATAAATATACATATTGTTTTCATATTCAACCATATTTATTTCAATTAAATAAGAAAGCATTATTTAGCATTATAACTTTACAAGATCTAGCATTATTTAGCATTAAATAAAATTGAATCTAGCATTATTCCAAAAAAATAAATGGCAGCACTGATCACACATCCTTAATAATTTTCATTGTTGGAAGATCCAAGAATTTCATTGTCTCCTCGAAACGGAAGCCCTTTCAATGCCAAAAATTTGCAACTGCCACAACCCGTTTAAGTACATTTTTCCAGTAATCTATTTCTTTTTGATGTTGACAAAGCAAGTCTGTATCTACTTAACCAACTTCTTTACTTGATGTCGAACTAATGTGATTAATGTGTTTCCAATCATTACATCCACCCGGAGAGCATAGGTTTACATAAGAAAGGTTAAATAAGCAGCGAGAAAGACAAAATATAAATTTTTGCGAAAGCGAATACAGCAACCGATTTCTTCCAACACTTTCATTGATCTTTAATTTACGATTAAATAATGCTTTATTGAAATACCTAATAACTGATTTGAGATCTACTTTGCCATTGTAGGTTCTGGACGCTCCGGAAAAGTCACAATCTTTATTTTGAAAATATATGGGCCCTTTACGAATCCGAATTTCGGGGTTTTTTTCGATAACATTTTCGTTAAAATAATCGGCAGGGTCGTGTGAAATATTTTCTGGGTAGGATGACTGCTGTTGCGCAATTAAAACAGTTGTTGGTGAAATTATTGTATTTTTTTTTTGTAGGGATGGACGCCTTCTGTACAATATGTTTAAATCTCTTTTTCTCAAGTGATAGGACTTAGCGAAGAACAAGTAGATTGTGAAGTTCCCTGAGTTTCTGCAATCTGTTGTTTGGTATAATTCATTATATGGTTAGTTTATTATTTGGTTACTGCTCGCATAAGCTCTTGGCGTAAAATGTGAATTTGATTTTGGTAATTTACCAATTATTTCTTTCTGATGAAAAGCTTTTTTTTCTTTTTTCTGAGCCACTAGGATAGTCCCGAACAGAAATGCCGCCCGGCCGTGCGTTTCAAATAGGAACAGAAAGAATAAAATGCCGTCCTCACACATCGAAGATCGATTTGTTTATGCTTATTCCAGTGATGCCCAAACTCAGACAACCCAAAATGTGTATTCGTGTTAAAGCTGAACAACAGCTCAACAACAACTGTTTTTACAATAATAACACATAAGATTGATAAGATACTCGTTAAAAGTGGGATCATATACATATATGAAAGCTTAAAAGCCCATTTACCCGCGAGTATAGGCTTGAGCATCACTGGTTTATTCATTCACAAAAAATTTAGGGATATCACCTAGTAGTAAGCACATAGAGCTGCGAGTGTTGGGACCCTGGTTCATGAGATTACTATAAAAGCAGATGGATAATTATTAAGTATAGTCAGATAATTATATATTAATTTTCGCAAAATAAATATATTTATCGGTTGGTGATCTGGAAATAAGGGGCCCCATAGATCGCGGGGCCCTGGCACTTGCCCAGTATGCCCATGCGCAAAGATGGCCCTGGTCATAAGGGTTCCTGAAAAGATATTCGCAGAGATCATTGCTGGACATTTTTATGCTTGTAGGTATAAAATTTGTTCATGACAAGGTTTCATCCTTTCTTGTGAACCAAAAATTTGACAAACCTGCAAGCTTACCCCTATAATGCACTTGTAATAACCGTAAGTTTGAGGCAGCAGGATCTACGGACTCGGTTCAATTAAGAGAACAAAAATCTTTTATGGTGAAAGACCCACAAGGCCGAGAACTTGAGTTCTGGTTTCCAATCTGCCTGATGTCACCAAGCTCAGTCAGTTTTCAAAGCGGGATCTGTTAGCAATCGTCATTCACTGCAGGCTGAAACGCAAGATTGTCGCCTCAGCTTGATTTTCTTTCGACTCCTTACCCATACAGGAACTGAAAGATCTTACACCACAGGAGCTGAAAGATCTGATCCAGTACGCTGAATTGGAGAGACTGGAACTTACGGTGGGATGCGATTTTAACTCGTAGAACAAAAGTTGATGCAGCAACAAATTCAACACCAAAGGAGACATACTCTTTGAAAGTCACGAAAGTCAATAGAATCCTGGTTGAGCATTCAGAATATAGACGTACTTGGTGGCTATGAAGAAGCCTGCCCGATCAGCAAGAGTAGATGCAGCAATACGGTTCCTTGGTGTAACCGGGAACTGCAGAAGAAGCTCGGGAAAAATACCAGGAAACCCTTGAATTAAGCTTGTAAGACCAACGTCGAGGGTGACTGGATCGCCTACAGAATCTCACAGAGAACTTATAAAAATTTGGTGAGGACCTCCAAGAGGTAATCATTCAGATCGTTCTGTGTTCGACTGGAAGGTTCACGAGGTACGTTGAGGTTGTGCAAAGTCCTGCAGATGGTCCAATCAACTAAGCTCGATTGTCGAAAACACTCGGATGGTGATTTTACCAAGCCAAAAAAAGGAGTCTACGGAATTTACTTGAGACTCACTTTCCCGACGCTTCGGTAATTAAAACGCAGAAGGCATCTGTGCTTCTCTCCCGCTCTTCGCAGTAGTATGAAATGCTTGTGCACAGCTAGATATGTCTGTTAACCAGCGAAAAGTCAAATCGCCGGGACTGGATGGCATCTATTCGATTACGCTAAGGGAGAAAATCAACCACCTGGAGGCACACTTAAAAGAAATTTTTTGGGGATGCTTAACCCTGGCATATGTTCAGTATACTAGTTGATTCCCTGCTAAACGAACTGCAACACACTAGCAATCAGTAAGGATATGAATGTGGTATGTAGATATACAGAACGCGCATTGAATTGGCACGGCCTTACAGTGAATCCTGATAAAGCGAAACTTGATTTGTTTGGAAGCACTAGTGCTTCCTAATATGAAGGGTGTAACTCTTTAAATATCAGATGAATTCAAACATCCAGGAATAATCTTGGATGAAAATGGACATGTGGAAATAAAACTTACTCGAACTTAAAATTCGTTCGTGCACAACAAAAGAACTTCACTCATCATATGGGATCTGGAACCTCATGTAGTTATGTAGATCTACGGAGCATTCTTAACATATTCAAGGAACGTACGCATCCGTGGTGCTCTATTTTGAAGCTATTGTATGTTCGAAATAAGTTAAGCACACCGTAAAGGACTTTGTGTTAGGATATCTGCGGGGCCATGCGCTTCTCAATCTACCTCAAGTCGACATTCAAATTCAGACTGAGGCGTTGAGCTCTGACCATAGGACTAGCTCAACATTTCCTCTGTCAATGCCCAGCACTTACGCGTCTCAGATATCAATGCTTTGACTGGGATGTTGTGAGTATGCAGAAGATAGCATCTTCATGGATATTAGATTTCGTTAAGAAATCTGGGAAACTATTGTATGCTGGGTGTAAGTACTTAGAGATGCCAGTGTGGTACAAAAGCTTACTAATTTTTGTATGTCCGAGGCACTTCTTAATTAGCTCCAGTCTTATCTTTGCGATCGAGCTCCACACGTCAAGTTCCAAGGGCACTTACCCAAAAATGTTTACATATATTCTGGAGTGCCACAAAGATGTTATCTTAGTCAATTGCTTTCTAACATTTTTCATTCCATTTTTTTAGATATTGCTTGGTATACCCCACATATTCTATCAAAGTTACAAGTCGACCACATCATAAATACGCAATCTTATGCCAATCTCTCGAATATTGGTGTAATGAGAATAAAATCAAAATATATTCTTACTGGCAGTAAAAAACAAATGTCTTTCGTCTATTTTTTGTGGATTTAGTTCAAGTTCAGCACTTACCTCCATAAAATGTTCCAAGGCTTTCTCTCTTTCGCCTTTTTCTTCAAATATAAGCGCCAAATTTTTATGACAATTATACCGGATCGAGAAAAGCTTATCATTCTTGTCCTCAAACGAAATCTACAACGAAACAAACCAAATTCAAGAATAAACTAATCATCCAATCCCTGAACTCGCGACCTACCTCATTCAAAACTCGTGTCTCCAACAGCTCACTGAACAATGTCAGGGCATCGACATTCTCCCCTTTCTGCTTGAACGACAACGCTCGCATATATTCCGAAACAGCGATCGTCTCCTAAAATCACAAAGTATCAACATCACAAATGCCGACAACACAAAATCGCGCCAAAAACTCTACCGATACGCACCTCAGCTTCCTTGGTCACCTGTATGCCGTCCTCATTCTCGTCGGCATCGTTCTCATTCCGTGCCTCGTTCAATGCGATAATTCGCATCATCTTCACTATTAGATGATGTTCCAATTAGCATTCGCGAGCTTGAAGTTGCAAATATTTATTTTGCCGGTCATCAGAAGGACATCCACGACAGCATGTTTGTATGGTTGGTAATGTCAAAACACTCTGTGCCGATTACCCCGATTACATGGACGGCGATGGACAAATGCCGCTCAGCAGGTCGGGTTTTTGGATGGAAGGGTGGTGAAAAGAGCGAAGAAGAGGGTTTGTATACGTTTTTAAAATGTCATAACATTCCAATCAGTTTTCCAATATCCATATCTTCCCGTCATAAAAGTGGGGAAATTGTTGTTTTTTCTGAAAAGATTGAAATAGAATTTCACAGGAGACTGTAGCTAAAGGTAGGCGGCAACTGAAGATGACTTTTTGAAATAAATGAAGATGAGAACCGTGGAAAATGTTTGAAAGAGGAGGATATTTTTTTACTTTACGACTATAACTTCATTGGCATATCGTAGACTTTATTAATATATATATTAATATATAAATTTCGTGTTAGCACATGGCTTATTACTGCGTTCAGAGGTGAAGAACTACATCAGATTTCTACAACAAAACAAGAAGATTTTTCCCACAAGAGTCCAGCATCCTCTGTCTATGAAACTCAAATGAGTATATGAGCAGCATATGAACCATCCAGTAAATTTCCTTAGGTCACAAAAAGAATTAAAGTAGACACCCAATTTATTTCCTTAAATCTTCTCCACAATTCTTGTTAACAGCTTTCATTGATAGTTGTCTATGAGAATGCCAAACGTCGAGACTATTATTCAGTTATTTTAAAAATAACTCGCAAGTTATTAACATTAAAGTTGCTTATCATTTTTTCAAGGTAACATTATAGCCACCATCATTCAAATTAAACACCGAGGATTTTTTAGTATTTTGTACGTTTGGATATACTGTTTGATTGCTTTTTATTTGACTTAATTTATACGAATACCGAATTCACTCTACAAATTTTCGAATTAATACTTCCCGCCATATCAATATCTTTCGCCTCAAAAAACCTCTAGTTTCTGAACGCAGCCCAACAGGCATATGTTTTCGTGATGCAAACTCGCTCTGCTACAGCTAATCTCGGCCACCTTGCCAATTGTCTGCCTATCTTTTTCACACCCATTCAAAATATACGAATCGCTTGTATGCCTACCTCACTCTCGCCTCTGAAATCGTCAAATCTCCCCTAGCTCAGTCCTCTTCATATTAGTTACGTTTTTTTCTTTTTTTCTCGTACGACGTTCTCTTGTCAGAAATTGCGCGGTGACGGCGAAATTTAATCAACGCGAGAAAGCATCGAACTGGGAAACGTAAAGAAAAAGGACAAACTGAACTTGCTTGAAAATTCCCTCGTCAAATAGAAACTCTCATTTCGGTCGAACTTGGTTGGCTCGAAAGGGAAATTCGGAAAATTCCTAAACGCGCTCCTGTCTCCTTGCCTGTGTTGGCATAAACAACAAACTTCTTCGAAAAGTCAGCGAAAAGTGTAATTATTTCATTGCGATCTCAAGTGCGGGTGGAGAATTTACTCCGCGTCGTTGGTGTTTCTGTGGAAAAGATGGGTTTTGTGAGGCTATTGGAATCTCACCCGTGAGAAATAGTGCAAAAAATCGGGCGCGCATTTGACTAGCCCACAATCGAATTTGCGGGCGTGAGGAGGGTGACGGGAAATTGTTCGCGAGTGTTGTGAGTGTGGATCGATCGAGCGATCGGCCCACCTTGTGAAAGCCACGGTCGAGGACGTTGACTTGTGCAAATCCTTGCTGGTTGGATCGGGCCACCGACCAAGCGGGAGTCCATTGTATGTGCGTTTATTCGTGTTTGTCTGATCGAGGGAACAGATTTCGGAAGAAAGAAACCTCGATGCGATTTCTCCTGGCGAATGACGACGACGGCGACAATGAGCACTTGCATGGTAACGGCGGGGACGTGACTTCCGAGTTCTAATGCTGCGGTCGCGGAAAAGGCGAAAATTATCTGTGAAAAGTTTGTGTTTGGCGCGGTTGCGAGTTTTTGGATTCCGCCAGACGCACAGGTCCAAAGGACTCAATTACGAGCCACACATAACTTTGGTAGTATTGGGCAGACTCGTGCCCGCTGTCGCCATTAAACGTGATTTCGGTCGACTTGCTGGCTGACCACGACAGCATCGTAGGAAAGAAGTGAACACGACGACGGACGGAGCTTTGGAGCGTAAATTGTTAGTGATCGACCAGACATTTCCTCCTCGGTGTGAAATCCTGCGTTCGAGTAATCGTGGCGCAGCGAAAATTTTCAGTACGGATTGCCAGGATCGACTTTTCACGAACTATATGTGGTACGAATTTTCACTTATTCATAGATATAGCATTGGCTCGTTTCCATTTTTATGTAACCCACGATAGCGATATGAAGGCCACACAAACGCCAATCATTTTACGGGCAATAACTGTGGGCTTTTCGAAACCTAGAGTTTCCCAATTCGAAATGTGCAAAGGCAACAATTCCCAGTTCCTTGCTTCCTTTCAGAAAGTGATTCCTGTGTCATCGACATTTTGTGTGATTCGCCTGCTGGCCAGTCAAAACCGTCTTTTATCCGAATTCCCATTTGTTCGCAGTAGTACACATTAAAATTTCGATGAAAATTGCAATTCAATGCAAAAATTTGCTGTGGGTAACTCGTGCTGGTCGGCGGTATGCCGACATGTCTCACTCCGCCTCGCACCGTACGCATACATCTGTCTCGCTTCGACGAATGCGATTTCGAAAAACGAGAAATGGTTGATATTTCGCGTTTTATTGCAGTATTCGAATGGATATTGATTACAAATGAATGTTTATATGAATAATCATTGATTTATGCTCGAATGGCGTGTGGCTTTTATGAAGAGAACAATGTATGGAATTTTCGTTCCAATTGGACGAGACGGATGGAGGGCCGGGCACTACATATTCATTCATCTGTTGGATGAGTCAGGAGCAAGGGGAGCTAATCAAATGTTTTTCCAAGAAAGAGATGTGCGATTTCGTCTTCTTGCTAAATTTACCCAAAAGTAACTTGCGAAAATTGAATCAAAATTTGAGATGCAAAACTATATGTGTCCCATATAGTCCTTTGGATGCATACGGCGCTAATGTTATTTCCTTTCTATAATTTTTGTAAAATTTTCAATTTCGAAACTTATCCACAAATCTTTTATCATAACTAAGTACCTTCAAGTTACAAATATTTTTGTATTGGGAGTTAAATGTAATCATTTACTTGTAAAACTTTAGTTCGGATATTATTTCGCGATCAGTTAATATAGAACTACTCATTGGTACGTATTATTCGTAAAGTTTCCTTTGCCTTGCTGCAAATTTCTGCTTCGCTGACCAGGCTCAAATCCAGATTAAATTAGTTGGATGCTTATCATGATCATTTAATATAAAAAACGATCTATAAGTAGAGGACGACGCCCTTTCCTGCATCCTCTTCAGCCTGGCGTTCGATTAAAATAATCCGAGAGTCCGCAGTTGGCGGGAGAGAGTTACAATTCATTCTCATTAAGGGGTTAGTCCACTGTTAAACTGCTCCAAATGAACTTTTTTTTTAAACAGCTACCAAAAAAAACTATACAAGATATCGATTTGAAATTTTACATGCATCTTTATTGAGGTTAAAAGTTAACATTTTCATTGGAAATAATTATTAGGAAACAAAATGGCGGCCGCCCCAAAGGATCCCCGCAGCACCGCCGAAAAAAAAAGCAAATTGCGCCTCGTAAATTCCTGGACAAAATAAGCATCTGTGAACAAATTACCAAAAATATTTCATTAGTTTTGAGTATAAAGGACTGCACGGGCCTGCGAATCGAATCCAAAACGAGCGGTTTTTCGTACGCACGAAACTGCACTCGCAATTGCGATTGAATAGCTGCTACTCTAAACTGCTCTTTGCTCAAACTGCTCTCGGCGATCACTGTTCAGTAAAAAGAGCAGTTTAGCACATCTTTACATCTAATTATAGACTTTAACGCCGCCTATGATAATATAGCCAGGGTAGAACCGTATAAAGCTATGAGATATTTCGATATCCCAAACTAACTGACGCGATTCTGTAGGTTGGCCATGACCAATGTAACAAGCCAAGTTAAAATAGCCGGATTGCTATCCAGCCCGTTCAAAATCTTCAATGGGCTCCGACAAGGGGATGGTCTGATCTGTCTCCTCTTCAATCTGGCGTTCGAGAAAGCATTCTGAGACTCTGGTACGTCAACGAGAGTAACTATCTTCACGAAGAACAGCAAGATACTGGCTTATAGGGATAATTTTGACGTCATTGGAATATCTGAACTAGCTGTACAAAAATCCTCCATAGAGATCGAGCGGCCGGCACAAAAACTGGGACTGCACATAAATGAAGGGAAGACCCGGTGGAATCATCTGCATAGATTTGATCAAAATATCAAGGTAGTGCGGCATAATTTTGATGTAGTTCAATCCTTCAACTAGCTTGCGTCAATTCTAGCAGGCTATAACGATGTGGAGGAAGGAATCCGCGGGCGTCTACTCAAACCCAACATAGCTTACTACAGTCTTACGACAGTTTAAGAGAACATTGTCTTCACAATACTTGCTTATAGATCCGAAACTTGGGTACGCAGCAATAAACACTCTGACCTCTTAGCTGCGTTCGAAAGGAAAGACTTGCAGAGGGTAATTCCAGAGATGATACAACCATGATTTGTACGTAAGCACTGTAAACTCCGGTGGGCTGGACACCTAGCTCGTAAGAGTGAAAAGGAACCTGTTCGGAAAACCTTTTGCGACAGATTCTACGGCAGATCACTGCGGGGGAGACTTTGCTTGCAGTGGAGAGACAGCGTTGACCAAGACGCTCGGTGCTTAATTGGATCAAATCGGCTCGCAATCGGGGCCGGTGGAATAATTTGTTGAAAGAGGCCAAGACCGGATCCCGACTGTCATGCCGAGGATGATGAGAAACGAAGAATATGGTGACAGCGCCGGCAGTCAAAACCACCAAACCGACCAACATTGCGGCGGAAGCAATGAAGACACCAAATATAGTTGAAGCAGTTTCTCCACATAAGCTTGTTCCTATGTACTCGTAGGAAGCCTAGTGATTTCATCAAGAAAAATTGAGTACTTTTGTAGTTGATCGAGAAAAGGATCTTCCAATACAGAGATATACGGTATGCCCGCGTATATCTTCTTCCATATTGTTTTCAGCTACTACTATTGAACCAAGGTAAATTAAGGACTGCCCTACTTCAAATTCATGCTGATAATTTCACCAACTTTAGATGTTATTCGCAGAGACGATGTACTCCGTCTTTCCTTCATTTATGTGAAATTCTCCTTTTTGTGCCGCCCGTTCGATCTCGATGAACGATTCTAGTACAGCTATTTCGGATCTTTCACTGATGTCAACGTTATCTAGAGGGTGATTAATATATTCATGTTCGATAACATCGTGACGATTGTGAATATATTTAAATGCCGCCTCTAATGCCATCTGCTTAAGCCAGTATCTAAGTAGAGTGATCCAGTTAGTATTGACGATAGTTTATTTTGTTAACGTGCCAGAGTCTCGTAGTACTTGCTCCGGCGCCAGATTGGAGAGGAGCCAGATCATACAATCTCCTTAACGGAACTCATTGAATATGTTAATCGGTCTAAATGATATTTATGTATCTAGACTTTCTATTTTTATTCGGCTTGTATTAGTGGTCATGGTCTTGTATTATTGGTCATATTTTCGGGATGCTGAATTTTAAAGCAATATTAAAAGACAGTATCATGGAATATTGAATTCCAGATATTTTCCTTTTTTTGCCTCAGGGTGAAAATGTGGTCAAATCATTTGGATTTGCCTGGAATAAAACCACACAAATATTGCTCGATAATAACTTAAGCGCATTAGCCTTATAATTTCTGCATATTGTGACAACTTGTGTCTTTTAGCTTTCTTCTGGCATCACTTCATGCTCCCATACGTGCCCTATATTTTCATGCGATGCCTGATGTTACGTGGGCTCTTCATATTTTATCAGCTCTGCTGGTATACCGACGGCCCTCGGGGATATGTTTAACTTCAGCTTGGCACTATGGCACTTTGTACCTGTTCAATGTCTGATGGCGGTAGCATAAGGTCTTCTTTTTCTTGTATTGATGGAGCATCCATTTCTTCGGTGAGCTGACCGTTTAGCAATTGATTAAAGTACACTTCCCATCGCTTCAGAATTCTTTCAAGATCGGTGATCAAGGTGTTGTGATCATCTGATCGATGATCATCTGTAGTGTCCTGTGAACTGCGGATTATTTCGGTTTATTTGGTAGAACTTCCGTACATGGTGCAAACCCTGTTTTTTACTCTCTTCGATTTCACAGATCAGGTTTTTCTTCTGGTTGTTGATGAATAAATTGATTTTTATCAAAAACCGAATTTAAAACTTAGTCTAGACAGTTTTAAGTCGACTTCTTAGGTTCATATAGTTTTGAATTTTTGCAACGTGATATTCGTTAAGGTTTCGCATATATGCTTAATGTTATATATCTAAGTATGTTTATGATAGTCCATGTAATGAATTATGTTTGAGCGCGTATGTAAAATGAGGCTAGTTTAATGAGTTGATTCGGAGCTAAACTTATGGGTGGTGAATTCGATACAACATCGACTTGTATAATCTATACAGCGAGCCAGAAGTCACGACTGTTATTAAATTACGAAATCTGCCATTAACTGGTCACATTGAACGGATGAGTGAAAATCGAATGAAGTCGGAAACCAACGCAAGCGTTGGGAAGACACAATAGATGATGTTAGCAGATCATTTTCATGGGTATCGAATTAGAAGATGCGGTCATTGAACCGAGATGACTGGAGACGCCTTACTAAGAAAACTAAGGCACAATAAAGGCTGGAGTACTACGATAATGATGGAAGCTAAGCTTTGCGGAAATATGTGCAATCGTGTGCTTGAATGAAAGAATGTATGGATGAAAAAATAGAAATAATAACATTTATGTGATGGATTTCGTTTATTTACTACGTATAGTTGAATTTATGAATGCATTGATGGAAACTTTATGAAATGATTGATTGTCCATAAAATCTCACATCGAGCCTCATAAGCACGGACGCCATTATGGAAAATTTCCTCTCTCATCCGAATAAATATGTGACCTAATTTGCTACTTACTAGTGGCGGTGATCCCAGCACACTAGTGTGATATCCGCAGCGTTCAATTTTGTGACTTTGTTGTCAATAATATCAAGAAAGGCAACAATCTTCCATTCATCTATTGCTTGCTCCACAATAATTATGACACGAAGGCTGTACAAATTCTAACCTTTTTCGCCATTGTTTTCTCCACTAACAACCAATCCCTTCCTTCCTCACTATCATCCCTTCTTTTCTTGACAAAAAAAACCTATCTTTCCTCATTTACCATAAGCTATTTTTTCCATTATCCCAATCCTTCTTTCCTCCACTCACTTCTAATGTTTTTCTTCCGCCACTGCTGCCCCCGTACTTTTCTTCCTCCACTGCTCCACGTTTTCTTTTTTTCCCATTGCTTAGGGACATTTCGATACGTAGGGATGATAATTTACTCATGAGAATCGATTCCTGCACGAATTCTTCGTCAGTTCAATTTTTTGGCACAGAGCCGTATATTGATCCCTCTGAAGTGCTTATGTATATACTTCACACAGATCCTCCTTATTCTCCGCCATGAATTTGTACTTCACGTCAATATGTTTCAGACGTTTGCCATTCAATTCTGCCGCTTCCCATCAATCTAGTAGGCGAATACCAGCCTGGTTGCCCTCGTTTAGGGCCGTTGCTTCTAGACTCCTATATCAGTTATAAGCTGTTCTGTCCAAAATAATTCCGTCGCTGCATTGAATAATGCAACCTATTCCGCTTCCGTGGATAAGAGAGCAACGCAATTCTGCTCTGGATTTCCATGAACTTGATGAACTGACGTAGAATAGCAAGCGTCTGGTTTTTCTTGAAAATGAGGCATAAGTTCAAAAGTGCCTTTAATATACCTTAAAACTCCTTTAAGATCTTTCCACAATCTTTTCGTGTATCGACTCTTGAACCTGCTGAGATTCGCTGTCGCACAGAGATCAGGCCTCGTTGCGGTGGTTGCACACATTAAAAATCCTATAAGCTCACGGACCTTGACTCTTGAATCTCATCATTCAGTTGGTTGCCTTTTTTCTTAAATCAGAAATTCGTTTCTATAGCAGTAGCTGCAGGGTTGTAGTTTCCAATTTGAAATTTGGCAACTAGGTTTTCAAGATGATTCTTTTGACTCGAAACAAGTGTCTCATTTTTCTGGTTTTGTTATTTTATTAATTCCCAGAAATTTACTGATATTGCCCAGGACTTTCATTTTGAATTTCCTCTTCAGTGCAATTTTAACAGAGATGACATTTGATTCATCAATTCCAGCAAGTATGATATCGTCCACATGCAACAACAGAAACTCAACGAACCCAATTTCGTTTGTAAATTTATCAAATGTTCCACTGCACGCTCAGGGTTCATTTTGAAGGCCATAAAGGCCCTCTTCAAACTTGCACACCTTAATAGCTTTCCTTTCAAATCTTACACAAAAATTTCCTTATGAAATTCGCCCTGTAAAAAGGGTTTTTTTGCATCTAACTGTCGGATAGGCAGAGCGTCTTCATTTACAACGGACAAAAGCGCTCTCAAAGCTGTAAGTCAAGCTGTTGGAACAAAGGCTTCATTGTAGTCGAATCCTAGCCTCTGGGCACATCTCTTGAGATCAGTTCTAGCTTTGTGATGCTCGATGTCCTCATCGACTCTTCTTTTGACCTTGAAGGCCCATTTACAGCCTATGGCACGTTTTCCTTCAGGTAGTTCGACGAATTCCTAGAAGACACATCCTCCTTGACTGCTCGTTCCCGATTCTCGTTATCATTCCGAGTATGAATATCCTCGTAACTTAATCAACGGACGATTCTGCATTTACGACCATTACAATGTAGTCGTCCAGATTAGAGTTGGGCGTTATTTAACGTAACACGTTAAATAACATAGTTCCAAATCTGTAACATGTTCCCAATGGAACATATTACTGAAAACTACATGTTATTTTTGGAACGCTTTATTCATATCAAAAACGAGTAACGCCTAACGAAACGCTTGAAAAATCATAAATGGCCTGAAGAGCATGCGACAATCGCTTCGGTAATTGGCCTCTTCTTTATTGTACTTGTTCGCCAGATCACAAAAAATTCATATTTTTAGTTCACTGGCGATGATTTGCATAGGAACGCACAAATACACGACGTTGAGTAAACTCGATAGACAATTTGGAACGTTCGTAACGTATTAGTTACAGTGCGTTATATTGGAACGCGTAACGTGTATGATAACACACGTTGTGCGTTCCAAAATAACTCACGGGAAGAACATCGTTCCAAAAATAACATGTTACTGGAGCATGTTACTCGTCGGAAAATGTAACGTTGGAACGTGTTACTTATGTTTATAGTTATTTCCCATCTCTAGTCCAGATATCAGAGCTTTACACGATGTCAAGAACCTCTGCGAGGAGTTTCCAATAGCTCTGATTAAATTTCTTAAAATTTCCTCTCTCGCAAAAGTCGGCCGAAAGACTCTTTTCTATTGTTGTGTCGTCTGTGGCGATTTCATGATGACTCAGCCATCCATTAGAACTGATTTCTTTGAGCTGGAATCTATTTTAATTGAAAATAATATATTATCCTGTTATTATCTTTTGTTCCTCGGGGTACCAGAGCTTACCATATATCCGTTCGAGCAGCACATAGGGATCTTAAGTTGAATTTGCCTCCGACCATTTCCTTGGCTAGTTTTAGGAACACCGCACATTCAAACATCTTCTGTTTCTCCAAGTGAGGTTTCCGAATGCTTTAGCTCCTCCGAGCGCTGCGGTCAAACTGTGATTGATCAGATTTACTCCATTAAGTGATTCCAGAACCTTTTTCTTTGCCATTGTGCATCTCAATTTGTCAATCGACTCAATTTGACGTTAAAATGTGCAGTTGCCATAGCTTCGTACGCATTCATGTAGCTAGGTCAAAAAAAGTCATTGTGACGAATTCGAGGTTGATTGTCGGGAACTTTTGTGTGGTTTCCTTCAAAGAACACGTCTCCAACTTTGTTAAGCAGAAAAAAAACATTTACCAGGCTGGGCAAAAGTTTGAGACTGTCGGGGTTGAAGTGACCTCGGCACTGATGCCAAAGTTGTAAAAACTTCCCACTTTGGTAAAGGATAGCAACGGCCATTCTCCTCCTGAATCTCAGATCATACAAGAGTGAAAATGTTCTTCGCGTGGCGATAGCAGCAACTCTCATCATCATCGTGGCACTAAAGCCCGAATCGAGCAGTAGCCTCCTTAATGCTCCACCTCCATTTGTCTCGGTTCAGTGACCGCGTCCTCCAGTTCGGTGCTCCCTAAAGCGACCTGCTGCCAGCATCTATCGAATTTTCCCAGCGCTTGCGAGGTAATAATAGGACTCGATTGTTGCTCATTCGTTCGACGCGGCCAGCCCATTGCAGTTTTTGTAATCGTTTAACGGTAGAGACTTCCGGCTCGTCATATATGGTATGCAGCTCTTTGTTGAATCGGATTCACCATCCATCTTCCTCCCATATTGGACCGAGGATCCTTCGCAATACCCTTCTTTTGAACATATTTAAGGCTTTTTCAGACGCCTGGGTCAGTGTCCAAATGCTTCCGTAGCATAGCACAGGTCTGATAATTGTTTTGTATATGCCAAGCTTCGTATTTCTGTATACACATCAAGATTTCAAAGTGGGGAACACCGAAAAGAATGTCTTCATTGGCTAATTGAATCCGTCGTTTGATTTCGTCAATATCATTCCCATCCTTCGAGAGGTTCGTTCCTAGGTACACGGAGTTGTCTACGTTTTCAAGGTTATAGTCCACTATCGTTAAGTTTGGTCTGTATTTTCAGTGGGGGCATAAACGTTAATGAGCCAAACGTAAAGAAAAAGCTTTCCTCGAATGTGCATCGCATACAATCTCTCGTCAACAGGTTTAAAATCGATTATTTGCAGTTTCATGTTTTTGTCCACGATGAAGGCCACTCCAAACTCGTGACTTCCAAGACGACTTTCTGCGTTTGAAGATTGTGTGCGGCGTCATGTCCATGATAGCACCTAACAGTTTCGTTTTTTGGACAGAGAGAATGTTTATTTTGTACTGAATGACCTGTTCCAGGAGGGCTTTGATGGCCTCCGGTCTGTACAGAGTTCGCACGTTCCAGCTTCCAATAGAGTAGTCCATATTTCGTTTGCGCGGTCATTTCCGTTGACTCGATCCAAGTATCCGAGACGAAGTATCAGGCTCCTGAATGAGTAAAATTTTACGGGAACCGGTCATTGGCTCAACCCCCAGCCTGGAGGGCCAGTCTGGTTAATGATACTGATTTAAGGCGCGTAAAACTCGCTCTCACCATCTTTCGTTGGCAACATTCATGATCTGAAATTTCATGAAGGCTCCCGATAGCCAGCCGATGTGAAAATGTGATTTGACATTTTCGGGGAGGTCGAAGGTAGGATTCAGTAGCAGAGCTGTAGATGTTGTTTACAGCTGACATTTCTCGGAATTTCAATTGCTTCTTCGGTAACTAACACACGATGACGGCCCTGTGGCCTATGCTACTATTTGACTGCCAACTGTAACTCTGCCATTCTTCAAAATATTTTTGGCTCCTTCTTTGAAAAGAATTTCCAATCCGCTCATTTGCAACCTCCTCACGGACAAAAGATTGTGATTCAACATTTGTGATCCGTATGGAATTCTCTTGGCCGTCGATGACGCTGATATTCTCCAGATCCCCAATTTGAGTGGCATTGAGCGACATCTTCACTTTTAATATCGGCCGCTCCAATTTCTGAGCGAGCTGCAGTTCCTTCTCACCTCAAACCAGATGGTCAAACACTCCCGAGTCCAAGAAAAAGAGCGTACTCATGTTACTCTCAGCAGTTGACGCTAAAAAACAAAATTGATTTAATAACTCGCTCACTAAATTAGCGGTTGATGCATGTCCTTTTTTTTTTTGACAAAAGCGATTGTCAGGTCTTTCGTAGACAAAGTTTCAATTCGTGTTACTACTGCATCAAATTCCGATGGCATCGTTAATATTAAGTGAAAAACCACGTCTAATTCCTCCTGTGTCGCTCCACTTTCTTGCAATTCTCTTATTAGTTTGTCAAATTTCAGGAAAAAAAGAGGTTAGTTTTTCGAATGTCAGATTCAATTTCAAAGTTAGAGGTGATTTTCATAACAGTCATTGACTTGGGATTCATATCCTGACGAAAGTTTTCTCTAAGAATCTCCACAATTTGCACGCGGAATTTTTATCCTTTTGCGTATTCCAGATGGCTGTTAGCGATCCGTTGTATGGTTTGCGACTTGCATTATTTGTCCTGACGATTCAGCATTTCCAGTTCTGTTTTCGTTGCATCTATGTTCGTCAAATCTTTCAGCGCCGTCTCAACAGGTTTTTTCCTTCCTACGCATTATATAACGTCAGACCAAGTCGAGCTTGTCCGAATTCAGTTATCTACGCCTAGGCATTGCTCTCCTGTATAACAGTTGACGAAGTAACGTTCTGGTTTGACTTTTCGGTGGCTTGATGGTGTTTTGAGGCAATATTACGAAGCAAAACCAAACATTTTGGACACCTCGTCTTCGTCTGCTTCAAACTGTTTAACTAGCGTAAATAGAAGTTAATGATTTCCAACTGCAAGTGGTCACATCAGTCAAGTATGCACTGTGTGCTGGTGTCTGATGAGAATCAGTGCATACTTTCGTGAATTACGTGAATTCGGAAAGGCCCCAAGTAAGTACTTGTATTTACAATCCAACTACAAGAGGAAGTATCGAAAAGGAAGTATCGAAGGTTGAACTTGAATATACCAACCATTGTCAAACTTTCGGTCCTTCTCTACCAATTCTCCCTCTTCCACTGTGAACCTTACTATTGTTACTGTCAACCCTACTTTCTAACTTTAGTTTCTTCCAATGTAAATTCTTCTCTCGCCATTCAGCTTAGTTTTCATTTACCACCAAAATTTGGTAAAAACAAAAACATTATCTGTCATCGATCACAAAACTATTTACGATTATTCTACATAACTAACTCTGGTGCTGTACTTCTTTCCTGACTTTATAATGCCAGAAAATACTGATGCAAACATGAAAAATATTATTAAAATAAATTCACCTGAATTGCTAGTTGATTAAAAAATCTTTCCAATGTAAAAATAATTAGCGATTCACCAAATATATTGTTTTCTTCTTCTCTTTCCAGGTTAAATCTTCTGTTAAATTTTCAAACGTAAAACAAACATTAAGATACAATGGAAGAACCAGACGAGGCACAACAACAAAATATGGTATCAAATTTACCACTTTTGTTTGCCAACGGCTATCCAACATCGCTGGAGAAAATCTCGGAAAAGGCTCTGGAGACCTTCATTCCATTTATGGTTCAGTGTTCGTTAGGCAATATCAATCTTCAGGGTCGCAGTGATATAAGCGAGCCAGAATGGTGGCCCGAGGATGTACCGTTTTCAATTCCGCTCATTAAACCGAAGAAATTTGAAGGCGTAAGTAGTTAGTTACATGATGATGATGATATCTTGGGAAAAAAACAAAGGATGGTGGAATAAAATTTCAATTCATTTTACAGAATTGGTTCGATAAAATGAAGGAGATTGTGGTGATATGCTATCAATTTCATAAAAGTATCTTTCTGTTAAAATTCTGTTTCGATCTGGCTGCCTATGAACCGACACGATTGCGCTTTATTAATAATTGCAATTCAACGACATCACTCTACGATAGACGATGCAATAAGCTGCTGGTGACATTCCGCAATGAAAACATGGTAGGTTATCGGAAAATCATTAGAATTTTCTCAAAATACCAATCACATTATATTTACAAATGATTGTAATAAATTGAAAATCGATTTGCAGTCGTACGATCAGCCTCAGAGAAATCGTAAGACCTTGCTACAAAAGACCCGATCTCAGACTAGTGAAAATAATAACAACACAACACAACAGATGGTTGAGCCTCCGCTTTTCGATATTTATTTGTGTGATCACTGTGATGCCGAGCTGTATTCATTAGAGGCAAACCGAGTAAGTGATGATTTAATTAAACATGTGCTTCCTTTTTTCTTTATTTCAAACATAAATTATGCTCTACTATGAAACTGCCCTGACTAGTCAATCAATTCAAATTCAATTTATTCGTAACTCGAATCGCTCATTTTCTGTTCGAGCAAACAGTTTTGTTTTTGTGGACGACTAGAGAAGTTAACTTTGTAACGCTAAACAATGTAGATTAAGTGCTAAGACACTGAAAAGCAAAACCGAACTTGTTTACGATTTTATCGCAAACAAACAAGGTTTTATTTATTAGTGCGTCGATGAAAGCTAATGACGACAGTGATTCATATGCCTAACATATATGCCCGTACTAGAACGAATGTGGTCGATTGTGATCGTGATCGATTTTGCTGGTAATCAAAAAACTATCTTGCGACCGATTTCAGTATTTTTCAAGTACTTTTGTTATGATTTAGATTAATGCGTAGAGTATAAACTAGAAGTTGCGATGTTAGAGAGCTTTCGTCGATTTCGTTCGCAGCTCGTCCCGACTCTAAACCTACCACGGAATTTTAATTATTTTAAATCTTTAATTGATCAAATAAAATTGTATTAATGCCTGGTATACAAGAATATTTTTTCTGTGTAATATACGAGGCATAGCATTCTAAAAGATGACCAGGGATCAACTGATACGTTTATTTATCACTCGTAAGCGATCCCTAGACGATCAATATTATTGTGACAATATATTGCACAATATTATTGCTCGGTGCCCCAGACTGTGCAATATTTTTGGGTAATATTTAGTTGTCATTCGATTTTTCAGTGGCTAACATGCCTAGCGATACGGGGTCAAGTTGTATGGCCATTGCAATGGCTATGAGTTTAAAAAGGAAGAATCATGGAAGAACATGCCATGACCGTCCATACACTACTGAGCCAATATTGCACAATACTGACCACAGATGATGGTATATATTCCATATTGCACAATAAAGATCAAATGGTCAAAAATTGCACAATCCTTTAATACGATTCATACACGTTCAATATTATTGTACAATACTACATATTGTGTAATAATATTGATCGTCTAGGGGCCGCTTTGTTGAGTAGTTTCGTCCGAAACGTAATATTTTAATGGGTTGCCATCAACGTAGTGGAGTTGGAATCGTGGCTTTGAATATTTAAAGCGGAGTCGGAGTCGAATACTACACCAAATCCGCTTGAAGTATTCAAAGCCACGACTCCGAATCCATAGCCTTGGTTGCCATCATAACCAATCGAAAAGCATTGCTGTTATTTCTCATACAACACTAAATATAAGCCTAAATTGCAAAATCTAAATCTTAAAAATAAGCCATCTGTTATTCTCGCCTCTATTTTAATTTTTAGCTATTAACTTTTTTCGAATTATAAGTTTATCTTTAATGTTTAAGTTATAGTTTAGATAGCTAAATTTTAACTTCAAGACTACTGCTGATTCTCATTATCATATGAATCATAACTACAATTAATCGAAATATTTGTACATTGGCACCTGCCACGGAAGCTTAATCCGACGATCCAACATTAGGATAGTGATAATGAATTTGCATAATCAGCATCGTATTGACAAAGTGTCAATACTACCATTTGTAATTTGGTCCGTGAAACCAAATCCATTAATGGTAGAATAAGCACCTATCTTCATGCATTTATAGCCCATTTACCTGGGTCCAGGCGGATTGTGCGCCTTCCTCACACACTTCTAAGCAAGCGCCAGTTCCGGAAACGATCTCTAGTCAGTTTAGATAACGAATCCATGCTGGATAACCTATAAACCACATAAACCGTAAAAGGGGCCGTTCCCAACGACAGGAAGTACTCCCAGGCATAGAAGTACGTGCTAATCCTGCGCCCGTGGTATCGATACTTGTCGGATCAGTTCGTCTCGTGAACTGTCGAACACAATCTTTCGGATGAAGCTCATCATTCTATATGAGGCACGAAGATATTTATTCGTACGAATGTACGTAGGAGCACCTTTTCACGGTAATGCTTAGGGCCTGGTCCAATGGTTATGTGTGGGGATCTGCCTTCTTGCCACCTCACCCCAGACACTTCTTCCATTTGCTTCGCCACCTTCATTAGTATCTGAACCTTCCATGACATGCTCGGTCTCTTGTAATTTCAAATTCAACAGAATAACATGTAATGTACATTCAGTCCTTGATCATTATCCTTCTACCTCCGGTTCTTCTACCTTCGGTCCTTCAAACTACGGTCCAATTAATCTTCGGTCCTTAACAACAGTTACTTCAGTACAACTCGTCAAGAGCTAGGTGTTTTACCCCATCCAGTCTTGACCTCGTTTTGACATTATTACAACTTTACTTTGCGACTCATTTCTCTACCGTGTAGTTTACTAATTAATTCCCCTAATTTTCAACGTTAGATATTACTTTGTGTGCGTGAAGCTTCATGTCGTCTTCAACGACCTCCACCTTCGCCTAAACATCAATAAATGCAACAGTACGTATTCCATTTCTATTGGCTTGGTTATATTATCAATATTTTCGGCCAGAAGAACATATTTAGATCGACGAGCATTTGACATTTCCGGTAAACTTCATGCCTCGTTCTCCTCCTATATTGTGAATGGTATTTGTCGTGTTGTCTTTCGCTGTTTGTCCTAAATCTTTCTTGCGTTTCTTCCCCTTTTTATCCTACATCTGGTGTTCCGCAACGTTCCATCCTCGGGTCGCTTCTGTTCTTATTGTTCATTAATAAGCTCTTACATATTAATATGTTAATATACTTACATATTAATATATTCATATACTTACATATTAATATATTATAAGTTATATTATAAGAAATAATATATTTCTTCTTTTGAAGAATGTCTTCAATTTCAATCAGATCTTACTGCATTAAGCGATAAATGTACTGTGATCTCTCTTTCCCTCAATATTGCGAAATGTCTTGATATTCTCTGTCAATAAATCAAATCTTAATCGCTTTGACTATACGCTTTCCGGTAGTTTTTTGTCCATTGTAGTTTAGACAAACATAAAGATTTTGGCGTTATATTTGATAATCGTCGGAAATTTGATCTGCATGTACAATTCATCTAATCGAAAGCGTTTACGGTGGCAGGATTCGTTGTTCTTGTTGTCCCTTAATATATCCACTTGTGTCCATCTATACACATCGCTACTACGTAGCATGATTGAGTATTGTTCGCAAGTATGGTCTCCTCGTTTTGTGTACTTGTCTGAAGCAGTCGACTCTGTCTAACGTAAGTTTACTTGTTGTCTTCTAAACAAGTTTAATTTCCCCTCCTGTCCTTATGAATAACGCCTAAAACTTTTAATACTTTTCAATGTTATTTTTCCGCAGGATTTTCTTGGACGAATGGCTTCTTTATAAAGTCTTTTTTCACCAACAATTTGGGGCGTACAGATATCTTCTCTCATCCATCTATACTTAGTGTGCTTAGAGGTCATAATGAGTATCAGCTTGGTTATTTTTCTGTATCTTAGTTTTAAGAAGCGTATACTTCGAATACTGTCTTTTTCATTCCTAATTTGCTATTATTTGGGGGATGGAAAAGTAATCATTTTTTTTTACTAGCGAAAAATTAATTCATTCATTCGATTCATTCATTTAAAAAAAATGGTAAATAGTAATAAAATAATTTCCATAATTTTCTAATACTTTTTGCCAGTGTAAGGCAGTTGATCGATATCCTTTTTTAAAAACAGTCCTTCGGTTTTTCATTGATAAAAGTTCCTACGTGCTTTTTCACTTCTACTTTATTAAATTTTTTACCTGAAAAGGTGGTAATCTGATCGCGTGAAATTCAATAAAATTAGTTAAAAGTTCCAATCCCAGCTCCCTTATTTTTTCCTGTGTTACGTTTTGCAGCGTGAGGCCTCGCATTATCGTGCTGAAGGTTGCTTCGATTATTGACCAAAACAAATCGTTTTTCATAAGCTCTTCTTTAACTCGCTCGAGTGTTTCACAACACACAGTCGCTGTAAATGTCTGACCAGCTTCAAGATCCTTCTTTATTGTTATTGATGGCTTAGGGGTCGGAACAATATTGAGTCGAATTGTTAATGGAGGCGAGACTTGGATAATCATTATGAGACAACAAGTCTAACAAGACTTTATGCAGTGGCACAAAAACACCCACACCCAAGAGGTTAATTATGAAGAGGACAATTAACCAACGGTGTCCTCCTTATGCACGATGTCGTGCCTGTTCACGAGGTTCGTCGTCTGTTGGCTATATTTTAGATCACCCCTATAGCCTGGCTCGCAGCGATTAATATCATTTCGAAATTGAAACAAGTGCTTTGTGGGAATTTTTTTTCAAACGATGGAAGTGAAGGACGCTGCTTCGGTTTACTTTTGCGTCAAAGATTTAACATTTTTTCTAGAAGGTATAAATAAACTAATTGAAAGATCTGAAAACGATGTATTATGAAATGTAAATTTGCATTTTTATTTGGACTTCTTGCCCCCCATTCCGCAAAATTTAAGACCCACCCACATACAAGGATCGGCTTTGTACCGAGACAAAAGAGACGCGCAGCTAGTAGAAACCATGAGAAACCCAAATTCTATGCATGTATAATTTTCCTACGCGACGAAGATGATCCTGAACTGCAGACCATTGACATGCAATCTTTAATGATATCAATTGTTTGACGGGAATCTGTGTCCAATGTCGCCATCAGGATATCATCGTCTAATTTTTGAGGTCAACCTTTTCGTGCCCTATTTCGATTTTTTGCTTGTTTAGTTTCCGTAAGTATCGATAATTTTTTCACTGCTTCGTTTGCCATCATTCCTTGATCTAACAAAAATAGCATCCAATGCCGGAAATGTGCTTCTTCTATTTTTGTCCACATCTTTTCCCCTTCAGAAAAACATTTTTGTTTAACCTCAAATAAAATTACAAGCATACTTTTTACGAAACAACTAACCTTACGTCTTTTCGGGGCCGTGTCTCGACACAAACTAACTGTTAATGAGCTCATCGAAAAATTTTTGATGTAATTGGTTTTTCGATTTTGACGAAATACTTTTCGGTCCCTCTAATATTCTTTACCATTGTTACTAATTTACTATTATTTTCATCCCTTTTTTGTGCCTTATGTACTATACTGCATTACTATTGTTAGCTTGTTATGTTTGAATTACTTAATTTGCAGATATTTTTAATCTAATCTTCTTTTTTTGTACATAAGGGCTGTCCCAGTAAAATTGGACCCTTTTATCTTAATTACTTAATTTGCAGATATTTTTAATCTATACTTCTTTTTTTGTACATAAGGGCTGTCCCAGTAAAATTGGACCCTTTTATCTTAATGAATGAATATTTCCGTGTTTAACTGCCCCAGATCTTTATAAACTATAACTGTTGCAAAGAAAAGAGGATTAAGTAGAAAATCGGGAAGTATATGTAGACAAGGACTCAGGGAACAAAAATTGTCAACAAGTTCGAGACCAAACCCAAATTTCCATTCAAGATTTGGCAGTAGTTGCTGGTACATCGAAATTAACGATCGATCGAATGAAGGAACATAATAACCTGAGAACATATAAAATGCGGAAAGTTCCCGGTCAATCAGAGGAAAAGGAGAAAATAACAAAAACGAGGGCTCGAAAATGATACGTTCAATATGTGACGAAATTCGATTGTGTCATTTAAGATGACGAGAGATATTTCAAAGCGGACTGCAGGCAGATTCCTGACCATAAATTTTGCATTCCTAAAGCGAAGGGTGCAGTGGAGGAAGTATTTAAGTCGAACAAAACCAGTATATTTCCTAAACAGTACATGTGGCAATTTGTTGATGTGGTCTAAGGAGCGATATTTATCTAGCGGAAGGCACAATCATTGCCTAGGCTTACATCGAGGAATGTCGTCTGCAGACTTTGTCTTTCATTTTAATAGGTATGAAGGTTCCGTGTTGTTCTGACCAGACCTAGCATCAATTCAGTATGGTAAGAAAACCCTGGAGTGATATGAAAGTGATATGAGTGATATGAGTGATATCTCGTCACTTTTGTCCTAAGGAGGCCAACTCGCCAAATTGTCCTAGACTTAGACTAATGGAACGATACTGGGTTCAAGTGAAACGAGTCCGCAGAATCGCAATGAAATTTAAGCTTTTGGGGCTAGATATTAACTGATCGCAGATCTAGACTAAAAGGAGTTTATATATACTAATATTTTTAAATAAAAATTATTGGTTGTGTTACATTTAAATATTTTAATTTAAAGACAAAAGGAAGGTAGATATATTTAAATTTCTTGGCAGATAGCGATATTTGTAGTGTAATATGCAGCTTTCTTCACTAAATGGATAACTTCACTGAAAAATAGAGCAGATTACCTTCAAAATAAAATCAAAAATGTCAAAAAATTGAAATACATCTAGCTTCTAGTAGCGAAATCGATATTTAAATTAAAATCTTTGATTTTGAAAGATGTTCTTTCTGAATTAGTTTGAGTGGTGTTAATTGTTGTTGTTTAAAATTTTCTGAATAGTAATATTTTCATTTGTTTGGTGAATTATTTATGAAGTTACATGCATTTTCTTAACTATCGATAGTCATCGATAGTCTCTCAATGAACTATCGATGGTATCGACAGTTTCGTATCTCTACTTGACGCACATTTTTTCGTTTAAATCAAAAAAAAAAAAAATAAGTGAACCCGTCAAATATAATTATCTGAAAGATTGCACTTCGACAACATAACATAGTCGAGTTACATTGCATTGAATTAGATAATGATCTCGATATCAGTTCTCTTATCCGCAGCGGTCTGCAGCATTGAAACCCATTGACTAAAAAAAATATTTGTAGAAAGCTATCAAACAGCTGAAAACTGGCCTCATTCATTGATAATGACCCTTAATTGCTTCCAATAAATTATCGAAACGCTCGATTTCTGACGCTCCGTTATGCTGGTATTAAGATACATACATAATTTGATCATTTTGATACTGCTTCTCTATCGCATCCTACTATCAATTGTATTTTTTATAGCGTAGCAACATAAATTTCATGCTAAGTGTCATGCTAATAAAACCTAACATTAATTAAATAATAAAGTCTTATCTATATTTTCTTTTAAGTCACCATTGTACGATTCAAATAGGCATGCAATATTCGTTTCTATTTTTAAGTTTATAACGTCTAAAAAATTAGTCTGGCGAAGTATTTTGTACTTTTTACTTAATTCACAATTCCATTCAAACGCGCACATACATACAGTGATGGACAAAAATGTTCACACATAGCCGTTTGTTAACTAAAATAAGTATTAAAACAAAGCCAAAAAAAATATTTATTTCATTATTTTGGGAAAATAATTATTCATCTTTAAGCTATTAAATTTCTTAAAAGTAAAATTAATAAAATAATTCCCTATTCTCGAAAAAAAAAACAAAATATATTAAATTACACGTTTTTACCCGAACAAAAGTTTTCATACAGTTTATAGTATTGCGTCATTTACAGTCATTATTTTTTAAATTTAATATTTCGTCGAAAGTTCGTTCTTTCTTTCCATCTTTTTTGTATATTCTGCCATTAATTTTTGCAATTATAATTAGAGCAGTTCCTTTAAATGTGTCTTGTTAGAAATTGTATGTTTCTGCAAGCGTCGTTCTGATTCTTCCCACACATGCTCAATTGGATTGAGATCTGGTGACTGTGGGGGCGTCGGTAAAGTATGAGCAACAATATAGGTAACCCACATTTTAACATTATGAGTTGTATGTTTCGGATCATTGTCATGCTGGAAATAATATTGATTATCTAAGTCCAACTTTTCGGCACTCTTTATCAAATTTACCTTTAGAATATTTAAGTAAAGTTTCTGATTTATCAATTTCAATGAATATAAGCTCGCCAACACATGAAGTAGCCATTAGGGCATGCAATCCCGAGATTTCGGGATCTCGGGATCCCGACACATTTTGGACATTTTCGGGATCCCGAATAAAAATTATAATCGGGACTCCCGAGATTTCGGGATTGGTAAAATTCAAAAGACTTTGAGAATTAGAAAAGTTTCGTCATTACGTCATGAGCGAACAGCCCAGACCTTAATACTAAAAGAATTATCATTTTATGAAAACGGAAGTGCTAAGGGCTCATTATTACAACTGGCGTATGCTTACATGCGCTTAATATGCCACCAACAAGTGTAGAACCCGAAATATATTTTTCAGCAGTTGGATATTTGTGGAGCAAAATCAGTCTAGTTTAAATTTTGAAACTCTTGACGAATTCTGTTTATTAAGAGCATACTTTCAAAACGAATCAGCAGTTTGAACAAATCGATATTATTACTTACCAATTGTTTCATTGAAAAACAATATTATTCCGTAATTGATATTTAAATGATATGGAAATATGCTGATTAAATTTCAATTTGTTTTTAACTAATTTTATAATTAACCATCAGACTAAATAAGGAGAAATTATTGGACAAGAAGATAAGAAGAAATTAGATCATAAGATTAAATTTTTAACGTTTTACTTGCTAGCACCCATGCACATATTTGCATAAATTTACCACTATAATGAACTTAACTTCCGGTTTTATGTATATACATTTGAAATAAAATTTTAATTGAGTACGAATAAGCCAATACATCTATTTAAATTCCCTTAATATAGTTCTTTTATAAAATCCCGAAATCTCGGGATCCCTAAAATTCTAATCTCGAACTTTCGGGATCTCCATTTCAATCTCGGGATTAATGCCCTAGTAGCCATTAGTGATGGGCGTTTCTGTTGTTTTCGAAAAACGAAAACGAACTGTTTTTTTTAAAACAACTGTTTTTTTAAACTGTTTGAAAAAAACAGTTTGAATTAATGAAAAGGAACAAATTTTATGCTGTACGACAATATATATATTTGAAATGAAGTTCAAATAAGAAACATCGTTCATAGTTTGAATAATCTTCAATTAGTTCAGTGCAATGAATTTTTACGTATTAGGTGTTTCTAATACATATTTTATGTATTATGTGTTCCTGTCACCAACGTTAACATTCATTGCTGCTTCCAAACTGAATTGATACTTGTAAGGTACCTATTTTCCATTATATTATCTACTTGATCAACCGTAAAATCATACATCAATCACTGTACGTAGTCGTAAAGAATCAACACACATGGTCGTATGCCATATGAAAGAAATCAAACCAACTGTTACTACAATAAAGAAGAGTTCCAAATCATTTCATAATACATTGATTGCATAATTTGTCGTAAAAATAATAAAAAAATATATACTATTATTAATTTTTCTGTTGGTCAGTCTTTTCAAGCATTGCCATTCAAAAACATGATCATTTCAGACGAGTTCTTCTATCACTTATCAGGTTCCCTGCCTTGGAAAATATCCTTTCGCATGGAATGGATGTCGCAACGATGTTACACTTTGTTCTGAATATTTCAGACACATTTGGATACAACTGCCGATGTTTTTTCCACCAGCCCAACGGACAACTATGCATGCCTTTTCATCAAGACGTGGTAGAATATCGTCTTTGAAATAACGGTTCACTTCTTTCTCAGCCCTTGTCTTTGAATCCGTCTGCGGTTTTTTATCTGCCATTATCTCGTTTAACACACACCATGCACTCATTTTTCCATGTAAAGGATCAGATTGAATCGCCGCGGAAGTAGACGGTCCTTCAACATTAAACATGCACCCACTAGGGGGACAACCTCTTCCGTAAGGCTGGACATGAGACCAAGGGGCACCTTACCTCTCGCGGTTTCGTTAATTTTACAACCCCGGTAGGGTTGGAGACACCCTCGTGGCGACCTCCATTCACGAGGAGGGCCTCAGTACACCCAGAGACGCCAACTGGTTATTCAAATAGGATCTCAACCTTTTCCTCCTTGGCACTTTTAGTGCTACTTTTAGTTTTTCCGGTGGATTTCATTTTGCCGTATCTTCGAAACTGGGCCGCTTTTTCCCACACTTGTATGGAAATTTCGCCCGAAACAACTCAGAATGGTCCCCGAATCCATGCTAGGCAAAAAAAAATTTTTTGGAAAATATTGACGTTTTGCCTAAATTCCCCTATAAAAAAATTGTTTGCCCTTCAAATATCACTATTGTACTCCCCGACCACTTTCAATCATCGAAAGCGCCGTAAAGTTAGTTTTTGCCAAACTATGGCCAAAAAACCTCTTACTCCCCTAAAAAACCGAAATTTTTGTATCACAGCAATAGGTCTTGGCCCGTTATGTCCCAAACCACTCTAACCCAAAATTGGCCGATTTTGTCCGATTTAAGCTCCTTTTGCCCTAAAAACGTTTTGAATATTTAAATAAAATACTTGCAAGTACGAAAATGCTCGCAAGTACGAAAATATTGTTTTCCGCAGCTAAACAGTTTTCCACTGCCAAACAGTTCGTTTTAACAAACGAAAAACGGTTCGTTTAAAAAAAAACGAAAAACGATGAAAAACAATTCGTTTGAAAAAAACGAAAAACGATTCGTTTGAAAAAAAAACAGTTCGTTTTAAAAAAACGATTCGTTTGAGAAAAACGAAAAACGTTTCGTTTGAAAAAAAAACAGTTCGTTTAAAAAAACGATTCGTTTGAGAAAAACGAAAAACGATTCGTTTGAAAAAAACAGTTCGTTTTATAAAAACGATTCGTTTTAGAAAAAGAAAAACCATTCGTTTTAGAAAAACGATTGGCTTTAGAAAAACGATTGGCTTTAGAAAAACCATTCGTTGTAGAATAGTTGGAATAATTGGTTTTAGAAATAAATACTATTCGTTGTAGAAAAATGGTTCGTTTTATAAATGCTGTTCGTTTTAGAAAAAAAATTTCGTTTTAGAAAAAACTGGAAAAACTGTTCGTTCGTTTTTTGCAGCCAAACGTTTTTTTCAAACTGTTTGGCGTTTTTGAGCCCATCACTAGTAGCCATAGAGCCCCTAAGCATAACACCTCCACCATCATGTTTTACTGTACTTTTAATGTTCTTTGCATTTAACTCGAGTTTTCTCCATACCAGGGATCTACTGTCACACCGAAATATATTTACTCTCGTCGGAGAATAATATATGTGTATTATTCCAGAATCCTGCAGGTTAATTTATAAACTCTTTCGCAAAACGCAACATCTTTTTTTATTAGTTTTACTAATAAGAGGTTTTCGTCTAGGTACCCGTGCAATTATATTCATTTCGATGAAGGTCTCTGCATATGGTTTTGGGGTGAACATCTTTTTTAAATTTGAATTTAAGTTGAGCTGCCACCTCTGACGATGTTGTCTTGCGTTGTTTCTTAATGAATTTTATATCTTGCATTTTGTAATTCTTTAATGGGATTTATAAGCCGAAATAAAGTGTTCTGCGCTTCTTCCCTAGTTGTTAGTTTTCGTGAGCGTCCATTTCGTGGAGAACTTTCAAATTCTGCGTCGTTTTTGAAACGTTTTACAATACTGCAAATTATCAAACGAGTTTCACCCACTATATACATATATTTCCAATTTCTCCATAAGATTTATTTTGCTTAAATAAATTTCCTTCTGCCTGCGAGCCATTATCATTACTTTAATGACGTTACAAATACATCATTTACAGTACATACATTTTATCTCCTGTCAAATATTTTACGGGACTTCTCCGTTACATTACCAATATCAGTCTTGCCAGTGCTACAACATACTTAATGTAGAAAATCTACTAAAAAATCTTTTGTGTAAACTTTTGTCCGGGAAAAACGAGTAATTTAAAATATTTTATTGTTTCCCAGAATAGGGCATTATGTTATTAATTTTATTTGTAAGATATTTAATAGCTTTAGCTTGAATAATTGTTTTCCCAAAATAATGAAATAAATATGTACTTTTGACTTTTTTTTAATACTGGTTTTAGTTAACAAACAGCAATGTGTGAACACTTTTGTCAACCACTAAATGTATTTTTTTTGAACATTCTATTTCATATATTTTTCTGAAGAATCATCAGATAAATTCTTTTCAATTTGGGAATTTCCCTTGCTTTATCACTTAGTGGTCAAAACAAGAGAGCTTCATATATATGTATCATGCACTTATATTGAATACACTGCACACAATGTATGCGAAAAAGTACTAAAAACAAGCATATTATTATTAGATGTTATTCAAGGCAAAGTTATTTGAATAATTTAGTTTCAATCTTAGTATGTATGTGGTTTATTAGTAGATTTGTTGTTAGGTATTTTTCTAGTGAAAATAAAAGAGGTTTTTTTCCCCAAATGTGAATAGGTATTAGGGCATTAATCCCGAGATTTAAATGGAGATCCCGAAATTCGGGATTAGAATTTTCGGAATCCCGAGATAGTCAGTCCCGAGATTTCGGGATTTTATAAAGAAACTATATTAAGGGGACGTAGCACCTTCAAATTGAAAAAAAAATGTTTTTTTCAAAGGCTTGTTTTAATTGAATAAAAAACATATCTTAATGAAACTTTTTACACATACTTAACACCTTTTAAACTACATTAAAAAAATTATTAAAAATGTTTTGTGGCCCCCTGTCGTCTGCTACAATTTTTTGGAAAATACACCAAAAAAACCTGGCGTGCATGATAACTGTCCTCAGGAAAGTATGAAAAAACAAACAAAAACTTGGTTTTGATCAACATCAAAGCGGCCTTGGAATGAACTAAAAAAAAAAAATTTGGTTAAAAAATAACAAAATGGTGGCGTTTTTTTTCGAAAATCGAGGTTTTTTCCCTAGAAATCGGTTATAACTAAAAAAATTTAGTGCCGATTTTTTCATCCGTAGTTCATTCTGAGCATCAACATATGCAGATTAACGTGTTAAAATTTCAAAACGATTGGATAATATTGTTTTTCTTAATCATGCACGCCAACTTGCAAAACGTTGTTTCGAGAAAATCGCGCTTAAAGTTAAAATTCAATATTTTTTTGCAATAAATCTTACCGAAAATTAATCTGTGATGCCTGGACCATACAATGTACCTTCTTCTTGCTCATACTCCTCCTCTTCCAAAGATTTTTGCTCCCTTCGAGCATTTCTGGCCTCTTTAGATGCCTCAGTCGAGTCTTTTTCCGCCTGGTTGATTCTTGCAGCATCTCTATGTTCTGCATGTTCCAGCGCACGTTCGCTAATCGTAACTCCCATTACTTGCATTATTTTCAAGATAGCCATAAATCCTTCATTAACTGTACATGCAGAAATATTTGCAGCCATATTTAGCACGTTTTTCCCACAAAAAGTATGTTTGGGGGCCAAATTCCAAACAAGAATTATAGCTTTCGTTATTATTCTGCGTAAAATTGCCCAAGCAGCGCTTTAATAAATCTTCTGATGATAAGTCTTCATAAAAAGGCTTTAAAATTTCTTGTACCTCATCGTTTTAAGGTGGAGGATGCTTGAAATTTTTTAAAGCATTACCACCAGCTGCCTCCGCCTTGCGCCAGTTACACCAAGTCTTTTCTCCAACGGGACATTAAGAATGTTGAGGGCTCTCATCAGTTTGTGGTGATATGCTGCCCAAATTTTCGTGTGCATATTTTCAACTGAATCAGGATTTCATCGTATAGCTAGGCCATAATATGTGGCAAAATTTTTCATTAATTTTAGTGTCAGTTGGACTTTTTTCGGACCTTTTTTTGGAGACTCTACACTTTTTTTACAGCTATTTTTTTGTTTTGTTTTTTTTTTTTTTGCCAAGGCTAACTGTTTTTTGCTTCTTTTAAAGGAGATGACTCACTTATCTTTGTCTACACTTTGGGTTAAGTCGATGTAGCGATATAGCGAAGTCAACGAAAATCATAGAAAAAATGACCTTGTAGCGCTTCGCTATATATACTCACAAATTTTTTTTTTTTTAGAATTTCAATTTTATATTATTAAAATCATGTTTTTAAAGCTTCATTCTAATATATTCAATCAAAAAACAAAAATCGATTTTTCAAAAATTTGGTGGTGCTATGTTGCCTTAAGGGAATTTAAACAGATATATTGGCTTATTCGTACTCAATTAAAACTTTATTTCAATTATATATACATAAAACCGGAAGCGAAGTTCATTATAATGTTAAATTTATGCACATATGTACATGGGTACCAACAAGCAAGACGTTAATCTATAATTGCATCTAAATTAATCTTATGATCTAATTTCTTCTTATCTTCTTGTCCAATAAAGCTCTTTATTTGGTCATGTTAGTTAGTTATAAAATTAGTTAAAAACTAATTGAAATTTAATCAGCATAACGGATGTTACGATAATAGAATAAAAATACATTATTCTCTTTAGTTGTTTAAATATCAATTACAAAATAATATTGCTTTTCAATGAAACAAGTGATAAGTAATAATATCGATTGGTTCAAACTGCTGATTCATTTTGAAAGTATGCTCTTAATAAACATAATTCGTCAAGAGTTTCAAAATTTAAACTATCCAGCTGCTGGAAAAGATATTTCGGGTACACTTTTTGGTGGTATATTCAGCATGTAATCATACGCCACTTGTAATTCATTATTACAACTGGCTTCCGCCTCCGTTTTCATAAAACAATTTTTCTTTTAGTATTAAGTTCTGCTTTCTAATTCCCAAAATGGGTTGAATTTTATCAATCCCGAAATCTCGGGAGTCCCGATGAAAAATTCGGGATCCCGAAAATGTCCAAAATGTGTCGGGATCCCGAGATCCCAAAATCTCGGGATTGCATGCCCTAATAGGTATATCATTCCACGAAAATACCTATCACTTATCTGATTTCCGAAATCTAACTTCGAAATCCATTATACATTTTGTGGGAACTTTATCAATTTTGCGTTACATTAAATTACATGAATCTAAACATCTGTTTATACTAACTACTTAACACCAAGCCCAGGTAATTGGCAATGCAAACACAATGCATCTGCACAGAAGCTCATAAGTATTTCCTTAACCAGTCCCCGTATGAATTTCTATGCAAGCAACCTGAAAATAACAATAGATTGAGTTTTCCGCAGATGGGAAAATGTTTGTAGCATGCACGTGATTTCGAATTTTTGCCTGGAATGCTTACCGTCGGAATAACTCGCAGCTAAATCGTGTGATGTAGTGTATATAAGCTGGTGTTTTGGCAGTGTAGGGTTAGCTTTGCGCAGAGGCGATATCGTAACCAATGAGGTTCAACCGAGGTGCGATTATTGCTAGTTGAAAACTTTAACCAATACCCCGCCATGGGCACGTGAAATACCGTGCGCTACGGCAATTTTTGGAGGCCCGAGAGGGCCAATAAATCATACTTAACAATAATAATTAACATTAAGTTCTTTAAAGCTAATCAAAAGCGAATCCATTTTATTATTATTTAGTAACACAATTGATGTTTTATCTTGGTTATATAAACGTAATCCTATTGATTGAATAATATATATCGTGTCATACGATTAAACAATTGCCACATTTAATGCCGGGTTTCCACCAAAGAGACAAAACAAAAAACACGGACAAAACATGTTTTTCTGAACAAAAACACGAATGTTTTGTAAAAACTGAACAGTTTCGCGAGCATTTTTGTCTCTGAAAACTGTTTTAGTAAACAAAACACATTTTTTGTCCGTGTTTCTTGTTTTGTCTCTTTGGTGGAAACCCGGCATTAGGCGGTAAAAGTTAGCAAAATAAATAATCGCTAATGCTTCCGATCTGTATCTTTCGGCCATTGAAAACATTACATTATGCGATTAGCTCGCGTTCCAGATCATATCATCTTCTTTTGTTTATATTTTACATCGTGGATTTTGATTATGAAATTGATTTGAAATGACTTAATTGGTTCGTGGAAATGCGAAATGGGTAAAAATGGTTTTGATTAATTAAAAAGTTGATTTATAGAGCATTGAAATTGTTTAAAATATATATTCTTCGGTTCTAGTTTCGTCGGAATTATGATTCATGACTATAAGCAGCAAGGTGCAAGTTCTTTGATAGGGAATATCTTTCTACTGCATGTAGGTCTAGTGTGGCTCTTTGAATTTATGCTAAATGGCTCCGAATAAGATGATAAACTTCTTTCTGTGTCAGTAGAATTAAAAATCAAGTAACTTTTTCAAGTAGTTTCATTTGCAAACAACAAAAGAACTAGAACTGAAACACTCATTTCACATATTGATGATAAAAATAATTAATAATAAAAAGACTTCAGTTTTTAATTTAAAGAAAAATAATGGGCACAATTAAAAGTCACCTTCAGTATCTGAATCGTTTGAATATGACTCTGCGGATAAATCGCTATAGTTGGCAGAAACCAAGCAAGGGCATTTGGTAATTGGCTCTGATACTTCAAAGTTATACTTCTATAATTTTTAAACTAGATTGCGTCAAGAGAATGAGAATGCAAATGTATATTAACCCTCGAAGGTCACACTGGATCTAGAAGACCCATACTTCAATTTTGCTCACCAATATCGTTTAGTAAAATTTAAATTTGGCCGTTAGTATGCCATTTGTCGGTCGATTGAAGTATTAACTATCGTTTTACATACATGCCATGTATAGCGCAGCGCTCAGTTTTCTTTGAGCGTCGTTCAAAGTTGGTGCAGTGTCATATTGACCCTGTTGTGACCTTTGCTTTATTTTGATTAAAATAAAATTTAGTAATTATCTCCATTAAAATTGATTTTTTTATTCAAGTTAAAGTGTAAAGTGTGGCCACATAAAGTTTCATTTGTATTGTTTTTATAATTAACTAGAATAATGGCGCATAATTTACGTTCACGGTTTCAAAATATACTTCTGCATTATGATTCGGAGATCTTTGATGGCGATGCTTCTGATGAAGAAGACAATTTTTCAGTGCAATCAAAGACTGATATATCAAGTTCGGATTACAGTGAAGTCGAGGATGAGAAAAATCACACTTTGAACCAATGTTTATTGGAGCAGCAACATCGAGGTCGACTAAAAACTGTATTACGCAGTAAAAATAAAAGAAAATGGAGTACTACTGAGCGAACAAGAACATCTAGCACGCACGTGCTCCACTTTTTATATATACACATTTATAACAGAAGTGGTATTATTTTATAATAAAACAAAAGGAGGCACAGACGTTTTTGATAAGCTTTGTCATGCGTACACAACTGCCCGAGCAACAAACCGTTGGCTTATGCGCTTTTTCATCGGCATGCTTGATCTAGCGCAACTAAATGCAAGTTTTATATTTATGTAAAAATATTCAAGCTAACAGTCGTAAGAATGAATTCTCTGTTACAACTGCTATAAAGAAACTTGTGATGCATTTGGTTACTCCGTATCTACAAGAGAAGTTGAAAAATGCAACCTTGCGTAGAGAAATACGTAGAAGTATAGAACTAGATGTACAATTTTAGATGTACAATGTCCAGCAAATCCGGAAGGTAGACCTCAATTGGCTAAGAGAGCGAGATGTTCGCTCTGTCCTTACAAAAAGGTAGGAAAAAAATGCAGTGTCTCAGTTGCTTGCGCCCAATGTGCGACGACCATCGCTTTTATATGTGCAACGACTGTGCTGGAGATTCATAAAAATATAATTTTTATAAATTATAACATAATTTAAACATTTTAATGCATAACTTAAACACCTATTCAAATGCATAATTAAAAATCACCGATTTTTGTTGTTTGAAAAAACTCCTTCCATCGCCTTGCGAAATAAATACCTTTTTTTAATGCTTTTTATTCAAATTTTATTGTCCCAATTTCGTTGCTATTCAGGAAGATAATTATAAATTTTCATGCACAAATATTATAAATTAAAAAAAATTGTATTGTAAAATGCGCTAAAATGAAAAAATTATTTTTTTTACGAGCTTCTGAAAAATTTTTGTGAGTTATATTCAACTTTTTATTTGCAAAATTTGATTTAAAAACGTTAAAACTATATTTGGGTAAATTTTCGAGACGATTGATATGGAGCCAAATGGCGAAAAAAAAAAAGTTGATGCAGGTTCGAATTGACCCAGAGTGACCTCCTTGATCGAAAAAATAGGTGTGACCTTCGAGGATTAAATGATAGGGTTTCATATGCAATATTTAATGCCATCGAACGTTCGTATATAGCAGTGCCAGCGTGAAATTTGAATTCTAATAAAAAGTGCTAAATGCTAAAGTACCATTTTCAATGCTAAACGGGTGAAATTGGTGCTAAATCTGTACAGGACTATAGAAGTGCATATACAAAATCAAAGATATTCTTCTGATTAGTTCCATTCCAGAGCACTTGTAATCTTCTCTTTGATAACATATGCGTAAGAACAAACGATAGATTATGTATTATTATATATAAAATGCCAAATAAAAGTCTACGTACCCCAAATAGCGGAAAATTGTTTTATTGCAAAATAAAGGCCCCCACTCACGAGCAGTCCATCAGTCCAAATGGAAAGGCCAAAATCTCACCGTGTGTGGGAGAACTTGGATGGACTCATGGACTGAAACAACCAATTTGGATTTCCAATCAATCCAAAGTCCATGGACTCAGGCCATCAGGCCTTTTTTTGGCTCGACCGTGTGTGGGAAAATAGTAGGGCGAATTTGGACAATCGATAAAATGGACTAATCGTATGTGTTGAAGCCTCAGTCCAAACAACGTGGCAGTCTTGCTTTGCACGCTGACCTGTGACAAGCTCATTGACTGTTTCTGTGATTATTTTATTTAATCGAAAAATTCAGCATAATAGATAGTGGTGGCCATGATTTTGTTTTGGAAGTTATCGAATAATATAGGTCACATGAATGTATATTATATTATTTGACCCAAAGCCTGCAACCGCTTGCTAAGTACCGCAAAGTAGCGGTCAATCTTTCGTGAGGCGTGATAGTTTGACTCATATTTCTATCCTTTCGTTTGATAAATGGGGTTACCAACTATAGCAACATGTTATATGTCGTATCATCCATTCTTAAATAATTTTGCCAATCAGAAGGCTCAAGTGTGAGTTCATTTACCAAATTTTACAGCTTTTGCCACTTCCTTTTTGGCAATCGTTGCTTTATTGGATGCAAGTTGCAATTGCAAAAAAACTCCATATGCTTCTGATCCATTATTAGATTAAAAATAATTCCTTCTTCAAGTTTATCTTTATTTTTTTCTAAATTAATGACAGAAAATGAAATGGACTGACTAGATCGAGGCTCTTTCGCGAGTGGCGAGCTAAATTGACCTTAAACCAAACGGACTCAAGCCAAATGGACTCAGGCCATTTGGACTGCTCGTGAGTGGGGCCTTAAGGATAATCCTTTGTTCAAAAATATTTTATTGAAAGTGCACGAAATTTCAGTTTCTACGAAAAAAATTAACAAAAAACTAAAATATCCACAGAACAAACAAAGAACAAAAGTCTGTGTACACTTCTAAGAAATAGCGGTAAATTTGTTTTGAGCTGCATGCTATAATGAAATAATTTAAGCAGTTGGTTTTTTAATGTCGGTGAACAAAGATTGCAACTAAAATACTTTTTTTAAATAATGTTTAAAAAAATCTTTTTAAATAAAGTGACGAGAGCAAGTTTAATTTGTTTGGACGTGATGGAAGACACAGAATTTGGAGAAAAAATCATGAAAGACTTAAAAATAAAGAACTAAAGGGGGCAATACATGTAAAATTAAAAAAAAGTGCTAATTTCAGATTGATTTTAAAAATATATATTGTTTATTCGCAAAATTTTTAATATGAAATCCTTAAAGTACATATCTCAAAGTATTTGAAAATATTTTTTTGAATAATTTTCCAACACAAAATGGCGGCGATACGAGACAATGAAAAAAACACATCAAAAAATGCCTCGTACAACTTAACGCCTTCTCCGGAGAACCTACAACATTCAGAAGAAAAAAATATGCTTATGAGAGCTCATAGGAGAACCAATAAAATTTAGAAAAAAAAATGTTACATTAATTTTAGATTTAAAAAAAAAACAAATTATTTTTCCGAAATTATAAAAACATGTAGGTTCAACAAGTTGATAATACTCTTTTGTAGATGTAGTATAAATTTGAGCCGGATCGATTCAATAGTTTTTGAGATATTTTGTACAGAAGTTGAAAAAGTACTACTTTGAGAAAAACGAGTTTAAAGTTTTCGGTAGATAAAAATCATTGATGATTTGTTTTTATTATAACCTTTGCATATTATCAAAATATACAAGTATAAATGTACATCTGTACAGATTTATAAGAATATGGTAGGGATATACAATTAGAGAACCACCCATAGCGGCGAAGAGAAAATAGGCAGGGACGCGGGGCAGGTGTGCTCGACCGGCTAGGGAACGCCGCGCTGCCTATAACTGACTATAACTCGAGAACTAATACGAATATCGCTTCAAAACTTTTTTTAGAGGATTTGGAACATTTTAATGTAATAAAACAAAAATCGATTTTTTTATTGGCAGTTACATGTATTTCCCCCCTTCCCCCTTTAATTCCAACCGTTAAACATGAAGGTGGTAATGCTCTATTTTGGGATGGCATGTCAGCGGCTGGAGTAGGGAATTTGGTCATAATTGAAGTAATTCTGGATCGCATAGTATATCTAAATATATTAAAAAATACTTTAAAACAGTCCACACAAAAATTGGGCCTACGAACCAGCTGAACGTTCCAGCAAGATAACGATCCTAAGCATGCGGCTGGTATTGTGAAGGAGTGGCTAATTCTCAATATCCCAAAACAGCTACATTCTCGGCCTCAGTCGCCTGACCTTAGCCCCATGGAACATTTATGGGATTATCTCGAGCGTAGAGTCCGAAAACACAACATTAGAAATAAAGAAGGCCTCAAAACCGCCTTGCTTCAGGAGTAGGCCAAAATACCAGTACAAGTGATGTGAAATCTTGTCAATTCCATACCAAACAGGATGAAGACTGTAATTACAGCGAATGGCGGGCCAACGAAATATTAATACTAATAAAAATATACCAAATAATATAATGAGTGTGTACGCAGACTTTTGTTCTTTGTTATCTGTGGATATTTTACTTTTTTTTAAATTTTTACGTAGAAACTGAAATATCGTGCACTTTCAATAAAATATTTTTGAACAAAGGGTAATGTTTATTTTGCAATATCAGAATTTTTTAGTTATGCTATACTTGACAATTTTGCGCTATTTTATATGGTGTACGTCGACTTTTGTTCGGCCCTGTATATATGTATATTTTAGTTTATTTTCAAAACTGCACAGTTTGCAGAATGTAACTTCTTTCTCTGATAGCAATTAATGCGGGTTTGATTTAGGAAATGGCTCATATCATGTAGCATTTATTTATGGGCTCCCTGTCTGCATAAACAGTCTGATAGTGGATCTCATTAAGGAGGCGTGTATTCGTCTTCCAGAATTACTGAAAGTAAATTTATTTGAAAGACAGTAAACGTTAATAGAGCAGCTAATCGCATCAAAAACGAAACTTGAGCATAATACCGTTCTCCATGAAGGAAGTCTCGCAAGCTGTAAGAGAAGTCTGTAACTGTAAAGTGGTGGACTTTCATAATGTGGTTTATATAAATGCCTTACACATGTTCGGGCCGTCATGCTACGTAATCATTACGTCACCAAGTCTGCTTGTTTCTAACACCTCCACCAAGCAATAATGTTTTGCACGGAGATTTGGATTTGAATGTATGGATTTTTCACTAAAGTACACATAAAACGTTGGTTTATGTGCGTGGATGCGTTATCAACATAATAATCAATCATAATTGTAATTTTCACTAATATCTAAAATTTCATTTCACACAGCATCCTTTAGAGTTGATAGAACAAACTAAACTGCTTGATATAATGATAATAACTGAACCGAAGTCCAGTAGAGGGCCTGTTAAGCAAACATCAACAAGGGCAGATTAAAAAAAATGCCCCGGGAGCAAAGTGCCCTAGAACTGGCCGTGAAGGCCCCTCGTTTCGCATTAGGCCAATGACAAACACGGCGGTTCCAATTGAAAATGAGTTGAACTTGCTCCCAGAAAAAGGGGGACGCTAAGTATATTTCATCCGTCAATAAAATTATACTAGCCGCAAAAGAAAAGAGAAGGGGCTTTTGTCCGTAAATTTTTAATGCAGCTCTCAGACCCAGCCAAGACATGACAAAGAACGTTGCTAGAATTCTAAAACAAAGGGGAACGAAAAACGCGTGAATACCTAGAACGAGGGAAAACTGCCTTTATTTAGTATGCCCAAGGAAAGGCACACAGTCTCAGGCCCCTGATGTTGGTGGGGTCATAACCGCAGATGTTGCGGGGTCACTCCACCCACTGACCTTGGCCGAAAACAAATCAAAAAGCAAGAAGAGAAACTAAATGGCCAAAGTGCCTCCCTTTAAAGAGATCTGAAAATCCAAGAATTAATTAAAGGGCAGCCAGGCCATCACGAACCCTGAAATGCGAGGGCTTTCGCCCAATAAGAAGGCGTTAGGTTCAAGTTAATTCATTTTACTCATTTTTGTTTCATGTAATACTAAAAAAAATCAAATTTACAATGAAAAATAGACAACCCGTTAACGAAAAAAAGAAAAGGAAAAGTAAATAAGAAAAGAATTATGCATAATCCTTTCTTGCGCATACCAAAACACTATACAATTGACATTTTTACGTGTAAAGAATTCGTTGAAGCTAACAAAGTTGTGCTATATTTACAATTGCTGTATTGTGCTTTCTCCTTGCTCTTCTTCTTCTGCTTGCTCTTTGTTGTGCTTGTCGCAGTAGACAAAGGTACAACATCATCCTAAATATATCTATGCATACAATTATTGCCATAAATTATCAAGCCTAATTAATGTCTCGTAATTTTTGTTTTGTCCCATTACAAATAAATTATTTCTAATCGTTTTTTGACCCTGCATCTATTTTACAACAACTTTAATTCCTTAAAAAAAGCGAAACCCCATTGTATGTTCAAAAAAGGATAAAATAAATGCCACCAACCGTAATTTAAATAATAGTTTTACTATGCGCATACAAAAATAGTTCTTGATGAAAGCTACACACATTTCACAAGATCGTTCAAACACATGAGCACACCTTTTCACTTTGGATATCCTTTGTTATCGACAGCTTTGCTACGCATCGATAATAGCCTTTCAAATGCATTGATAGTCCTGAGGCTAAATGGTGAGAACATTCGTCGGCACACTGATATATTGGTAGAGCGCTGGTACTCCAAATGAAGGTGTATGCGCTTTTAGCGCGCCCACTGGTGGATTATCAGCGACAAAACTCATCAATAAGGAGATAATCAATCGGCAGAGATGTCGCTTCATGCAGGGCACTAGAAGCAGGCGCAATCCCCAGGATCTGATCAGCCAACGAGACTAATACTGGGTAATTGAAATACCCGAAAAGCAGAAAGAACACTAGAAGAAGAAAGAGAAAACTCGTTCTCATTTTTCAGCCATATAAAATTCGGTTACCATTAATGTTGGCCTAATGTTAGATAATCGCATACTGGACCGAGGTCGCGAAACAATAACTCTCAAACATAGAATTATCTATATATATAGCGCGATTATTTGGATCACGACTATAGAGAGTTGACTTGCCCGCCTAAATGCAAAGAAAACCACAAGATTAGACAGATTTTAATTCTATCTCCGGAGTTACACAAGATGGTTCAATCTCCTCTTCGCACATACGACGCACTCCACCTTGCGCGACCACGTACTCTCCACAACTCTCTCCACCGGTTTTCCTATCTCATCGCCGTGGTTCGCTTGTGGCCAGCTTAGGCGAGTATATTCAAACCTGGCCGTCATCAAAGTTTAGTTATATTGAATACGACGAGGCGGCAAATTTTATTTGGAAAGAGAAAAAAAATTTGCTATATATACTGAATGCTATGTATACTGAAGGCTGAAACCGGGTGAAACTGTGAATCGGTATTGCTACCGACTACAACTTATCAATTTAAGCAGTGCATTGCTTGGAAAAATGGCCAGAATGGAGCACGAGATACGGACGAATGATATTCCAGCACAACAATGTTTCGTGTTATCGCCCTTCCATCGTACAAGGTACCATCAAAACACTGAAGTGGGATATGCTACCCCATCCGCCGTATTTGCCAGACTTGGCCCATTCTGATAATCACTTGTTCCGTTCGATGGTCCATAGCTTTCCTGGGCAACGCTTGTTCAGTTTCCAAAAATGCGCAAAAGTCAGCTGAGCCTTTGGTTGACCAATCTCAACCAAATAGGTCATGTGCTGATAGATATCCACCAACATTGAATGAGTGAACATATTGGGAAACGAATATTGACGATGAACTTCGAACTGTGTTTCGAACCATCCTATATTCTGATATTCTATTTATATATGAAAATTTATTTGAGTTAACTAACAATTACTCTTTTTTTTTGTAAACTCCTTTATAATCATATTGACTATTTTATTTTAATTGATGACTTATTTGTAACTATAAAACATTGTGAAAAAATAAATAATTAAATACAACAGTTTAGTCAATTCATTTCACTAATTATTTTTTTAGGAACACGAAAAAACCTGTATGCGAGATGTCGACGATGACGATGTTATTATCTGTGAATCACCTTTACCGGAAGAAGACGATGAACGAGGAGCCGCCGAAACAAATCAAGCCGATCTAAACAAATCCTATGATGCGGGACGTGAAGCATTTCTTTTGAATTTCGCCCTTCAGAGTCGTAACATTCCGGCAGTCGAAACGAAAAAATCATCGCCACAACCGAAAGTAGACAGTTTGAATAATAAAATAACAAGATACGATGAAAAATCAAATCAAACATCTACCAAAGACAGCGTCAGATACGTTGCCATCGCAAGCAGAAGAAGTGGGCGAAACATTTCGAATGACAGCAAAACGGATCAGGACAAAGTGGAGAAATTGAAGCGATTGCCTAGACGCAATCGAGCAGTGTATGCATTGTCGCGTTGTCCTACGGTACCGTTGTCCTCACCAGCTGGCCAACTGATGATTCGATCGTCGAAAACCCTTATGACTGAAGACTACCTCTACGAGCGACTGGACCGCATGGAGCGATTTTGCCACACAACGATCCTATCACCGGGTATCATACGACCGAAATTCATGTCACGCAAATTCACTCTGCCCAATACACCTGTCACATTCAAAAAAACACCCGGCCCTGCACAGCCGCTACACTTATATTCATTTCCTAGACGACAATTTGCCAGCCGCCATCGTTTGGAGAGTTTCCTATTCCTGAACTCGTTGCTGTTGAAGCAATGTCGACCGATTTCGATACGACTGAAGAAGCTGAATGATTCTAAATTCGACAAGAGAGGCAATTCATATTTCTTAAGTAAAGCCACTGGTCTGTCTCGGTGCAGTGTGCGAAGCTATAGTTCTAACAGTAGTCTTGATTGCATTAGTATAAAAAGTTTCCCGATTGCTGGAGCTCGTATTCATAAGCGCTATAGTCCCGAGGTTGTGGTCGATACTATCGACCTATGTTCGTCCGATGAGGACGAACTCAATGACACTATTGTCGGTTGTGGCACGGCAACGGTAACTGAGAAAGCATCGAGACGCGATGACGAGATCAAACACACGAAAAACCCAAAACATGCACAAATCATTAGTTCCGAAGTAACCCTAACGCCAATTAGTAAAAGCATAGAAAAAGATATCGAAGACATTCGAAAAAGAAACAAATTCGAAGGTAACTTCTTAGTTTCGCAATCGGCCCCCACACAGCCGCCAAAACCGTTGCAGCCCTCCGTTTTCCTATTCTCAAATTACACGACAGAAAACATTCACCTGCGACATTGCACCGGAAGCGTAGCCAACAGCCCATTGCCCGTCATTAGTAATGTCACCGGAGGCGGAATAATCGTGAACGGATGCCATCAATCAACGCCAATCGCACAAACCGAAAAACAGTCACCCCATCCTTCGCCACATATCCTAAAGTTGATTTCGAACGAACTCAGCAACAATCAGGAGAATCTCGAAAGAAATTCAGCAATCAAACCCGCACACCATCGTACATCTGCTCCGTCATCGCCCGCGTTACTCATGAAGAGTCCAAGTGTAATGAGCCCTATGCAAAACGGTAGCAACGGTAACGATTGGCTACCGAGTTTTAGCTTGAATCTGAAACACAGAACTGATCGTAATAATAGTAGTAGTTGTAGTAGTAGCAGTAGTAGTGCCACAGTTACTAATAACGGTAACAGCTGTCCGAAAATAATACAAATCCTAACGTGTGCCGACAATAGCGATGCCGTTTTGAATAAAATCACTTCGCCGCCGCCGAGTCTGTCCACCTCGATCGACCTGACTATTTAATAGACTGGACAGTGTAGCCGCCTGAGCTTATCCCAGATGTGTTATACTGCACTCTTGTGTACATTTGAATTGCAACTAACAATTTACTATATGAAACAAACACAATGTAAAAACTGATAAAAAAAATAATTTAAATAATAATAATAATTATTCTTAATTTCTATGAAAAGAAAACTGATAAAATGAAAACAATATTAATTAAATGAAAATACAAACTGTAGCTATAATCAATTTCGATTCGATTCTATAATTTAAAATACATGCGTATGTTTGGAATAAGTACCTAGCGCTTAAATGAACTCGTATGAATTTAAGTTTGTTGTAAAATGTTTTAACAATTTAGTCGATTTTTACTTTTATCCTTATTATTGTAATTATAATTATCATAATCTATTGATAAGTTTATTTAATTTTTATTGCCGTTTCCTAAGAATGAATCGATTCTTCGACGAATACAAAAACAACAACGGGAATTAAACAAAAAAGTGATTATTTTTTTTTTTAGCAATAAATTAAATGAGATCGCAAAATTTGAAAAATATCAAAGAACGAAAGAAAAAAACTATGTGAAATATATCTGGAGTTTTTCGAAAGTTGGAATATCGAAATTTGCGTGTTTTATTTTCTGCGCTTCGACGCTCGATCAAATTAATTTGTAATTTTCGTTATTTGATTGAACTCCCCAGTATCTAGGTCAGGTTTTGGAAAGTATCAACGAAGATCCCTAACAATTATCTGGTTAACTTGCAATAGTGAATAAAACAATAAAATTCCCAATTTTAATAACAAGTTAAATGCCAGAACATATTTTTTTTTAAATCTGAAATGCATACTTTTGAAGATAAATGAAACTGAAATGAATTTATTTTAGAACTTCTGTACAAGCCGCACAATACAAATTTCAGGGGAGGGAGTGATAGTGATGGATACTATACTGTTTTTTTTCGTTTTTAGAATGTGAAAATCGTTTTTAGAAGGTGAAAATGAGAAGGTGATTTCGTTTTTAGAAGGTGAAAAACATCAAATAGATGTTTCATGGCCTCTGCGCTGGAATGAGTCGGATTTTTACCGACTAAAACTACCTCCCCCATATTTCCTGCGAGACTCCAGCATTACTTCGCTGGGCTGGGTCACCTTTTACCTGTTTCTCGAGATCCTTGCTTCTTCCTATCTCGTTTCGTTTCGCGCAGTTTGCGGTGTATATTTTTCAGTGCTGCTTCAACGACATTCCACACAGTTTAAGATTCCAGCATACAGTGTACGATATTTCCCGCTGATACTCCAAAACGCGGGCAACTGTACATAAAGGGGGTTCTATACGATTTCAGTTGAGTGTTGAGTTTCAGTTGAATTGTCAGTTCAGCTAATTTTCTACTGTGTTACTACACGATAACTTACATATCAGCTCATTTGTAATTTTTGATAGTAAATCATCGCGGGTTTTTTTTTGTAGTGAGCGTGGATGAAGATTGCCTTATTGCTATTGCGCTATGTTTATCACTAGATTAAAAAATATTTCAATTAAAAGACCGATTTTTTCCTTTTTGAAGTTAGATATATTTAGTTTTGTGACAAATATCGATATTTCGAGGGTAATCTGCCCTCTTCTTCAGTGTCTATCGGTCTAATCTTAATCTGACTTAGGTAGGTTATAAATAGTGCTTACTTTTAAAGTACTGACTTATATTAATTACCAACTAATCGTCTACTAATTACTTTACTTAAATACATTTAACAATCTATATTAATTAAATTTTCCTCCTCACTACCAAATGTATGTTTAAATTAACCTGAACAATGGTGATGCACAGTTTCCTTGGTCTGTGTTTAGTCTTCTATTTATTAGGGTTTTGCATATGTTCAGGCTTTCGTACGCATCCGGTTTTCGTACCTGCTGTACCTCTTTAGTCACCTCCACGTTGTCCCATATGATGTTGTGGTCCTCCTCCAGGATGTGTTTCGCTACTGCTGATCGTATTAATGTTGTATTTTTTTTCCTCGCTGGGGCTGCTTCCCGTTTATGTTCCGTTAGTCTAACACCAACTAACCGTTTCGTTTGACCGATGGCTATTTTGTCGCATTCTGGGCAGGTAATTTTATACACGCCACATTTTTCCTTTTTATCCTTTTTGTCTTTCACGTGACGTAATTTAGTACCTAATTTTTTAGCTTTACTGGTTGGAACTGCTTTTATATTAAAGCGTTCAAGAAGTTCCTGAACTTGTTTGAATATTGACGAGAAAATAATTGGAACTCTTATGGTTGTTTTTTGTTTTTCCTGTGTAAAGAGCGTCGTTAATAGATCACGCTGTATTCTATCCTTTTTTCCAGATTTCCAATTACCTTCTCGTCAAATCCATTTTTTCTCGCCGTATCTTTAATATATTTAACTTCTGAGTTGAAACTTTCCTGACCCATGGGCACTGTTAATAGCCGGTGAATCATCGAATTAAAGGGTGCCATATTTTGGGAATGCCGATGATCAGACGTGGATGGTGTTGTTCTGCGTGCATGTGTGTGCTTTCGGTAGGTATTAAATCTAAGAAGACCTTCTTTCCTTATGACCATTAAATCCAAGAAGGGTAGTTTCTCATTCTTTTCGACTTCCATTGAAAATTGGATGTCCTTATGTGCTTGGTTCAACTTCTCCCAAAGCATCTTTTTTGACGATAGCTAGAATGTCGTTTACATATCTCAACCAAACCCGAGGAAGTGAACCTTCTTCATAAAGTTTCTTCTCCAGTCTGTCCATAAATATCTCACTCGAAAGTGGAGATAAAGGATTTCCCATTGCAACACCTTTCATAGCTTTAAAGTATTTCCCCCTGAAAATAAAGAAAGATAGAGGAGAATTCTCGCAAAGAAACTGAAGGAACTGACGAGAGGAAAGGATACAATGGAAAAGAATGCCGTAGAGACTATCCCCAACTATGTGGTGAACAAGTCCACGGTCGAATTCACAGAAGAGCAAATGAAGCTGCTTAACCAAGGTCTGAATTTTGCTCCCAACAGAAGACTTGGTAGTAGACATCGAAGCAGCGATTAAAAACCTTCCCGAAGAGGAGCAAGCACAGATTAGAGGCAATGTAGCTAAACTCATCAGGAAGGAAAATCGTAAGAGGGGGAACACTGGCAAGGCACAAAGGGTGCTTAAAGAGTTTGCTACTAAACCGGTCTATTATACCAAAGCAGATGAAGGAAATGCCGTGGTTATAATGGACAAAAATAAATATGACCAATTAGTTATGGAAAAGCTCAACAACGGGGATTACCATGAGCTACGGAAAGATCCCTTACCAGACTCTATTAAACGAGTTGAAAGAATATTGAAAGAGTGCAAAGGGACGATTGGAGAGATCAACAAGCTGCGGGTCTCAGACCCGGCGTTGCCAAGAATTAGGTGCCTTCCGAAGATACACAAGGAAGGAAATGAGCTTAGGGAAATTGTCACCGCTACAAACGCTCCAACAAGGAGAATGGCAAAGTGGATTGTAGACGAGTGTAGAATCTTAGAGAAGATTGGCAATAGAACGGTTAAAAATCGAGACGAGGTAATAGAGCGGCTTGGAAGAGTGGGAACAATAGGGGAAGATGAGCTAGTTGTATCATTTGATGTCCAGGTTCTGTTCCCAAGCATGCCGGTAAAACAAGCAAGCACTCACGTTCTTTGAGGACTGGCTATTAGAGAGGAATAGCTCACCGGAGAGGAGGAGGAGGGCTAAAGACTTTTTGAAACTTGATTCGGTTTGCATGAATGAAAGTTACTTTACTTTCAGGGGGAAATACTTTAAAGCTATGGAAGGTGTTGCAATGGGAAATCCTTTATCCCCACTTATGAGTGAGATATTTATGGACAGACTGGAGAAGAAACATTATGAAGAAGGTTCGCTTCCTCTGGTTTGGTTGAGATATGTAGACGACATTCTGGCTATCGTTCAAAAAGATGCTTTGGGAGAAACTTTGGAGAAGTTGAACCAAGCACATAAGGACATCTAATTTTCAATGGAAGTCGAAAAGAATGAAAAACGACTCTTCTAATGGTGATAAGGAAAGAATGTCTTCTTAGATTTAATATCTACCGAAAGCAGACACATACACACAGAACAACACCATCCACGTCTGATCATTGGCATTCCCAAAAAATTGCGCCCTTTAATTCGATGATTCACCGGCTATTAACAGAGCCCATGGATCAGGAAAGTTTCAACTCAGAAGTTAAATATATTAAAGATACGGCGAGAAAAAATGGATTTGACGAGAAGGTAATTGGAAACCTTGTCAAAAAGAAAAAGGATAGAATACAGCGTGATCTATTAACGACGCTCTTTACACAGGAAAAACAAAAAACAACCATAAGAGTTTCAATTATTTATTCATCAGCATTCAAAAAAGTTCGGGAACTTCTTGAACGCTTTAATATAAAAGCAGTTCCAACCAGTAAAGCTAAAAAATTAGGTACTAAATTACGTCACGTGACAGACAAAAAGGATAAAAAGGAAAAATGTGGCGTGTATAAAATTACCTGCCAAGAATGCGACAAAATATACATCGGTCAAACGAAACGGTTAGTTGGTATTAGACTAACGGAACATAAGCGGGAAGCAGCTCCAGCGAGGAAAAAGAATGCAGCATTAATACGATCAGCAGTAGCGAAACACATCCTAGAGGAGGATCACAACATCACATGGGACAACATAGAGGTGATTAAAGAGGTACAGCAGGTACGAAAACCAGATGCGTACGAAAGTCTGAGCATATGCAAAACCCCAATGAATAGAAGACTAAACACAGACCAAGGAAACTGTGCATCACCATTGTTCAGGTTAATTTAAACCTACATTTGATAGTGGGGAGGAACATTTAATTAATATAGATAGTTAAATGTATTTAAGTAAAGTAATTAGTAGACGATTAGTTGGTAATTAGTATAAGTCAGTACTTTAAATGTAAGCACTATTTATAACATACCTAAGTCAGATTAAGATTAGACCGATAGACACTGAAGAAGAGGGCAGATTGTCACAAAATTAAATATATCTAGCTTCAAAAGGAAAAAATCGGTTTTTGTTATTAAAATATTTTTTACAAGCTTGAAAAAATTGGTACATATTGAAAACAATCACTAGAGAAGCCTAGAAAAAACGAGCAAAGTGTAGTAGAGAATGGTACCTATGAAGAAGTTTATTATCCCATGTAAACTTGATGAATGGACTTCATTTTGAACTTTGTGATTGGTCAAACTATTTACGGATGAGTGAGAGTGCGTACAAGGAACTACTGCATTTAATAACACCGTTAATACAAAAGCAGAATACTGTTATGAGAGAAGCCATATCACCTCATGAGAGGCTTAGTGCAACTTTAAGATTTTTGACCACTGTCTTAGATTTAGAACTGTAATATCAAATCAAAGTCTAAGTATCATAATACCTGAAACTCGCAAAGCCATAAATTCGGTGCTAAGAGATTACATAAAGGTAAGTGAATGAAAATCGAGTATTTCATTTTTATACTTTATACATGAAATTTGAAAAATTCGAAAAGCATATTTTTATGAAAAATTGTACCAAAAAATACTAATAATAATAGAATATAACATTGGTGCGTATGCGAAAGGTTACAAATTAAAAGGATTAACTTGATTGTAATAATCAGCAGTAGAAATAAATTGTATTAGCTGCTCTGAAGACCTCTTATATTTGACATTCTATATTTCTTCTTAACACTACTAGTGACATCTACACTGAAGACTAGTACTACGTTTACATTTGAATTTGGCTATATACTACAAAATATTGAAATAAGGCACTTTAACCATGGCCGTCCTTTAACTCATAGTTATTTTAATATTTGATGTTGAAAAGTACATTGATATTTACATGTATGCAAGTACATTTATATTTACATTTGCATTTAATGTATAAACAGGATTTATCCCCTAATATTTATACTCGCTCTAATATTCACTTGCTCTTAAACATAACTATTGAACTGTTCTCAATATCTCCTACGATGCTTCCTGGGTTTTTACGCAGTTTCTAACGTTGTCTTCGTTTTTTTCCATACGTTCGTGCCCCAAACTACACTAATATGTGAAAATTCCAAAAGTGGACAATCTCTCTCGTTTAATTTCCAATCCACACAACCATAACTCTCATTTGTAATGGATGCAAATTAACGTATACGTTTGCGAAACTTTGCGTTATCGCAAAGTACAACGCAAAGATACGAATTCCGTTTACGCTGCGCCGATCATTACCTGAAGAAATACCACAGTTGTACAACGCAGCATTTCTGCGTTGCCGCCATTATGAAAAACTGTCATTGCTTTGCATTGCGTTACAATGCGTTACGCTATGGCGTTATGATACACAAGCTCATACACACGCGCTGTTTGTTCTGTCAAAGTGATTGCAAGTTATTTGAAGCTGTGTACTTTACGTTTGGTCACTTTATATTAATTTGAGGAATGAATTATAGTTCTTTAATATCAGCAGTGCGATTGCGTCCCGAACTCTACGATAAATCGAATCCGGGATTTAAAAATGCCTTGATTAAACAAGCTGCTTGGAAATCGGTCGCTTCTGAAGTGAACAGTGAGTTATATTTACATTTCATTTTTTCTCAGCTATTTTTGATAATGCGGCATATTTTGTGGCGTTAGGTGCCGTGCCAACATGTCAGTTAGCGTGGAGAAATGTAAGGGATCGCTTTTCAAGGGAATACAGGCTGAATAAACAAGACTACGGAAGTGGGGCAGATAACAACAAACCGAGATGGCCCTATTATGATTCTATGCAGTTTTTGAAAAGCCATATTTGCATGAGAAGGTACATAATCTCTAACCATGTTTTGTTTTTCAAATTTATATATCATTGTTTCTGTTAGCTCTAATCATAACAAGCGAAAATCGTTGCCTACAAGCTGCACGTCGCCGATGAAAGGAGAAATCGAATACTATATGAGCCCTTCTGCGTCATCACAAGAAGACGATGCTGAAAGTGTTGAAGGTACTATGCTGAAAACGGAATACGTCAATGTTATGGAGACATCAATGCCGATACCATCAGCAACACCAACGCTGCCATATTTGGGGCGAAAAAAACGCAATAAGACGGTAGAAATAGACTCAACAGCATCAATGTTCCAAGCAGCGCTGTCCAAAGTAATGAAATCTGTCCCAGATCCGCCGACAGAGCCTCTCAATGAACCCGATGCACTGATTGCCAAAAATGTTCAGTATTGCCTAAAGTCGTTGAAAAATGCCAGCGATATTATAAAGTATCGGCGAAAATTTCGGGAATTAATTGATGAGTGCGAGGAAGTAATTCTACGCCAGAGGACAGCTAAACAAACCACTGAATCGAATATGTTCAATCATAAGTCGAATTTCTGATTTCTTCCTTATGGAGAATAGTAATAAATTAAACTTATATATATGTACAATTATACTTTTTATCCATGAAGACTGTATTGACATTACATTGGTGGAGCAATGATTCAGTATTGATTTTTAATTTTTACAATTTTTTTTTTTCAATTTACCGGACATATTGACAAATAGCTACATGCAAAGGTAATGCTTTGTGTTTGCGCGCTGTTTATTATAGACCTCAATATAAGGGACAAGAGTTTTTGAACGCATCTACGTTAACGTGTTGTGTAGTCAAGAGTAGTAATCTAGTAGTAGTATTCACTCCACACTCATTGATTGTAAATGTATGAAGTTCTCTACCAGCTTCAACTTCTAGAGCCGACAAGGGTTGTCGTAGAATTGCCTTTTTTAGCTTTGATACAGTGCATAATGGGCCATTCAGACAAGCGTCCATGCGTCCACGCGTCCATGCGTCCACGCGTCCATGCAATCTAGCGTGTTTTGCTTACACGAGTCAATTTGATTTTGTTTATATAGGCGGGTCTAAAGCGAAGGAGGTGGAGTATGCTGATTCATGTACAATAGATTTTAAAATGATTTTTTTTCGCTCAGTGGCATGTGTGGATGATTCGTTGGTGATCATTTAAATATATGTTTTGTGGATGATTATTTTCTTATGTAATGATGTGGATAATATATATTTTGCATCCTTATGTGCATGACTATTACGAAAAAAAATGAATGCATATGAATATCTAGACACAAACATATATATGTAGGTATATATAGTCATATGGATTAGTAAATACAATTTTCTGTCACCAATATATTTGTACAGAGCAAAAAAAAACATCATTATAAGCGTGTAAAATCCATCCACTTATCGCCTTAGACCCGCCTTCAAAAAACTGGATTTGAGTTGACTTGACTCGTGTAATCTAAAAATGCATGGACGCGTGGACGCATGGACGCTTGTCTGAATGGCCCATAACAATTAGTGTGATGCTGCCAGCCAAATAAACCCACAATTAGCCTCTTTCATAGCTCCTCGTCAAAATGCAAGCAAACCATCACTTCTTTGGTAGAATTTCGACAAAAACATGTGTCGCAAGACCTCAACAAGACATGCTGCAGAAACGACTTAATGCGAAAAATATTTACGAGAACCTAATCAAGAATGAATAGCATATCCGTTTACCATGGGCAAAAAGGAAGCAAATATATCCTTGGTTCTTTAAGATAATACTTAAATTATCAAACAAATTACTTTAATAAAAATATTATCCAGGTTTTTGATGTCATAACTTTAAATGAATTCAAAGCTTTGTTGCAGCAATTTATTTATTTATTATCCATTGCACTACAGATATACTCCAATTACAGCGTCAAGAATGAAGATGAGGCATAATAAAAAAGATATATAAGAGAGAACTAAGTAATTTTAAAGTACCAACAAAAAATTAAGAAAATTAAAAAATTAATATTAGGGTTAAATTGGAATTCAAGATAACATTTTCAATACATTCTTGAATTATAAAAAAGATTACGGGAGAAGACCAAGCTTAAGAGCATTGTGCATTCTAGGAAAACGCAACAAAAGCGAATGAAAATAGACTTCCGTACGAGCAAACGAAACAGAAAAAAACATATGAAGATCAATTAGGACGACTAGATTCACGTCTGGTTATCTGGGAAACAAGATCTGACCAAAAAAAGCCTTTGCAAAGTTTGAAAAGAAAACACTCCTCGGGGAGCAATCTACGCGATTCCAACGAGGACATATGAAGAATGGAAAGACGAGAGGAATAAGGACAGTAGGGGATGCTGAATTTAAAAAATAGCGAATGAGTGAGTCTACGCTGAACAGCTTCAATGGTGTCAGATAAATACTGAAAGCGAGGTGACCAGATTTGGCACGCGTTCTCCAGAATACTGCATACTAAGGAGACGAATAAATGAATACAGGTGGAAATGTCGGTAAACATATAGGAAGAACGCAAGACAAAGTCCGTAATCCTAGAAGCCATGGCCGTAATATTCATTACATGAACATCAAATTTCAATTTGGAATCAAACACTACGCCAAGGTCTTTAAAATGCCGAGCTGATAAGGAAATACCCGACAAGAAATAAATAAACACATGAGGAACATTTTTATATGAGAATGACATCTGTGTCACCAGATGTTTAGTTCCAAGTAAGCTCTCGGCACTACGCTTCATACGAGTTTTGTGTATTGAAATTCACCTACCTCCTAAACTACTGGCCATCCCATTCTAAAACTTGTATCATAAAATAAGAACACTTTAAGCTTTGTTTTAATATGAAAATAAACAAGATTAACCTGGTCCCAATTATTCCAATAACGAGTTGAAGTGTTTACTTCCGGTTTTATACAGAAAAAAAAAAATGTTTTTTAAATCTAATTTCAATATTGAAATTTACTAAAAAGAACAGTTTATTTTCTATACCAATCATTATGTTTAATGTTTTTCAGATTTTTTTTTCGAATCTCAGAATCGGCTTCCAAAAAAACCTTTCATCAATTTTGTCAATTATTCAAAAGCCCATAGCTCGGCAACTAAACCTCATAGAAAAAGAAAATTGCGTACCCACATTCATATTCTCTAGAAGCACCATTATACACAATATCAACGAAATCTAGAGCCTTGATTTTTTTTTCGTTGTCCGCTTCACGTGAAACGCCCCATTATTGGCATTACGCTGGACTTGGATATATGATGAATATTTCAACGTTCGAATATATGTATTTCGAAAAGGAATCATGTCTTCCAAAAGTGATATTTTGGAAGACTAACTTCCATTAAATTTTATTAATGAAAAAAGAAATACACGTCTTAATGTTTTTATGAAAATTTATATATATTTTTTTATTTTTAATGTATGTCAATTTTACACTTCACTTAGCCTATTGAGTTTTATAATTTTGGTGTTTAATATAGTAATGTGTATTGTGGATGTGTAATATATGTGTTCCCACACTGCTCCCCCCAAGTGTCAGGATGACGCTGACGTCGAGGAGGCGGAGTAACGTGGTTTGTTAACCTTGGCGACTGCCTGTACGAGCCATGCCGAGATGGACGATGGCCAGCTCTCATGAATCAAGGAAATAAGATTACGACAATAGGTTTTCGCTGTTCGGCGCTGCATCTTATTTCGTCACGTAGCGGAGACCGGCGAATCAGGGAAAAATAGTCGAGTGTCTGAATTTCATTGAATTTTTCTTTTCATTGTATAAGATATGTAAAAGACAAAGTTAGAGAATATTTTTTTATTGTTTTACTTTAAATTCTTGACAAAATGAATAGTTACGGTATAATTTAGATGTAAGACAAACTTAATCACAGATAGGAACTTAAGTATTAATTTATAATTACAGGTGCATATTAATATAATCCGCAGAAGTATTGTCAAGCAATATTTATTAAAATTTTGTTTATATTACAATTAAAAAAGTCATAACTGATTTATAAAATATAAAAAATGTTTCAGTTTAAAATTTTTTTTAATTTTCGTTTTTTGGACTTATCATATTCCTGTGTTTCGTTGTTTAATTTACGAATTCTGAAATACATTCGACTCCTAAAAAATAGTTTTTTTGCTGCAACATCGCAATATAATTTAATGCTCTAATATATTTAATGCTCTAATTTAATGAATTACAGCATGAAAGAGGCAACATACACTTCAAGCAGTTTCAATTGCTTCATTTTAAATCAGCAATTTAAGTGCCCGTCTGCCTAGATTTGCAACATCCAACAAACTCATTAACAGAAACATTTGGACACAACCGAAAACAGTACTCTTCATTCACCTCAAAACCAGTTAATTCCGGATGATTTCTAGGCGTGTTTGTATCTTATTTCGTCATAAGTAGGTGTGGCCACGCTAATGTCGCAACCTTTAGTACTTGATCATGGATCAAGTACTAAAGGTTGCGACATGAGCGTGACCACGCCTACTTATGACGAAATAAGATGCAAACACGCCTAGAAATTATCCAGAAATAACTGGTTTTTAGGTGAATGAAGAGTACTGTTTTCGGTTGTGTCCAAATGTTTCTGTTAATGAGTTTATTGGATGTTGCAAGTCTAGGCAGACGGGCACTTAAATTGCTGATCTGAAATGGAGCAATTGAAACTGCTTGAAGTGTATGCTGCCTCTTTTATGCTGTAATTCATTAAATTTGAGCACAAATGGAGGAAGATCGACGTGAAAATTATTGAAATAGATGAGTTTTTACAAAGAAATTACTATAATTTTGCATAGTTGAATGAGCTCACAGCTCATTCAAGGATTAATGACTAAAGCTAAAGTATCATTAAGCGATATTTAAATGAATTTTAATTTAGTAATTGAACGATGTTTATTTAGAATTAGCAAATGATAGACAGCACTTAAATGATCATTTATGGCAAATGATCAATTAGGCAGCGCTGTGTCTACTATTTTAAAGTCCGGTACATAAATTCAGTAGATTTCATTAGGTAAATTAGTTTAATGTAACATTAGCATTTGTTGAGAATTTTAATTGATATATGCCATAAGTGTTATACTTGAATTTTATGTTTAGAAGTAGGCGATGCAAATCTTATGCAATGAAAAGAAAAATTCAATAAAATTCAGACACTCGACTATTTTTCCCTGATTCGCCGGTCTCCGGTACGTGACGAAATAAGATGCAGCGCCGAACAGCGAAAACCTATTGTCGTAATCTTATTTCCTTGATTCATGGTACTTGATCCATGGCCAGCTCTCGGGGCTCGTAAGCAGCGTGCTCACAAGGCTGAGGCAGTCGCCAGCAGCGTTGCCGAGATGGTCGATGGCCAGGTCTCGGGGCTGGTGGCTACCGCTACCGATGGCGAATGTGGGATATATTGTGTTGTTTAAATAAAATATTAGTGTTGGCGTTCTTCCCTATGTGTGTGTTTTTTTTTCTTCTTTTTTTAAATTTACACCAACAGAATTTACACTTATACCATTTGAAATCAATCTTTTTTAAAAAATAATTCAAATTTTCTTTGATATCACTATCGCTGTGTAGTATCACTTCTGTCAGTGCTTCATAGAACGGTGTCTGTTCAGTACCATGATCTATGCCAGTGTTATGATTTTCTTGCTCCTCATTGCAGAATTGCGTTATGATAAACAGAAGTTTCTTGTTATATTCTTGGTTTTGTTGCATTAGCAGTCGCAGTAGATCATTGTAGTATGCTGCGATTACTGTTGTACCCTTGTAGCCTTTTCGCCCATTAGCACTGTGCTTGATACTGCCCTTGTTGTTGCGCTTGTTGATGCGCTCGGTGTTCCGCTTGTCGCTGGACTTGCTGTTAGCTGTTACTGTGCCTGATGCTGCGCTTGTTGTTACGCTTGTTATTGAGTCCGCTTTTGAGCTTGTTGCTATTGTTGACGTCATCTTCGTCGTCGTTGTTCGTTGTCTTGCTATCGAAATCGTCGTCTTCGCGGTTGTTGGACTCCTGGTTGTAGCTACCGAGATCATACTTCTCGCCAATGGATACGAGTTGATGCGGGGGTAACGACCATGTCAGCAGGGTCTTCGGTTGCAGTTTACTCACCATATAAGTATGGCCTTCGGTTGCAGCTCTACCAAATTTTAGCAGCAGTATGTTCGACTTCAAGCGATGTAATTCCATCACCATCATTTGTGACCATAACGTCACCGATATCGTCATTAAGCATTTTATCCAGCCCAACTGATCCCAGAGAATGGCATCCTAAAATTTCCATATCTCCGCTTCCTTCTGGTATCTTGACAAGTTCTTGTGTGCGTCGAAATTAAGACATGTAAAATATTAAAATTAATTATTATAGTTATATATCAGCTTGCGCCAACGTCGCGGAGTCACCATTTTTGGAAGTTTTTAACTTCCATAACATTTTATTACTGAAAAAAGAAACCCACGTCTTAATGTTTTTATGAAAATATATATTTATTTTTTTATTTTTAATGTATGTCAATTTTACACTTCACTTAGCCTATTGTGTTTTATAATTTTGGTGTTTAGTATAGTGATGTGTATTGTGGATGTGTAATATATGTGTTCCCACAATATCTAACCAGTTCACGAGGATGTTACCCGCAATCTAAACACAGCTTAATAAATGGAATATATAACGAATCACCTAAGGAAGATACGAATTTGCATTTCAAACAAAAAACCTATTTAAAAAAACAACCTCTGCAAAAAATAACATCTTCAAAAAACAACATCTTCAACCTACTCGCTTGAATTGTCAAACGAGGTATTTTCGAGATTTGTAATTTCGTTTTCAACTCTAAACTAGTACGTTTTTCAGCTTCTAGCACAGTTCAGCTCGAAACGAGATTGGTAATAGCGAGTTCGCTCTATACTCGAAAGTTTTGCTCGATTCGAGTTTCATAATTCCAAGCCAGGTTCGTGAGAAGCTTGGCTATCCATGTAACATAACGCAGAGGAGGCACAATAGACCCAGGCCGACTACCCGACACCCACTCTATGCAATCAATCTAGAGATGGGCAAAAGAACTCATGGTCCAAAACCAAATTTATGATTGAACATTTTTTCATTGCTGCTTCTCCATCATCATCAACGGAGCAGCAATCGCTAAACCGGTCTAGGCCTGCTACAGAATAGATTCCCAGACACTCTGGCTTTGCACTCGGAACCTGTGTTCATTCATCTTTTTCAGACGTGTGCTTTTCAGTTTCGGTTTTTATACTTTACTTTTCCTTCATTTATGTGTAGTAATTATTTTTTTTTGCCGCTTGCCTGTTTGTTTTAGCTTGTTTTTCATTTTACTTAGCTATTTAAATGTTGTTTGTTTTAAATCTTCTGTTGTTCTTTGATGTTAAATTATTCTGTGGTTTTTTAAAAATATCTTGATTTGGATACAAAGTATTGATAAAAACGTGAATATTATCATTACAACTAAATTGAGTGTATTTTCTTGATATAAAATATAAATCTCTATTAATTACATTCTTAAATTAAATATTTACATAGAACTGAAAAAGTAAAAAAATGCTAATTTTCACAGAGTAAACTTACTTGAAAAAACAATTACGAACACTTTTTACATAATTATCCTGAAATACATTCGGGAAGCAGATGTATCCCTTACAATTAAAGTTATATCTACATTTAAAAAGAAGAAAAAGTATAAATATTCATCCTATACAACTTTCTTCTTCGCTTAAGCTTAAATTCAATTTGTATTGCATTGAATTCGACTTAAATAAGGATAGTTAGGTAAAACCTCTGCAATCCATTCTGGTTCGATTGCGGTTATTGTCCTCAGGAAATTCCGTTCAGTTGATACAAGTTCCGTGTAAATTATATACGGCCATCGTGATTTACCGCACAGCACACTCGATGGATGAATTTTTGCACGCTGTCGGCTGGATAATGTCAGATAGAAATTATCACGCTGTAGCTCACCGATATTATTAAAAAGACCAGCAATAAGACACTTTCGAACATTATCGAAATTCGTGCCGCATGACGTCACTTGAATACCACATTTCGTACAGATTTCTTCGAGTTGGTTTCGAACGTCACGAGCGTAGAGAAGATTGCGAGTGTTAAGGAAATTGTCATGACACCATAGCTGGAATGTTGACGATTAGAAATGTTAGCTAGTTTATGAGGTAAGCGTGCAGAAAAAAGAATGATTTCCACAAGGATTAGATATGATTGGATTATGAATGGTGGAAAATAATGAAAGTGGCAAAAAACGATCATATCATTGTCTGAAGACGATTCAATTTAAGAAATAAAAATAGCTGAGCACTCACTTTAATTTTCTCGGTTTTTTTAAATGCCCTAAAAACATTCAACAACGTCAAATGATCTCCGTATTTCGATTCGAATTTGGCATGTGCCAGCGCAGCCAGCTCTCGTTTTTCCGTGTTTGTAATGAAAATGTTTTCGCCCGATAGAAGAGCCACAATACTAAGGATCTCTTCGACACAATTGAATTCGGGAGCGGTCAGCAGAAGTTTACTGTAGCGTGGATCGAGTGGAAATAAGGCCATACGTCGTCCTAATGCAGTCAGTTCAGGTGGTTTTGTCGATTTAGTTGCACCAAGCAACTGCAATTGGTTATAGGCAACATCGATCGTATGCGCTGAAGGTTTATCGAGAAAATCGAAAGTTTTACAATCGATTCCAAGTGCGAGTAGTTGAAGGACCTACAATCCAGACGAAATCATAAATAGATTAAGTAAAACGATGGATTGATGAAAATGAATTCGGAATACGGAAATCTTACCACCGATGCGATATTACTACGCAATATTTCCGGCGTTGGCATCTTCTGCAATGCATCCATTTCATTTTTTGTGTATGTTCGATAGCAACAGCCATCCGCCTCACGACCAGCACGGCCACACCTTTGCCAGCTTTGTGCCTGTGATATTCGTACAATTTTCAACATTTCTACGCCCGTTTGCGGATCGTAGACTCGTCGTTTTACAAAGCCACTGTCTACGACATAGCGAATACCGGGAATCGTTACTGATGTTTCAGCCACGTTTGTCGCGAGAATGACTTTTCGCGTATTTGGGGCTGATGGTAGGAAACATTCTAGTTGCTTATTTTGTGGCAGCTGTGAATATAGCGGATAAACACGCAATGATGGAGCATTTAAATTGTTGGACTGAAAAAACATAAATAGTGTTGGTTTAGTTATTTATTGATTTCCTTCGTGTAACAGTGTAAATTGAGGTAATTTCTGGTTTTTTTTTTATTTGTCACAATTCAAATTGTGGTTATTTTTATAATTTAACTAGGGTGGCCAAATCGACATTCTAGACTAGTGTCTACGTACAGGCTGTGGAGAGTGCTCGTACCGAATCCCAGTGTATCAGAGTGATTAAGGCAGTTCAGCAAGAAAATCTGGCGAAGTGGAAACAACCTTGGTGCAAAAATGCACACGTCCGAAGCACACGTAAAAAATGAAAGTGAAAATACATTTCTAAGCGAGCAAAAGGGGCATTGAAGACATCCAGGTGTCTAATGGGTGGTGCTTCATCAAGCAAAAACAGAGATATACATATACTCGAGGGGAAAAGGCCGTTAAACACTTGTACAAAAAACATTGGTCAAGGTACCATTCATCGATGCTTAAAGAAGGAAGATTCAGGAAGGTATTCATAGGGGCAATAGGGGACACTGAACTTATACAATAGAGAACGAGTAAACTTGCGTTGGACAGATTCAATGGCATTCAACAAGTACATGAAACGACGTACTTGAAAGCAGTACTCAAGGATACATCGAACTAAGGAAGTAAATAAACGAAAACACGTCTAGATATTCAAAAAGAAACGTGAACAATTGAGAACGAGACCAGTACCTTTCCCTAGATGTAATATAAAATACACACATACAAAAATACTCCTCGACTTAATGAATCTACACACCCTCCAACTCATCATATCAATTTTCAAATTAATGGCGATCTTCTAACGGAGTCTAACTTTGTAAATCTTTTTAACTTTAACTTCAAGAAAGTTGACTTTGATACGCTGAGTGAAGTAATGACCGAATGCGACTTGTCTTCGAATGTGAATAAATTTAACGTAAACATTGCAACCATAAACTTTCATTCTATCTTATTCGGTTGCTTTGCTCGCTGTGTACCTTTGATTAACTCTGTATCTTTGAAACGCTTTCCACGGATCAAAACAGATTTAATCAATCTCAAGAATTGGAAAATCAAAGCGTGGAAAGTGTACAGCTCGTCGCGTCTAGAGGATGATTATAAAGTTTATTAGGAATTACGAAATAGATTCGTATCTGAAACCTCATCTGCCTACTCCAACTACATGGACGAGCTTAGGCAGTCTTTCATAAGCCATCCCAAGCCTTTTTGGAATTTTGTAAACTCTAAAAGGTATCATGACAAATACCCTAGCTCTTTTATATCTGGCGGCATGGTCATTAATAACTCGCCAGCAATCAGTAACTTATTACTTCCAATCCGCGTATTGATTACCTCTCTGCGACTTCAACAAACATAATTTCAATTAACTGATGGACTCCCCTAAAACGACGTTGGGAATGAAAGACCTTTACATCGACATTCACACTATTTTAAGACATATATCTCATCTTGAGAATAATTTTCACCCCTGTGCTGATTGATTACCGACCATAGTGCTTAAACGTTGCGCCAATTTCCTCTATTGGCTCATCTTTTTAATCTATGAATTTCTTCCGATATTTTTCCAAACTTATGGAAATACTCTTCACTTACTCCGATCCACAAAAAAGGCAGCAGAGAAGTCGTCCACAACTATACTGCCCTACTAAGCGCAAAAGCGGTATCTCAAAAAGAATCGAAAATCTGATTTTTATAGCATTAGAAAGCTTAAAACAATACGCATCTAATGAAGTAAGCCTTTTAATGGTATCTTATTTTAAACATATGGAAAACACCTTCAGAAAATTTTCTAAATCTAAGTTCCCGATGTATCCATGATTCATATACTGCTCACCGAGAAAAGTGGAGTAAGGAGAATCCTCCACCAGCTCCAAACGAACCCAGTTCCTCGTCGCTTATTTCAGTTTTACCTTAAATTACTAAGGAAATTAGAGGTATATCAATATTACTACTTTTACAAAACTTCTGTTATCTCGAAACTTGCTTTCATTGAGATACCGCTTTTGCGCTTAGTAGGGCAGTATAGGCCAATCGCCAAATTACCATGCGTCGCCAAGCTTTTTGAAACCATAGTTACCGACGTGTTATCTTTTCACTCTAAGTCTTTAATCTCACCTTGCCAGCATGGTTTTATTAAAGGTAAATCTACCACCACTAATCTTTTAGAACTTGCGAACCTAGTCATCCCTGCGATTGAAGAAGGTAAACAAGTTCACTGCATTCACAGCGACCTCACGAAAGCTTTCGATAAGCTGGATCATGACATTCTTATATGTAAATTGCATCTTCTTTAGTTCTCTAATAATTTTATAGACTGGGTTAAATCTTATCTTTCAAATCGCAAGCAGAACGTTCGATTTCGGGGCATTCTATCTATTGACATAATTGCTAAATTAGTTGTTCCACAAGGCAGCCGCCTTGGCCTCATTCTTTTTGCCATTTATACAAATGACCTGATCACTTTTGTTCCAGGATCTTGCATTTTACTCTACGCTGACGACACAAAGATTTTTAATATAATATCATCACTTAATGACTGTACGATCCTGCAACGCAATGTGTCAAGCTTCGCTAATTGGTGCGCTCTAAACCGACTTTTTCTAAATGTTGAAAAATGCTCCCACAAATCATGTCCGATTAATTTCAGCTACTCTTTTAACTCGCTTCAATAAAGTTCGTGACTTAGGAGTACTATTAAATTCCGCTTTTACTTTTAATGACTACATTGACTCTATAATAAAAAATAAAGCTAACTGTGCATTTGACTTCTTAAAAAGACGATCTAAAGAGTTCAAGTACATTCTTTTGACTAAAATCCTGTTTTGCTCTCTGGTTCGCCCTATCCTAGAATATGGGTGCTTGATGTGGTCTTCATATTATAAGAAGCACATAGATCGCATTGAATCTGTCCAAAAGAGATTTTTAATTTTTGTTCTTAGTTCTTTCCGCTGGTCTGATCCTATTCGCTTAACTCCTTATGAAAACCGCTTGCAATTATTGACCATGAACACTCTTGAAACTCGACGTCAAAATTTCAAAGCTCTATTCGCTGCGAAGTTACTCAGTGGAAACGTGAACTCTGAGTTTTTGTTATCAAAACTGAACTTTCGTGTTTGCCACGGTGAACGTAGACATCATAGCGCCTTATCCATCCCGTTTCATAAAACCAATTATGGATTGAATGAACCAACCTGTGCAATAGCCCGAAGCTTTAACTCAGCGTATCAAATGTTCGACTTTAATTATACTGTTGATATGTTCAAATGTCGGCTTAAACGCCCGATTAGTTGTCTTTCATATTTTCATATATGTAAATATTTTTTGGGGTAATCGTTTCTTTGATGAAATTGTCAATAAATAAATAAAAAATAAATAAAATAGATAAAATTTCATCTTGGCGTTGCGCACAAAAGCAAGATTTTAATGCTGATCTACATATAGCAAATTATTACCTGATAGGGAATATTCAAAGGATCAAAAGTTTGGTCTAATAGAAAAGGACATTACTACACATTTGGATACGTTAAGAGGAAGGGAGTTTCTGGTACTGTATGATCAAACTGCTATAAAAACCAGTCATTGATACATGAGATTTCACGAAATAGCTTAAGATCGTCCGTACAAAGGAAGTTCTTAGATGAAAATAAAGTCATTTATAAAAAGAACAAATAATAGAGGTTCAAGAATGGAGCCTTGTGGAACACCAAATTATGGATGAAAAGGAGGGAAAAAAACAACCATTTAGCACAACTTTGCAGATATGATTGAGGATGTAGGATAAAAACTAGGAAAGGAGGCGACCGGTCACGCCAAATCAAGTAAGCTTATCAAGCAGAATGTGACGGTCGACCCTGTCAAAAATTTTTGAAAAATCAGTATATCAACGTGAACAGAGTACACAAAATCACCAATTCTATTAAATTAGTGGAATTAGAGCGACCCTTGAGAAAATTGTGTTGTAAATTTGCAATTTTACTTGGTCGTGTATAAACATTTCTAACTCTTTAGGAAAGCATGATTGGATGGATAAGGGCGATAGTTAGAAATATCACTAGTCTTGTTCGATTTGCAGTAAGAAAGGAATACACCGAGGAAAAGCCTTAGTTGAAAAAGCACGAACAAAGGCTCACATAACGAGGATGAAAAAGATTTTGTGAAAATATTGGATATACCATCGGCATCGCTGCTGCCACTGAATTCTAGGCGAGACATCCGAGTTTCCACTTCGATGGGGTTCACCGAAAGGAAATTAACAGGAGTAGCAATAAAAAGAGTTACAGCTGGGCTACATTCGTTAGAGAAATAATAGGAAGCTGCAAACGAAGAGGAAAAGGAGTTAGCAAACAAAATACATATTTGAAGGGCGCAAGAAGAGTTTTCGCCAGCAAATATCAAAGAGTCGGGATATTATTTGTTAGTTTTAAAGGAGCGAATGTAGGACAAGATGCACTACGGATTATTGGAGAGGAAAGATGACTCAATTTTAGCAAAGTAACTGCATGAGATTTCTTTTTTTGCCACAGTACGCAACCAGTAACAATACTGACGCCCCTCATGAGACGCAGAACGAAAGTCACAGCCTTTTTAGTACAAGATATCTGACTAACGCTAGCATTAACAGAAAGGGGATAAAGATGAGGCTCAGGATAAACATAAGCGTGTAAGGAAGAGAAAAGAAATAACCGAGTAGACGGAATATTAGAAATGATGAGTTACAGAAAGCGACCATTAGTATTGGGAATGACATTGAACCGGGAAAAGCAACATGAGGAAAGGAAAAAAGGATATGAAGAACGCATTACTGGAGGCATTACACGAAAAATATTTATCCCAAAAGAGAGAATCAGGATAATGTATAAGGATGAAATTTCACATTTCATAGAAAAACACTCACATACATATATCGATGCGTTAAGGCCCCCTCTCACGAGCAGTCCATCAGTCCAAATGGCCTGAGGCCAGGCCAAAATGTCACCGTGTGTGGGAGAACTTGGATGGACTCATGGACTGAAACAACCAATTTGGATTTCCAATCAATCGAAAGTCCATGGACTCAGGCCATCGGACCTTTTTTTTGGCTCGACCGTATATGGGAAAATAGTAGGGCGAATTTGGGCAATCGATAAAATGGACTTTTACTTGACCCAAAGCTTGCAACCGCTTGCTAATTAGCGGTCAATCTTTCGTGAGGAGTGATATTTTGACTCATATTTGTATCCTTTCGTTTGATAAATGGGGTGACCAACTATAGCAATGTGTTATATGTCGTATCATCCATTCTTAAATAATTTTGCCAATCGGAAGGCTCAAGTGTGAGTTCTTTTACCAAATTTTACAATTTTTGCCACTTCCTTTTTGACTATCGTTGCTTTATGTAGATGCAAGTTGCAATTGCAAGAAAACCTTTCCATAAGCATCTGATCCATTATTAGATTAAAAATAATTTTTTCTTCAAGTTTATCTTTATTTTTTAATAAATTAATGACAGAAAATGAAATGGACTGACTAGATCGAGGCTCTATCGTGAGTGGCGAGCTAAATTGGACTTAAGTCAAACGGATTCAAGCCAAATGGATTCAGGCCATTTGGACTGCTCGTTAGTGGGAGCCTCTACTCAGTATATAGGCTGATGGAAGCGGTAAGAACTAAATCACCGACCGGCAACTCATACAGCAGGGTACGACCCAACAAAATTTGGGCAAAGGTTTCCAGTTTATTAAATAATAGATTTGTATTAATTCTTCTGATATAATGGATATTGGTGTGGTATAGCGGAGGAAACTGTTAACAGATTTTACGACCACAACCATTACGCCTCCAAGAAAGTATTCGAATATCTATTTATAATTTCAAAGTGTCTGAAGATGGTGCATAGGAGAACAAAATATTCAAATCTCTATACGTCGTGACAACTCCAATAGCATATCACACAGGAAAGTTTATAGATATGTCATGAAAAGTAGTTACTGTCAAGAATATCTAGCATGGAAATAAGAGCACTAACATAAAGATTGCGCTTTCACAAGCAACCAAAAAGGTACGAGAAGGAAAGAAGCGTGGAAGTAGAATATGTGGAAAATATGTTTTTGAGATCCGAAGAGTTTCACGGTGAGAAATACGTCATTTTTATCGATGACGGAGATCTAGGAACCTTTGCAGCTTTTCTGAATGTTAGCCTTTATAGAAGTTGCCAAGTAGTTGTTGAATGGAAGTGTAGGTTATGCTCAAATAAAGGATAGGAACTACGCTCCGTAGTTGGAAGAAAGTTGAAGAACTGGGCGGAAAAGGTAAAGTGATTGACGCTTTAATAAAAAAAAACTTGAATACTTACAACGGCTTAATCATTCGAAGGAAAATCAACAAGGTTGAAAATACGAAGAAAACTACAATGGCTACGTTCTACCATATGATATCCATCGACGAAAATTCTCGACCCAAGAACTATCTAACAAGCATTTACGACTGATAGCTGACTCAGGCTCTTGGGACTGAGCCTGAAGCTCGCCCTAGTCCATTATAACTCGACTTGCATAAGGAGGAAATCGAGACGAGGAAATCGAGAAAAATAAGAAAAAAGAATATGATGGAACTGAATCATGCTTATAAAAAAGGAACTTTTCTTAAAAAGAAAGAATCTGAAAAAAATGCCTCACAGTTTTTCAATTTTCAGTATTTTTAAGTAGAAATTGGTACAATTAATAAAAAAATATGTAAACGTAAAAAAAATCGAATCATAGCTCAGATGAAATTTGCGACCTGCACATTGCACGTGAAAAGTGGACTCCGACGAGGGAGTTTTATGAACAGCAGCTTATAACATTGAAATTTTAAATGAAAAATACTTGAAAAAATCTGAAACTTATATTGAGATATGAATTAAATGACATCGCAGCTTGAATTCCAATCATTTCATCCCCTTCAAAAAAAAAAATCACAAAAATAAGTCTCTTATTGTGGTTTTCTCACTTAACCCTCCGAGAACACAGGGGGTCAAATTGACCCCAGAGACCTTTTTGACCAATCGCAGCGCTTAGGCCTGCGGGAAAAGGGGGGGTACTGTAGGTTCCTTAGTGTATTTCTGTGCCTTGACTTTTAGTTTAAACCGTTCTCATACAGTCCCATGTCATCAGTCGTCGTTGAGAAGCCTTTGAAGCAGATCAAGGGGTCAAATAGACCCCATGTGTACTCGACGTCAATTTTGAGGTAAAATTTAATATTTTTTTTACTTTATAAATCGATAGATTAATTTAAAATAGCCAAAAAATAATTGTTTTAATATGTACCAATTTTTTCCAGCTTGTAAAAACTGTTTTTAAAAAATCGATTTATCCTTTCGAAGCTAGATATATTTAGTTTTTGTGACAAATATCGATATTTCGAGGGTAATCTGCCCTCTTCTTCTTCAGTGTCTATCGGTCTATCGATAGACACTGACACTGACGCTTCCAAAAATAAATCTGCCATTGTTGCCTTGAAAGAAGTTGTGGCTCACCTCGTCGAGCCATATTTACGAGAAAAATTAAATAATACCATTCTACGTTTAGACATTCGAAAAGGGATCGAGAATATTTTAGGAATAAATATCTCAAATGTTCCTTCAGAACGTCCAAAGCTCAATAAAAGAGCAAGATGTTTATTGTGCTCTCGAAAACAGGACCACAAAACAAAAGATGTGTGCGCATCTTGCGATCGACCGATGTGCGACGTGCATCGGGCATTTTTATGTAATGATTGTGTTGGATATGAATAATTTTTCAATTTCTTCTTTATTTTGTCAATATTTTTATATATTTTAATGAATAAAAAATAGCTTTTTCTATTCAAAAATGAAAAAATTCATTATTTTTCATACCCTCAAAATTACTACTACCAATATGCGTAACGAATATCTTTTTTGCAATGCTTTATGTAAGAATGATTTTTGTATTATTCTAACCATATAAATTTTAAGCTCAAAATATTAAAAATCAACAAATTTATTAATTTTTTTTAAAAATATGCAAACATAAAAAACCTTCAAAATCGCCACCGTAAATATGCAAAATAAATACTTTTTTTTTAAGGTCCAATATACATCTAATTTTTTTATGATTTTGTCATATTTTGAGAGTATCTGTCTAAATTTTTAGCCAAAAATATTGAAAATTAAAAAAAATAACGATTTTTTAGTAAAAAACCTGATTTTCGGCAAAACTGTTTTTCGCGAATTTTTTTTAGGTATGTTAAGGACATTTAAGGCACGTCGTATGCATAAGAACTACTAGAAAAGATCTCAAAATATAACTACAATTTTTTTTAAATTAAAATCTTCAGTGGCGGCGATTCTATAGACGTTCAAAAGTGCTTGGGGTCAATTTGACCCCAAGTGTTCTCCATGATCGAAAAAATAGGTGTGTACTCGGAGGGTTAAGCACACACCTTACTACAGAAAGTGATTTAGTTTTCTTTGATTTGAATTCTAATCCAGGAAAGAAGACGGAAACGTAGAGAATAGCAGTTTTCCAGAGTGCCTCAAACGAAGGCATAGCTTAATAAAGCTTCCAGGGAACTAAAGCGCTTGTCACGCAGAACGCGTTGAGGCATCATGGGCGTCACGGGCAACGGTATTTGGCTATGCCACACACAAGGCGACAACGATAAATAAGCAACGTTAGCCTCTTTGTATAATTGATGTGAAATTTCATACAAGAATACTTTTTCTATCAGGCGCTCAGTTTTCTCACATATTCGACTACGACGACTTCGTCCGAGCGATTTTATAGTTTTGTACAACTCTGGCGCTAGCTGCCGCGGCCAAAATTGTATTCCTTCAACGCATCGCATTCTATGTGCCATAATACCATTTTATGCATTACTGATTCACGGCGTTCACAGCTTGATGAACGCTAAGCCAAAACGCTTTCTGAGTGCCAAGCGCTCTGGCACTAGCGGAACATAGCGACTTCAAATTCCAGCCATTTTCGCAGAATCTCATTTACTACTTTACTTGAAGAATCTCGCTCCCACGAAAAATACTGACTATACTTTTTGCAAGTTAATCAAAAAAGTCAACAAACCTACCATCAAGGATGCTCAACTGAGAGATATCAATGGAAGGTGGACCAGATGCGACGAAGAGAAAGCCACTTGGAGCAAATAAGAATTTGTTGATAATTGGATTGCACGTTTCAGAGTTGAATTCTTTCGCTTAAATCAATCGCGGCGATTTACGATTGTCAAGCTATCGGGTTTCTAGGGATGGCTCGTAGGTATCTCAAATCGGATATTATGGCTCATAACGTCGAAGCTTGCTTTTTTCCATTACATTCATTTATCTGAGTAGAATTTTCTGCATCACGGGCCAAACTTTTTTGCGGAGAAAATCTTCGACCTACTGGTTATTTAATTTAGGTAAATCGTAGACAGATGGGCTGAACCTAATTCGCCAAGGATCTTTCCAAATCAATGATGAAACTTGAGACAAAGGATGCATCGAATTACTGGTTTCCTCTCCATCGCCTGAGCCACAACTTCAACAGAAATCGTCACATTCAAAGCCTAACCGCTGTGTTACTGCTCTATGAGAAATTAGCCCGGGTAATACTATATAACACTTCTGGTAATATTACTTTCACCACTTAGGTCAGAAAGCTCTCTTCAAACTCGATCTTCAGACATATGCATATAAGCGTGACATTACATTATTTTTTGTTTCATAAATTTTTCACCGCATAAAAACACGTTCATTTTAAACAATTCCTCTAAATCTAAATTCATTCGCTGTTTTTGATTATACTATTTACTCTCCTTGGCATTCGCTGGTTATTATGGCAACATTCGTTTTCTTTTTAATTTACTGATAATTTAACGAACCGTTAATATATAGTGACATTTAATCAATAATACTAACGGGCAACTCAAAAGAGAGTCTTTACTTCCTATTTAACGAATTTCATGCGCATGAATTTCTCGTTACAAAGCCCGAAAATAAACTATACAAACCTTATCGATCAATCTGACTTGTTGTACCATTGCATCGATTTCCTCTTGGCCGGTTAAAAAGACCAACATATCATGGCTGAAAAATTGGTTTAAATTAAAATATAGCAACTTTCACACACAAAAACCATTTCTGATCTACTTACTTCGGTGGAGCATTGCGATGAATATCGAATATTGTCACTAGGCATGCATGCAGATAATCACTTTGCGACTCCTTTGCATGAAACACTTTCACTGGATACGTTCTACCCTCCAAATACATTCCTTTCACACCGAAATATTTCCCGAAGTGATCGATATCCATTGTGGCTGACGTAATTACAATTTTAAGTGGATTCATATTCATTTGTTTCCGTTGACGTTGTGCATCGCGTACGATACCAAAAAGGACATCTGTATTGATAGTCCTTTCGTGAACTTCATCCAGAATAATAACGCTATAATTCTTCAAGAGGCGATCCGAAATCGCTTCACGAAGCAAGCAGCCATCGGTGATAAAGCGTATTTTCGTAGATTTTGATGTACAATCTTCAAAACGCACGGTGAATCCAACTGTCTCACCGAGATTACATCCCATTTCCTGTGAAACACGCTTCGCTACAGTTATTGCGGCAACACGTCGGGGCTGTGTGACGGCGATCATGCCCTTGTTTGTGTAGCCAGCTTCATGTAGAATTTGAGGCATTTGTGTGGTTTTCCCTGAGCCAGTTTCGCCCATGATGAGAATCGTATCGGACTTTCGAGCTTCATGAAGGATTCTAGAAAATATTTGGAAATAGATAAAACTTTCTTTTCGACAGTGCGACTAGACCAACCTGTGACGACACTGATACGCGGGCAACAGCTGTCTCTGTTCCTGGATGCTCAGCGCAGGTTTCGCTGATCTTTGAACATTACCATCTTCGTTTTTCGCTCCATTCACTTTACTTGATGTAGTTGAGCTTGAGTTTGTATCAAATTTGCCTTTCTTCGAGGACTTTTCAAATGATCCATTTGTGTTGCTAAATGATTCTTTACGCTTTGCGGGAAAACCATTCAATAGACCATTGGTTAAGGTGGAGGATTTTGATATTAGGGAATATTTCGAATCCATAGTTTTTTTTCGAACTGCACTTTGTGTTAATAATTCGATTACATATCTACGGTGAAGTTTACAAACACTTTTACTGAAACAACGACTTAAATTTGCTTGATCGATTGATCGATGTTTGAATCACATTCACACATATGCCAGTTGAGGAGAGGTTATGTCAAATGTGGCACTTTGACATATCCAGCCATATCTGTCAATGCACGCGAAGTGGTCGAAATTGCATCCAGCGCATCCAGCATCCATCGCCGAAGTCGAAATTTGGTAAATGGTATATTGGGTGCTGCCAATGTAAATTTCGGGCAATCCAAAAAGTCTAAACCACTTTTGGGAGAGATCAAACTTTCATCCATTCTTTCAGGTTTTGGAGAGATCAACTTTCATCAATATTTCACCGAAATGTTTTATTTCACCTCAAAGTACGACCAAAACTAATTGGTTTTTACTGAACAGGCCCTTTACATTGGGGATTCCCCCAAAAACCTCCAGCTATCCATCAGCTGATTGAAAATGCACATCTGCATCCACAATGCATCTGATGCGAATGCAATTTGATTTGACAGTTCGTTTGGGTTGATTTCTGGACGTCGTCGATTGTGCTTGTAGACCACTAAAAAGTCTTGAAAATGAATGATACGTCTACCGTATACGACACAAATCATGATATTAAACAGGAAATCGAAATATCTGAAACTCAACTATTGCAACAAACATGGCATAAATTCGAGAAGCGTAACGGTAGTGAAAATATTGGAGATAGTCACGAATTCAGCGAAGTGAAAAATGTACAACAGCAGCATGAAGAGGTAGTAATCCATGGTTTAGTCTTTCCCAATGCAATAATCTATACTAATAAATTTTAGCCCAAATGTGTTCAAACTATAAATTCATTTCAATGTCCACAATGCCCCGATTGCTTTAGTACTCAGAAAATGCTTCAATTTCACTTGAGGAAGAAGCATCGCGATAATCGGAAACAGGAAGTTTGCACGATTTGCTCGAGGCCTTTTAAATACAAAAGTGCTTTGAACATCCATATGAACGGTCATAGGGAGAAAGCATGTCCAGTTTGCAACGAGGTGACTGCAGATAGAGAGGCACTTAAGCATCACGTTGAGTCGGTGCATGTTGGCAAAGTCGATTATGTGTGCCCGATATGTTTCAAACTCTCCGTCGATATCGAGAGTTATGATGTTCACGTAAGTACTCACACCGGACAACGTCACTACGAATGCACGCATTGTTTAAAGCATTATGCAAATCAAAAAGCTTTAGAGAGACACCGTAAAACGCATATCGACACAAATAACGATCAACGCCATAAGTGTTTGGTCTGCTTCAAAACGTTCAGTTCGAATCGATGGCTGACTTTTCACATGAACATTCACACAGGCGTACGCCCTTACAAGTGTAATAAGTGTTCGAACGACTACACTACACCCCGAGGTCTTTATATTCATCGTCGAATTCATACACCCATGGGCAACCGTAAATGCTTCATATGTTCGCTCTGCTCCAAGAAGTTCACTTCCTCGGGCTCGCTAAAAATTCACATGAACAGTCACAGTGGTGATCGGCCGTTTAAATGTGATTTGTGTCCAAAAGAATATAGTACTCGTCCCGGCCTTGCTTACCATCGTCAAACGCATTTGCCTGCAAGCAGTCTTAAAAATAAATGCTTGGTGTGCTCAAAGGTTTTCTTTTGCAAACAATCACTGGATATTCATTTTAATATCCATGTTGGTGCACGGCCCTACAAATGTGATCAGTGTCCGAAGGAATTCGCTAGTTCTATTAGCTTAAAGCGACATCACCAGAAGCACTTACCTGCAAGCGATCGCCAAAATAAATGTCCGATCTGCTCCAAGGCATTCACTCGCAAACAATATCTAAAATTACATATGAACATTCACACCGGCAAAAATCCCTATAAATGTGATTTGTGTTCAAAAAGCTGCGCCAGTCCTAGCGCTCTAAACTATCATCGTCAGAAGCATTTAGAATCATCCGAAGAAAGCAGCGATAGTACCTATAAGTGCTCGCTTTGCTTGAAGAATTTTAAATCTGAACAAAATCTACGAGGTCACATTAACACTCACACCGGAGCACGACCCTATAAATGTGAACAATGTCCCAAGGCATATTCTACCATTGGTGGTCTGAACTTACATCTCCAGAAGCATTTAGCCCCGGATAATGAATGCTCGGTCTGCTCCAAAACTTTCGCTTACAAACAAACCCTTAAAATACACATGCAAATCCATCAGGGTCAAGTATTCCAGTGCACGAAATGTGATAAAAAGTTCCCTAGCAAGTTTCAATTGACACGTCATACAAAAGAGGTCCACAGCGAACCTTGTTCGTATGCTTGCGATAAATGCACTAAGGTTTTTCGCAGTTCCAAAGCTTTCAAAAAACACAACAAGAGTCATGACGAAACAAAGAAACCTGCAGAAAATAGGAGATCTACGAAATTTGACTGCCACATTTGCGGCAAGTCTTGTAAACGAAAAAGCCACTTTGAAGCTCACATGAGATCTCATGGACGTGAACGTCCTTTTAAATGTGAAAAGTGTCCGAGAGCATTTTGCAGTAGCGACGTCCTCAAACGTCATAGTGCCCGGCATGAAAATGAAAGGATATATGCTTGCACAGTATGCGATAATACTTTTGTTTGTAATGACGAAAGATTAAGCCATGAAGCGATTCACTCTGTTGTGACAAAAGTGGAGCAGTTGGGGAACAATGGTGATAGAGGCGAGTTTAATGGAGTCTCAGAAAAATGTGAGAAGTTCAATTGGAACGAAACGAATGGGGAAAGTAGTTTCGTAGACCAATCTGAATATGCATTCGAAGATAAAAGATTCGCGATTAAAGAAAACGATGAAGAAAATCAACATCTATTATCTGCCAATGTTCAGGACAAGTACAAGTGTAATGAATGTAACAAGGAGTTCATTTGCAAACGTAATCTAAATTTTCATTTGCGGTTGCATGTGAATGAGGCTACATTACAGTGAAAAGATAACTTGCTTAATTATTGGTCAAATTTATTAATTGATTATAGTTTTAATGATAGCTTATATAACTAAGTTTAAAAAAAATATAAGATAGATTTGTTGTTTACGGTTAATTTAACGCAATTTTATGACTTGAGTAAGATGGTACATTTATGACTAGACTGTGAAATAGAAAAAAAGATATTTAATATATTTGTTTTTTTTCCAACTGAGAATCTCTGACTGAAGTAACATTGTGGTTTTGATTAAAGACGCATTTTAGAAGAACCAACTCAATACGAAAAATTCTTCTCGAACCTCTTTTAACCCTAGATTCATAAACTATATTCAGTGTTACATCGTTCATAAACATACAGTGGCAGACAAAAGTCTGCGGCAGCACCTTATGTTGAGGTTCTGGTTGATTGGAAGCTTTAAACTAAAATCCATTGATGCGCATTTTTTCAGTAACGTAAATATATTTATAAAAAATAAACAAAAACAAAAGCTTTTCATAAAAAAAACTTAAAGATAAATTCATAAAAGCATAAAAAATTGGGTGGACAAAAGTCTACGGCAGTCAATGCTGGCTATGTTTACTTTAATGCACAACAAATTTCCAACTAAACCTAACGGTATTGTATCAATATTTATTTATTTGCTCTTATTGTCATTCAGTATATGTGCAGCTGCAACTCTATTATAGTTTTATAGTTAGTTTCGAACCGTAAGGACCACAAAATGTCATCGCGAAAAGAAATTTCTAGTGATGTCCGAGATTTGGTCGTCCAGTGTAAAAAAAAAAGATGATAAATTGTGCTAGGAAATTGCGAAATTACTGAAACTAAACCGAAGTTCAGTGTATACTATTATCAAAAATTTTGAAAACACTGTTTCCATTGAAAACAAGCCGCGAACTGACCGACCGAAAAAGCTTTGGCGCAGAGACATTAGTTACTTTATAAAAGAGGTGAACAAAATTCCAAAAATAAGTGTCGGTGTCTGGTGTCGGCAGATTGACTTTTGTTGAAACTACTATTGACCGCTATGTTTACAAAAACCTGTCGGAACAACATTTGAACCCATCAGTCGAGAAGTTGTGCCTTGCAGGGTGTTGGATTTTCGAACAAAACAATGATCCGAAGCACACAATACTTTTCGTCAAGAACTGGTTGTTGTACTACGCTCCCAGGCAGCTTGATACGCCTTCCCAAAGCCCGGATTCAAATCCAATAGAACATGTATTACGGAACATTTGGAAATGTACGGAACATTTGGAAATGTTGCATAAAAAATAAAAATTTGTTGAAGGAAGCGCTCATTACAGAATGGGTGAAAATTACATCCGCTGAAACTGGTAATTTATTCGCCTCGATGCCTCGAAGACTGCAAGCAGTAATTGATGCTAAAGGGGGTCCAACCAAGTATTAAGCTAGCAAATAATTTTAAAAATTCCGATACGTTTAGTTGGAAATTTTTTGTGTATAATTCAGCCAGCCCTGACTGCCGTAGACCTTTGTCCACTCAATTTTTAATGTTTTTATGAATTTATCTTTAAGTTTGTTTATGAAAAGTTTATTTTTTTCTTTTTTTTATAAATATATTTATGTTACTCAAAAAATACGCATCAATGAATTTTTGCTTAAAGCTTCCAATAACCAGAACCTCAATATAAGGTGCTGCCGTAGACTTTTGCCCGCCACTGTATATTATATTTAAGGGTCATTTATTGAACAGGCATGGTCATTATCGCAACAAAAAAAATACATAAGTTGAAAGAAGAAACTTTTATTTATACTTAATATACACAATCAAGATAAAAGAGTCGTTACTCAGAGCATTCTTGGTATAACTAGGCACGCACTTCGATCTTTCTTGCGCCGCACACTGTGAGACTTTAACGACATGAAGGTGTCTGAGAGACACCTGCTTATGAATCTAGGGTTAAAGTTGGTCTTAGTGTTTAAATGGAGCAACTCAATACTCGGATGTGTGCGTTTTGTGACTCGTATTTGTAAGTAAGAATTGAATGAAATTTCTGAATCTTGACAGCATCTAGACTCACACATGAGCAAAATCATTAGAAAGCTGACGTAAAATATCAAAATAAAAATATCCACTAATCCGAGAGTTTAGACCGAGTCCCCCTAAACCAGGCCGGCCATAAAAGTAATTAACGTGCGAAATGGCGGATTTAAGGAACTCCACTTAACCAGTCGGCACAATGTCTTTTTTGTACAGCTGAGAGAATGTCCGGCATTGAGCACTGTCAAACACATCAGAAATATCAGTGAATTTTAAAGGCAAGAGACTGGAACACGCGTTGACTTTTCCTTTGTATCAGCTGTATTAAAAACGTAACTAGCCTGGTTTAGGGAAAACGGGTAAATTTCAAAAAGTTTGTGGTACACGAATTAAGGTACGCAGCCTTTTCCGTTTCAAACCCAACCCCGTTCCACTTTGTACAAACTCGAATGTAGTTGGCCTAAAAGTTGGCCCGTAATGTAGAAGGCCTAAAAGTTAAGCAATCTCGACACAACCTTTAGAGAGCAACCAAGAGAGCTTTATTCACAAATTTTACAATCAATGTCTTTATTTATTTATATAGTTCAATTTTACAGATAACAATTACAAAATTGAGAGCATAACTTAAATAAAAATTACAAATATGAAAAAATAATAATGAAAGATAAGCGATTAGTTTGATTTTGAAGACAAAATACCTAAAATGGGTTTTTATAAGATGTGAAAATAGAAGACATAGAATTGAACTGGTGCTCGTTATGGTTTCGTAACATGCGTAAGAAAGGATAATAAAAGTATGGCTCTGCTCATGCCATACAAGCCATAATATAAATTAGACAAGCAAAATATAATTATATCCACAGTTATATCCATAATTATATTATTTTTTTACGGCGCAGTATCATTATTTTTTGATAGAAACATACTTTGACTTAAATCAATACATTTTTTTGCCAAAACCACATTTCTAACAGATTTTACGTGCAATCGGTTCTTATTTTAAATTTTAGTATAAAAACATATTTAAACGTAAGGCGCTCAAATATATTATGGTTTGATTATGTATGTTTTGAAGAATTGTTTTGCGTCCCTGGTGTTTTAATCCATAACTATGTATAATATAACTTGCACGACGTTGTTCCTTGAGTCGAAACAACATTGGACTAAATTAGATTTTGCCGTCAAATTTGAAGCAGCCAAAGGAGCCTCAAAATGCTAAATAGAAAAATTATGTCTGATTCGATTGAAAAAAATGGAGTAGAATTCGAAGGAACTGTATTTAGGGGTGGATTTGCCGAGGGCGGCAAATTTTCGATTTTTTTTTGGGCGGCCATTTTTTTTCTGTCATATATATCTGAGCTGAATGAGCATAACACCTCAAGCCAATCGAATTCTGTAAAAAATCAATGCACGCGAAAATTCACCTCTGATGATTTTTTTTGGACATTGAAAAGTTTGACTTATAATAAATATCGAAATACGATCACGGTAAAGGACTAAAGAAACTCAAAAATACCTAAAAAAAATACCTAGACAGTATCCGCAAATACCTAAAAAGAGTCTAAAAAGACCTAAACAGATGCTGAAAAGAACCCAAATAATACCTCTTCAATTTATGAAAAGCTTATCATAGGTAAATACTTGCGTACGTTGATTTTTCAGAGAATTTTTTTTTTATTACTATGGTACAGGTACATTTTATTACTATGGTACAGGTACATTACTATGGTATATCAACTACATGCGAATCACTCTTTATTTTTGACGTGTTTTTTCAAATTGTACTTCATTACTAAAATTAATTTCTATAAAAAAAATGAAATCTAGAACATCATAGGTCAAAATATCTCGGGTTCATCCTTAATTAATTACATATCGTACATTAATTTTCAGTAGTCGAGTTCATATTTGATCTCCATTCAAGTTTGGAACCAAACTTTGAACCGAATAGTAAACTTACTTTTAAAAATATGAGCGAAGACATTGGAATTATATGCGAGGTAAAAGTGTATACGGGTTTCGACTGTTAAAAATTGGTACTTTTGGATTCGTTTTTTAAAGTACTTTTAGGTTATTTACCGTATGTGTATTTTAATAATTATTTGTGTGGCAAGGGCGCAATAATAGAGAATTTTTTAATATAATTCATGGAAAGGGCGGCAAATATTTCTGAGGCCTAGGGCGGCGAAATGGTCAAATCCACCCCTGGCTGTATTAGTTATCATTTTCTATTGAAAAATGAAGTCAATCTACTTCAAATAGAGTAAAGTGTGAGCCCTGGACTTCATCACTTGGCCTGAGATGATGAGGGCACATGCGGAGAAATAATTTGTAGATGCACGCGATGAGCACATGTGCCATGGTTATTATTTGAAATCTTGCCACCAAACACGGTAATATTGACTTTTTTTTATTTAAATATTCATCTAAATATTTCTATATGCTTTAAATACTCGGCAAACTATTTTTTCTTCTAACAATTTCTTTCTTTTAAAGTCTTGATATATTTTTTTTAAATTTTAAAAATATTTATTCAAACACTGTGTGAAAATACTTTTTTTTGTAACCATATTGGATGCAAATAAAATCCAACTTGATCTCAACTAGCGTTTCTCTACTCCCGTGCTTTGAAACAAGATTTTCACATCGTTTGCAAACCATACATGTACTAATCGTACTTTTAGCATGTACGAGTAGTATGCCTATGCGTGTACCATTCATTCACAGCGTTCAGGTTCAATCGTAGGCATTCATTGATAAAAAAGCGAGTAGAAGCACTTAATGAAACTTGTCTTCATTAGTTCAACAGTATATACGAGTAAGTAACGACTAAATAATAAATTGCGTATGCGTTTTGTCCGAAGAAATGTAAAGTATGTATTGCGTGTAGAGTTCGGAATGAATATAAATCGCGTTTTCTTCAAATAGATCAAGAAGAAGTTGAAATGATGAGCATGATGTGATGATCTCAAAGTCATCATGGTACAAAATTAACATACAATTAGACACGAGCAAGATTCAGTAATTGAAAATGAAATGTTAATACTCGGAAAAGACAAATAGTGGAATAGTAGAATAAAAAATATTAACTATAAGTGTCAAGATATGTCAGATATTTGATGGGTTAGCTTTATTTTTTTCTGAACCGGGACATACATACACATGATAAAAAATGAGCATGGTACACTTTCTACGAATGAGTACAATACTTAATCTCGCATTTAAAACTCATTTCACACAAATTCAGTTTAGAATCCGAATGAATGAAATCGTGTCAGTGTCAGTACCAACGAAAAAACGCAGAGCAAGATGAGACAAGCGTATCAATTGAAAAGGTTGACGATTGGAAGGGGTAGAGGTAATTTCGGGGGATCTGAAAACTCGTCATCTGAGTCCCTGAGTCCCTCAGCGCGAAAATCTCCAAAGAGGGTCTATAGAAGGCACGACGAGCGGATCATCGCTAATGAAGAAATTCTTTCTAAATGCAAGCGGAGCCTCCGTAAGGTGCTACAGGGAAAAAATAGTTCAAAGTACATGAAGGATAGCATGGTGGAATTAGAGGAGGCTTTCCAGGTTATCTCCAACTGCTCAACGAATTGACAAAAACCAGAGATATAACAAGATGCACTTATTGCAACATTTAACGAAAGTGCAGGTACCTGCAGTAGTTTTGGGTGTCACTCGGGTGGCTGAATGAAGAAACACATGAGATTGAGTCCGGAACAGAAGATGTAGCACCGGGCGGCGGAAAGTGAGTAACAGTACCGCAGAAGAAGAGGAGGACTTCTTTAAAAAAGGAAATAGAGGCAAAAATATGCCGCAGAAATAGAAACAAAATAGGAGAAGAGAAGTAGCAGGAAGTAATGTCAATAGAGTTGGGGACTGTGATGGTGAAACCAATAACAAATAAAAGCTGAAGTAAATCAGCACACGCGTATACTGTGTCAGGAAGACCACAGAAGGAGGATTTTAATGGAAATTGCGATTTGTGTTGATCACGACGAAACTTCAGAGCTCGATCTGAGGTAATTGATCTAAATTGCCTCATAGTTGATTAGAAGACCTGTAGAATTAGAATGGATATGATATACGTCCGAGTAAGTAGGCGGGTAGAGGTGGTAAGCAACTATCGTTGTATTAGCTATGACCACACCAGGAGTAACTGCCAAGGCCCAGACCGTAAGCAGCTGCTGTAAATGTGATCAGCCCACAGAGAAGTATGGCGTGGATAGTACAAAACATATCATCGGCTCGAGTATATGGAAGGTGTACAAGGACGTGCTGCGCGCCCAAAAGAGGCAAGTAAGGCTCAGATCGTCATATTCAGTGAGACCAACGAAAGGAGTCGGCGGAGACAATTTCCTTAATATTGATGGCAATGTTGTACACTCAGAAAAATTTCACCACTTAACACTTTTTTAGAATCACTTTAAATCAAAAGTTGAACTCACTCAAAAGCGAATCTTATTTTAACTCCACTTTATTATAAACATTTTCTTTTCAAATCAAAATTTTTCATCATTGAATTAATAAACTTGGAACTTGACTGAACTGTCAAAGTGATTAGACGTGTGTCGGAACAGCTGATTTTTGTGAATTTGGAACAGCGCTTTAAAGCACTTTTTCGTAGAAAATTTTGCAGTTTGTGAATAATTAGTGTTTTGATAATTGGCGAAAATCCGGATTTGGGTGACTTTTTCCTATTTCGTGCCATTTATATGTTTTTGAGTTCAATTTTATTAACTGTTTTTGTGAAAATTGTGTGGCTGTTATTTTTGAACGAGTGTATGAGTGGTGTGTGCCAGTGCTAAACTTTAACGAAAGGTTTTAGCTTTCAGCGAACTCGAATCAAAGCTCACTGGGCAATTTTCAAGCAGTAGGGGAGAGCCGCCAAAATAAAAACCAAATGGCTAATACAGGTGACAAATGCGGAAAATGCAAAAAGGTAGTCACTGATACCATGCCAGGTCTCCAATGTGAGGGATTTTGTGGTGATAAATGGTATCACACACAGTGTGCCAATATTGAACTGAAGGAGTATGAGGCAATTATGATGCTAAGTGGTAAAGTAAAATGGTTTTGCAAAAAATGTGACTCACTTTTTAAGAAAAGCCGTGACGACCGAATCGCATCTCAAATTGATTCTGCGATGAGATTGATGCTCGACTTAAAAACGAAAGTCGATAAGCTATCAAGTACAGTCTCAAAAGAAACTGCACCTATTTCATATGCTGAAATTGTTAAAACTAATTCGGCCAATGTTAAAGAGAAGAAGAATTTTAATAAAGGGATAATAATCAAGCCTAAGAAGAACCAGGACGCGAGTATTACTATGGCGGCGATTAAATCCAACATCAAGCCAGTAAAATTAAAAACCCCAGTTCAATATACTAAACATCTGCGTGATGGAGGCATTCTTATTAAGTCGGACACCCAGGCAAACACTGATATTTTATTGAAAAACGTGCATGAAACACTAGGAAAGGATTATGATGTTCGAGTGACCAAGCAAAGATTGCCTCGCTTAATAATTAAGGGGTTGGATAAACAATTTTCCACGCAAGAATTAATGGATGAAATATCGACCCTTAATCATTCGATTGATACCAATGATCGATTTGAAGTTGTCTACACAAGGCAAACTTTAAAATCGAAAAAATGGATTGCCTTTATTGAAGTAGGTGGAAAGCTTTTTGAAAGATTGGTAAACCAATATATAAATATTGGCTTCGGGTCCTATTATGTTGATGAAGATCATAACATCATGCGATGCTTTAAATGCCAAGGCTACAACCACAAGACAACAAATTGCCCATCAAAGGAAGAATCATGTGCGAAGTGTGCCGGGAACCATCGGACCAGTACATGCACTGCAACAACAATAAAATGCGTTAATTGCTCTATCAAAAAACATCTACATACACAGCACCGTGCTGACAGTTTCGAATGCCCAGAATTAAAAAAGTTGATTTTGATAAACCAAAAAAAAACTAATTATGGTTATTAGTTCAAGTACCATCAATAAAGCTGAGACCTTAAATATTGTATATGCAAACATCAGAAGCATTCGAAACAAGATCGATGACATAAATGTCTACCTTTCTTCCAGAAATGATATTGATATATTGATTTTAAACGAAATATGGATATATCGAAATGAAGAGGCATTATACACGCCAAATGGATACGATGGCTATGTCTGCTGCAGGCAATCAGGGCGTGGTGGAGGCGCAGCCATATTCATAAAAAAATCTCACATTCGGTCTAGACTGATCATGATGACAGAGAAATACAGTTCTATTATAGTGGAACTACAACTAAAAAAGGAAAAAATTAAAATCGGAACATTTTATAAAGCGCCTAATGACGACGACAGCCTTTTTCTACACCACATCGATGAACTTCTCTCACTACATGAGAAATTAATTACAATAGCCGATACCAACATCGATCTTTTAGCCACGTCAACAGTAGTGAAAGCATACTCTGATATAATTGTGGCCAATAACGGAGTTATTTTAAATACAACCAAGCCAACAAGAGTAACACAAACGTCTAAGACTTTGATAGATCATGTGATAATAAAACATGCACAGTTATTAGATCGAATATCATACGAGGATAATGATTGGCCTGGGTTAGACCACAAGATCATAAAAATATCGATCGTTGAATGCGGAAATATAAAAGCACAGCCCAGGATGACAGCCATCAATTCAACTGATAAGAGGAAATTCGTGAAATATGTAATTGATGAATTAAAAATGAGGCCAATTGCTACTATCGAAGGTTTAATCGACATTATATCGAAAGCAAAAGAAAAAGCGACATCAACCAAACACGTAAGAGTTCGGCAGGAATCATGGATTACTAAGAAAGTTATTGATGCTGCTAAACGCAAAAGAACTGCTTACAAAAGATACATGGCAAATCAAAATTGTCCTATAAAAAAACAAGATTATCTAATAAAAAAAAAGGAATCAAATAAGATTACGCAGGAGGCAAAGAAACGTTATTTTGCTAATAAATTCGAGAACGCAGCTGGAAATAGTGCTAAATATTGGAAAATAATTAAAGAAGTGACATCAACTTCAAAGGATACAATGCATATGACATGCATAAATGAACTATGTGTGAATGGAACTCTGTTAAATGATCCCTCTCTTGTGACTCAGCATCTAAATAATTACTTCGCAACTATCGGGACTAATCTTACACAGCAGCAGCAAGCTACCTATGGCTCAGATATCAACATAAAAGTGAATACTTTAACGTCCATGCATTTACGCACTACATCACGCAAAGAAATATCTGAAATAATAGATAATCTAAAAGCTGGAGTATCCCCAGGACTCGATGCAATCACTTCCGAAGACATCAAACTATTGAAGAGCTACATAATAAATATATTAACCGCCAACATCAATGAACACATTAAAACTGGTTCCTTCCCTGATTGCCTTAAATTAACAAGAATCACTCCTGTATTCAAAGGAGGTGATCGTGCAAATCCATCTAATTACCGCCCCATTGCTGTCACCAGTATTATGAGCAAAATATTTGAGAAGGTAATAAATTCAAGAATATTACAATTCTTAGAAGAAAATTCAATCTTGGCCCCAATTCAGTATGGGTTCCAACAACATAGTAGCACGTTAGCGGCAACCTTGGATGCAGTGCACTTTATAAACTCTACGCTGGATAAGGGAAATCATGCCGCAGCTATTTTCGTTGACTTACAAAAAGCTTTCGACACCATCGACCATGGAATTTTACTAGAACGATTAAGCAAATATGGATTTGGGGATAAAATAAAGCTACTAGTCAGAAATTACCTAATAAATAGGCGGATAGTAACCAAAAATTCTAATTACGTTAGTCGAGAATGCGGAATAAATATCGGTGTACCACAAGGATCTATCCTCGGCCCGCTTCTTTTTCTGCTTTACGTTAACAGCATACAGGACATTCAGCTATCTTGTAAAATTGTGCTCTTTGCGGACGATACCCTTCTTCTTTATTCCGGGAATGAAGAATTGACACTACAGAACACTATAAATGCAGATTTACAACGATATTTCAACTGGCTTCAGCAAAGTAAACTAGTTCTTAACATCCATAAGACTAAATACATTGTGTTTCAGCAGAGGAACAAACGTCCAGTGAACCTACGCATCCAAATAAACGGGGTACAGCTTGAAAATGTAAATTCAATTAAATATCTGGGATTGGTGCTAGATGATAAAATGACATGGGCAAACCACATCAACAACATCAGATGCAAAGTGGCACCTATGATAGGAGTAATAAAAAGGTTTGAATTTATACCTTTACAAACCAAGCTTACCATTTACCATGCGTACATTGTCTCTTTAATCACATATGGAGTATTGTTGTGGAGCCAGACTTCCAAACACAACATTGAGCTTATTGGAAGACTTATGACCAAAGCTATCAAAACAATACATAAAATGCCCACACTTACCTCAACTTCAGCGGTATATGCTAGAACTAGGCTTCTAAATATCAACAAACTTATACTGCTTGAACGAGGTAAATTGATTTATAAGATTTTAACGAAACGGCTTAAATGGCCAAACATCCTTCGAACTGTTGGTGAGTCCACCAATATTCCCACAAGAAATGCGGGTAATTTATCAGTGCAAACTCCAAGGACGGAAAGAATGAAGACCGACCCTGTACAGGAAGCAATACAATTTTTTAACACACTGCCTAATTCGATTAAACATTCGGAAAACTTAGTAAAGTTTAAAGAAAATCTAAAGCTCTACATCGAAAGAGCACACTGCTAATGAAATCCAGAGTTTTTTGAAAACTTTTCTCTGGACGCACGTCTTGATGACAAATGAAATGTACACAATATGACCTAAAGTACTAACTATAAAAAGCAAGATGGTACTATCCCTTATACCAATACACCAATTGTCTGGGAAGTACTAGGAATAATTACTTACAGATGATTTTATGATGCACACGGACCGTGCATATTGAGTGATGGAGAGAGTGGAGTGAAGGAGGTATAAAAAAAAAAAAAAAAAAAAAAAAAACGTATACGGCGCCATATCATATTTGAACATTTTTGATTCAAAAATTTTCAAATATGATTTGGCTCCATACACGTTTCTTTTTAATTCAATGATGAAAAATTTTGATTTGAAAAGAAAATTTTTATCATAAAGTGGAATTTGACATGAAAGCTGAGTTTGTTATTACTAAACCCGGGCTTCACGCCAACTTTTCGATAGCCGGAAGTTGGCGAATCCATTCCTGTTGTTACCATGGCATCCGTCGGGCGAGGTGTAATAACACTGATCAATAGTGATCATGCCACACGAACTCTGATGGGTGATCGTGTTTTGACTACTTACCCTCATTACGAAAACGCACTTATTTTTTTTCAATCACCCTCTGTTTTCTTGTGATGAGGTCAAGTTCATTTTCGGTATTTTAGCGGTAAACGCATATGGACGGCGTAAAAAAGGAGTGCTATATATTTGTTTCCGCTATTAATTTAATTTTTTTTTCGTGTCAATTAGCTTCTGTGCTTGCGCGAATATGTGGAGAAAGTTTATTAACGATCCTACTTCTTTTTGTTATATTTGTGGTGCACTGACTTTCGAAAAACCCGGCAAAATTTTTTTGATCTAATTTTGAGGTGTTACCGCGAGTATTTTGGTTTTGGAGTTGCTCATCAAGACAGATCTTGGATCCCACATATTTGTTGCATAACATGTGTAAAAAATTTAACTGATTGGAAGAAAGGATCACGCCTCATGCCGTTTGCTATTCCCATGATATGAACTGGGCCTAAAGACTCCAATCAAACTCCATAAGACTCCAATACAACTCAATAAGACTCCAATAAAAGGCATAAATCCAAAGAGAAAACACACACTTCAATACCCTAATTCATATTCAGCAACAAGACCTGACAATTTATGATGACAATTTATCTATACCAGTTCCATCTATATCGTTTAAGGTTGACAATTCACAGCCCTCCACTTCAAGCCAATTGAACAAGTGATGCTAAAATCAAAGATGGCATTTTCGTAGGCCCGCAAATCAAGAAATTCATAAAAGATCCGAAATTCGAAATAAAATTGAACGTTTTAGAAAAATCAGCTCGGCATTGCTTTAAGAATGTGGCTGCCAATGGTTTGGTAACCATAAGAGCAAGCCATAGAGAATTGATTTACGAGCTTCGACTGACTTATGAAGCTTTGGGTTGCAAAAATTCAATTTCTAAAATCACATTCAGATTTTTTCCCTGACAATTTGGGGACTGTAAGTGATGAGCATGGACAAAGGTTCCACCAGGACATTTCAAAGATGGCGAAGCGTTATCAGGGTAGATAGAGTCCAATGATATTGGCTGACTACTGCTGGACGATCAAAAGATACCAACCGGAACCCAAATATTCCAGAAAATCATAGACCTTTCATCTACAAACCACATTATTCACATGTTTCTGGAGAAATATTTAATATTTTCTTGATAATTAATTTTTTTTAACGAAATAAAATTCATAAAAAATAACTGCGTATTTTTATTCACAATATCTAATACCTAGAAAAAAAACACTAAAAAAAGTTAGTGTGGCACGGCGAAGATTAAATTTTGTTAGCCAGTGTAATTGGATACCCGTAGACTCGGCTGGACGAGGTCTATCGCACATTTGGACGCAGGAAGCATAGAGCGCATTGGTGGTTGATTTCAGAGGTACGCTGCGTACTGCTTGCAGCTACCGCACGATGTCGAAATATGCTGTTCTAATGATGTCGAGAGTGGTTAGTAGACCTATTGGCGCGAAAACGCAAGGAAAAGTACTTCGACAGCGAGGTAACCTTCGAATGCGAAGCCTCCAGGTTTGATAACACTGATTTATTTACTGCATTCCGCTACAGAACAAATTTAGCTACAGCAAATGAAAAAAATTCAATTCACGCAATCCTACGAAGGCGTAGCAAAAGAAAATCCAATTCCAATTGCGCAAATGGTATCAAGAATACCTCCGAGGATCTGTTTGACTGACTTGAATCACAAATGAATCACAATTTGATCGCCATGATCTGACCAAAAAAATGGTTGAAAGACTAAAGGGGAAAAATTCATCGAAAAACTCTCGATGCGCATCCAAAGAAGGGATATACAGGATGGCGAAACCAGAAAAATAGGCACAAAAGGGGATGTTAAATTTAAGAAATGTGGAATGATAAACCTACGATGAGCCCACGCAATAGCGTGAGATAGGCAGTGGCGGCTCGTCAGGATGGGCCCGGCCCGCCTGGCCCACCCTGACGAGCCACCACTGGGCCCGCTCGACACAAAAACACTATTATAAGGTATACGCGGATACCAACAAGAAATATCTACTTTACTTTAACTCAGTGGTGGCTCGTCAGGGTGGGCCAGGCGGGCCGGGCCCACCCTGACGAGCCGCCACTGGAGATAGGTATTGAAAAAGAGGGGACTAGATTTGACACGTATATTCAAGAGTACTACGTACAACGGCGAAAACAAAAACGATTGAATACAAGAAGAAATGTTTGTAAGCGTGAAATAGAGGCAGCATTTTTGGCGGCACTGATATCAAAAATCACCCCATGATCTCTAAATAGCTATATAACCATTTAAATACCAGACAAAGAATAGGAAAATACTTGAGGGCTCCCCCGACATCATCACCTCGAGATGTTTAAAGAGAGGTTATTGGATTGCCACCAGTGATGAAGCTTGTGACAGTCGTTCCCAGATTTGATTTCTCTGTATATTTTCAAGTTATCGACATAAAGAAGAAAAGATGTGTTGATAACAGGAGGAATATCATTGACAAACAGGATGAAAAGTAAAGGACCAATGATAGAACATTGAGGAACTCCAGATGTGGGAAATAAAGTAGAAGAAGAAAAAGAAAAAGTGATGTTACCGGTGACTCTACAGCGATGGCTTAAAACATAAAAAAGGACCACGAGAAGCAGGCTATGGTTGACGGTGTCAAAACCCTTCGTTTATATTAAATTAAACTGAAGTTGGGAATCTGATGTGATTGAGGCTACATAATTTGAAAACACTATAAGCAGGCGACGAAACCATGCTGCTTGGAGACAAGAAAAAGTTGGAGAGTTATAGACAAGGCGTTCAAGGAGTTTGCCGAAACAACAAATAAGAGAAATAAGACGATAGTTTGAAATAGTGGATTTTTTACAAGATTTAAAAATTGGGAAAATGTTAAAAGCTTATCACGATAAAGGGATTGCACTAGATGGAGCAATAATGTTGACTATGATATATAACGAAACACTAGAAGAAGACGACAGTAATTTCTTCAGTATATTGGGAATACTGTCAGAACCGGAACTATAATTGGAATCTAGGGTCCGGATTAGGTATTCAACTTTCAATAGATTAGTACTAATCAAGAACAAGGTAGGTGGAGTAAGGGAGAAATCTGTAGGAAGTAAATTTGTTGATGTATTTTCTCGTAATTATGTCATGAAGATGCATGGAATCAGGAATAGAGAAACTAGGTTTCCAGGAGTAGAGGAACTAGATTTCAGGAATAGAGATACTAGATGTAGGATAAAAAGGGATGTCATTGATTGAATCAGATTGAAATTTCGATGCTCAAAAAGCCATCCCGCAATGTCTGACCGATTTCTCCTTTAGCCTGCGATGGGAAAACACAAAATTTATAAAAATCTGTAAAACCGTGTTTTTCAATTTTATTCGATCTTTTTCGTGGACTTTAAGAGTACCAAAATGTTCAATGTGAACCGAGGAGGATCATTAGATTTAAGAGGATGGTGGTTAGGAGTGAAACGAGAAATGAGATTAGGCAAGAAGACATAAAACTTAAACACTGCACAGTCCGCATTCAAACCTTAGAAAACCAAAAGGAAGTTAGTTAATAAGGCTGATTTCAGTAGGAATGTTCAGAAAACCTGTTTTATAGGAGTTATCCCGAAGGACGTTTTTATTTAACTGTAACTTAAAATCAACATCAAAGAGGTATGAGCGTAACGGTGCATTTAGACTTTCCCGAGCCATGGCAAATATTGCCGAATACGAGAGTGTGGATGGTCTTCTCGTCTATTCTCGCCTGTTTTTCTCCATTTACACACTTGCCAAAGCATTGCAGGCACGAGAGTATGAATGGTGTTTTCCTCGGTGCCTACGTATTTTATGAGGGCTTCTGAGGGTTTTGTCTGAGCTCGAGGCCGCTTGATATTTATTCGGTTTTAGGTATTGAGTCAAATAGCTCAGTGAAATCCGACATAAAAAAGGCGAAACCTCGGAAAAATTAGGGGAAAGCTGAATTTTGGTGTGAACCTTGGTACTAGCGTGTTGAACAAAATGTCAAAAGTCCCCTATTGATCCGAGCACTGCGTCGCTTTTTATACGGGGTCAAATGTCACCAAAAGTGACCTTTCCTAAATGTGTCAGTAACGGTTACGTTTTCAGAAAAACAATGTATGACGAACTTTTAGCTTAGCAAATTTCCAATAAAAAAGATTATAAAACTTTTTCCTGTAACCATAACCGTTTTTGAGATATATTGATCTAAACATTTGTTACCAACAGCACCCTCATTCTCACCGGCATGTTGATATTATCCGATTTTGATTACGACTTGGCATGTTTGTGAGTTTGTTTTTCTATATTTAAGAGGCGCATGAAAAAAACATGTACACAAACTTATCTCCCAGACTCCAGGGTAGGTGGGAAAGTGTACTACGAAAAGTTACCACCACTCCCCGCCCCCCTTTGCCATAAAACTTGTAGGGACATCTGTTCGCTACTCTCTTCTCCGAAAAAAACTGTATTGCGGCATCATTTATGGGATATTCCACGAAAGAGCAGGACAAAACAACAAAATTGCAGGTGAAAATAGGTTTTGTAACATATCATGGGCCTAGGAGCATGAAAAAGCAAGATAATATAATGGCATAATTCTGTAAACGCTCATTCTTGACGTTAAGGCGGCTTTAGATATGCGGTGTTTGTCAAATACCGAGCACCTAGTTTGACAAACTTCGCATGTGTGGTTGGGTTGCTCGCCTAGTGCTTGCCCTAGGCCAAGCACAAACATTCGGGTGCTCGCTATTCCCGTAGTTTGTCGAACTTTCAACTCACATCAAAGTAGACGAGCACTGTGTCGGATCCCCGCAGCTCGTTCATCTTCCAGTTTTGGCGAACATTCGGCAATGCCCGAATGTCTAATTCACTGTGCTTATCATTCCGCAAGCACCAAGCCAAATTACTTGACTAGGTGTTCGGTATTTGGCGAATAGGAGGTGTTTGACAAACACCGCATATCTAAAGCCGCCTTTATAGGAGCTCAATCCGATGCAGATTATCCCCGAATAATCAGTTTTTTTACTAATCCTGTGATGACTTCATAGCGCCAAAAGGACATGACACGTCTCGAAACCAATTTGCACCTGAAATTACGTGACCTTGCCCTGATCGTTCATGGGATAAGACGGTATGGAAAAAAACTAATTTTAATTTAATATTTCGGGGTGGTTCGTTTGCGGGGGTGGGTAGGGTGTGCGAAGGGTTTGGATGGAGGGCTGGTCCTCCGATGTTAACAATAGGCAATTAAGAGGATAAAAAGTCATCCTATTTTGTTTAACAGTGGGCAAAGAGTAGGCAACGAGCTCATTTCTGAAGTTTTGGGATGGATGCTCAGGGATACCATTTTATGGCAAAGGGGGAGGAGGAAACTTTTCTGAGCACACTTTTCGACCTACCCTGGAGTCTCGTAGATAAGTTTATTTATATGTTTTTTCTATGTGCCTTTTAAATATAGAAAAACAAACTCACAAACATGCCAAGTCGTAATCAAAATCGGATAATATTAACATGCCGTGAGAAAGAGGCTGCTGCTAGTAACAAATGTTTAGATCAATATATCTTAAAAACGGTTATGGTTACAGGGAAAAACTATATAATCTTTTTTGTTGGAAATTTGCTAAGCTACAAACTCGTCATACATTGTTTTTTTGAAGACGTAACCGTTACTGAGATATTTAGGAAAGGTCACTTTAGGTTACCTTTGACCTCGTATAAAAAGCGACGCAGCACTCGGATCGATGGGGACTTTTGACATTTTGTTCAACACGCTAGTACCAAGGTTCACAGCAAAATTCAGCTTTCCCCTAATTTTTCCGAAGCACCATGTTAGATTTCCCCGGACTAAAAGGCATTTGAAAATAGGTCTGGTGCTGGCTCCGCTGATATTTACAAACCGATTTGAGTAGATATATAATGGCGGTTCTGGACCCTCATCCTCATCCTCCTCCTCTGAGGAGGGTGACGTCACTGAGGAGGATGACGTTAATGTGGAGGATGACGTTGATGTGGAGGATGACGTCACTGAGGAGGATGACGTTAATGCGGGCGATGACGTTAATGCGGGCGATGACGTTTGCGAAAGCGTGGGAATTACGATGATGTCATTGTGGCCTTGACCGTCTTATTTAAATTGGGAATTTCCAAGCGCTAGCCATTATCGCAAAGCGTGTGAATTTTATTGATAACAACATTTCACAGATGTTAACGTTTTTTATAATCATGTGACCTTAACCGTCCTATTAAAATTGGGATGAATGGCTAAATTTCACGATTATCGCATAGCGTTTGAAATAATTAGACTTTGATAACAGCATATGAATTTCACAAATGTTATTGTTTTTTATAGTCATGTGCTTGTGTCTTCAAATTTAATTATAGCCTATGGGGAGTGAATGACTTTGAATTTCGCAACAAGAGAAATGCTAACGTTTTTTATAGCGAAGATGGGGTCATGTGACCTTGATCGTCATAGCGCCGGCGATTGAAATAATTAGAATTTTATTGAGCGTTTGAAATAATTAGAATGACAACAAATGAGTGAGAAATGTTATTGTTTTTTGTCATATGTTTGGGTCTTTGACCGTTTTATGGGGTGAATGGCTTTGATTTCGCAACATGAGAAATATGACAACAAAGGAATTTCACTTGAGAAATGTTATTGTTTTTTATAGTCATATGTTTGTGTCTTTGACCGTTTTATTAAAATTGGGGTGAATGGCTTTGATTTCGCAACATGAGAAATGCTAACGTTTTTTAGCATGAGCGTGATAAGAGAATAGGATATCCGGTGAATGAGAATGTCTCAACAATGGTACAGCGTGTAAAAAAAAGCAGTGACTATGAAAAAACTTGAGTTTCATTGATAGCAGCAAACGAATATCGCAACATGAGAAATGCGTTTTTTAGCATGTGCATGATAAGAGAATAGGATTTCCGGTCAATGAGAACTATACGACAATATGATACAACGTGTAAAAAAAGTGTAGTTGCGTGATAAGAGATTGCTTTAAAAGGAGGCTGTTTGCAAGCATTTACATCAGAAACGTTTAGTGCCAGTGACTGCAAAGTGCTAGTAACAAATATATTAAAAAGTGTTAAAGTGCTTAATTAATTAATTATGGAATCAGCTGGTAAGTACCAATTTTCTATATATATAGAGTTAGTGAGTTAGAGTTAGCGTAAAAAAAAAATATTGAAATCGGTTAAAATTGTGCCTCTATATAGCCATGCGTATATGGTTGTTTATGTGTGTGTCTGTATGAAAATAATTTGAGCCAGTGAAGCAGATTGGAAATAAAAAAGTAGTTTTCTTCCGCTTCCAGGTTTAAAACGTCCATTTAGCTCGGTAGGCAATAATCGGGACGCTACTATAAAAAAAGCCAAAATAGAAGCAATACAAGCATTCAACGATATCGCGAGATATTTTAAGCCTTGTATTAGCATAAAAGACTTGGTTATTAACCAGCTGTACAAAGTGCTGAATGGTAGCGTGAAGAAAACAAAATTTGGCGAAAAAATTTGCCTTGAATTGGAAGAGAACGTACTGTTCTTGCCTGACCGGTACAACAAGCTAATTGGGGAAACGTTGGAAATTATAAGCCAAAGTTCGTTAGCGATTACATCGAAAGGTCTAGTCAAAGACAGTGCAGGCATCTACGATTTACATCTGGTTGACATTGGAAAATCTGTTGCGAAGAACCCAGTCGATGAAATAGAGAAGCCGGAATTTTATGCGAACGACGAAGACACTATTGACGACACAATTTACTCGCAGTGGAAAACATTGATAGTTCCGGGAGATTCAACATCATCGCGACACATATTTTAATTATTATTATATATATATATATATATATACTCTTTATATTTGATCAAGTATATAATAAAATTTTATTGCATATAATCTATAATGTTTGACTGCCCCAATTGTAGCAAAAGTTTTAACCGATCAGATAATTTGAAGCGTCACATTGAGAGTGTACATGAACGAAAAAAGTCCATATGTAGTTTATGTAAAGTAGGTTTCACTAATTCGTGGAATTTAAAAAGGCATATTAAGTTAAAACATAATAGAGGTAGCTCATCAAATGTAAAAGTGTCCCCAGCTAAAGAGGTAGATCGCGAGAGCTCTAATCTTGAGTTGAATGAGTCTATGTCCGAAAATAATCAAGTGGTGGAAGTTCAGAGTAGAGGTATCAAAAGAAAGCATGATAATGCTGATAGTATGCATTGTCATATTTGTGAAAAAGACATTATAAAATCATATTTTAAAAATCATCTAAGGAGTAATTTACATAAAACAAATGTCGGTAAAATCAATAATGTTCAAGACGAGAAGGTGAAAAAAATTTCGCAAGCATTTGCAAGTCGAATAGCTTCATACCAGATTAATAATGCAAATGAGAAATCAAGCATTGAGGAGTTTTTGAGAGGAGAGAATAATTGTTTCAAAGAACTATTGCAAAATCAATTTCATGAGCTTACTACGGTGAAAGTCAATGTAGAACTGTTTGCAATTTACATTAAATTCGATGTGAACAAAGAAAATAGCTCGAGTGATTTGAAATCGTTTAATACCAAAAATGTTGTTGTTACTATCGGATGCGACCTTGATGAAGTGTATCAGAATTTTTCGGCTATTATTTTAAAGAAAAGTGAAGAGTTTCAAGAGCGGGATAGTGGATGGGCATTCCAGCAGGTTCTCTACTTACAAGTCAACATTAATAAATATGAGCCATTTCACGGGGGATCCTATTTACCACTGCCAAAAGAAGTTGTCTTGAAAAAAGCATGCGTTAATATTAAAAACTCTGATGATTCATGCTTTGCCTGGGCTATAGTTTCAGCTTTATATCCTGCTGAACTACACTGTGACCGCATCAGCTCATACCCATCTTATTCGAGTGTTTTAAACTTGGAGGGTGTTAGTATGCCGATTTGTTTGGACGATATCCCCATTGTTGAACAAACGAATGGGATAAGTGTCAACGTTTATGGGTGGAGGGACGGTTCAATTATTGGCCCATTTTATTATTCTAAAAATAGACAAGAGCAGCACATAAATTTACTCTATATTGAGAACGATAGTGGTAGTAATGGCCATTACTGCTGGATAAAAAATCTAAGCCGATTGGTGAGAAGTGGATTGTCCCACCACGAGCATAGATCATATTTATGTGATGGTTGTCTCATAAAATTCACAACAATTGAGCGATATAATAAACATATTGAGCATGACTGCAATAAAATCCGCACAATTCTACCAACAGACGATGATAAAATATTGAAATTTGAAAATTTCGGTAAGCAACTCAAAGTCCCCTTCATAGTCTATGCAGATTTCGAAGCTATATTGCAACCAATCCATTCATGTTCACCTTGCCCTGAAAGTTCATTTACAGAGAGCACTCATCGGCATTTACCATTCAGTTTTGCATATTATATAAAATGTAGTTATGATTCATCACTTAACAAACTAGAAATATTTCGGGGTGAAGGATGTGTTGATGTTTTCTTGGCTAGGCTGCAGCGCGATGTTGAGAAGATAATCAAAATCTTAAAAAACAATAAGCCAATGCAAATAACAGCTGCAGAGGAAACACAGTTTCTAACCTCTATATCTTGTCATATATGTGGGCAAAAATTTGGTCCGGAAATTCAGAAAGTGCGAGATCATTGTCATTTAACTGGAGCATTTCGAGGTGCAGCATGTAATAATTGCAATCTTCTTTATAGAGTGCCCAAGTTCATCCCAATTGTTTTCCATAACTTGAGTGGTTATGACGCCCACTTCATATTTCCAAACTTTGGAGGAGATTCTAGTAATATCAGTGTCATTCCAAAAAATAAGGAAAAATACATTTCCTTTACGAAATACATGAGGATCGATGAACAAAACATTGCGTTAAGGTTTATCGACTCATACCGATTCATGAGCTGTAGTTTAGACCAACTTGCCCAAAACCTCAGCAAAGACAAATTTTTCGAAACCCGTCGATATCATCACGACGATGAGCTGCTTGAACTTGTCGTTAAGAAAGGTGTTTTTCCTTATGAGTACATTGATTGTTTCGATAAACTCAATGAGTCATCCTTACCAGCTAAATCATCGTTTTATAGCACATTGCAAAATAGCAACATCACCGACGCAGAGTATGACCACGCTCAAAATGTTTGGAGAAAATTCAACTGCCAAACTCTAGGCCAATACTCGGATATATACCTGATCACAGATGTGCTGCTACTGACAGATATATTTGAGGAGTTCAGAAATGTATGCTTGCAGACCTATAAGCTTGATCCGGCTCATTATTTCACAGCGCCCTCACTTAGTTGGGATAGTATGCTGAAAAGCACTAAAGTCGAGCTGGAATTGTTGACCGATATTGACATGTACCAGTTTGTAAAGCGTGGGATAAGGGGCGGGCTATGCCAATGCAGTAAGAGACATGCAAGGGCAAATAACAAATACATCTCCCAATATGACTCAAATCTGGCTAGTAACTACATCTTGTATGTGGATGCGAATAATCTTTACGGGTGGGCAATGAGTCAGTACTTACCCATAAGCGACTTCCGTTGGCTAAATAACCATGAAATTGAGTGCTTGGATGTAATGAGTATTGAAGACGATGCTTCTAAGGGTGTCATTTTGTCTGTTGACTTACATTATCCAGTAGAACTCCATTCAGCTCATAATGATCTCCCATTTTGCCCAGAAAATCAAGTCCCCCCTCTTGAAACTTCAAAATACAAAAAATTGTTGGCAACTGAATCTGATAAACAGAATTATATTATTCATTATAGAAATTTAAAACAGTGTTTACGGTCCGGGATTAAATTAGTAAAGATAAACCAGGCATTAGAATTTACTCAGTCACCCTGGCTAAAAACTTATATAGACTTAAATACCGAAATGCGTACAAAAGCCGCAACTGATTTCGAAAAAGACTTTTATAAATTAATGAACAACAGCGTTTTTGGTAAAACGATGGAAAACGTGGACAAGCATGTTGATGTAAAAGTTTCAACCCATTGGGAAAACATTGGCAAGAAAAAAGGGGCCAATTATTATATTAGTAGACCCTACTTTCACAGTAGTAAAGAAATCAATGAGAATTTGGTTTTGATTCAAATGAATCGGGTGAATGTCAAATATAAAAAGCCTATATATACCGGGTTCGCAATTCTTGATTTATCGAAAACACTCATGTACGATTTTCATTATAATTTTATTCAAAAGAAATATAAAGATCGGGCGCAGCTTCTCTATATGGACACAGACTCATTCATCTACGACATTGAAACATCCGATATTTATGAAGACATTAAAAATAACATTAGCTTATTTGATACAAGCAATTATGACATAGATAACCCATATAATATTCCACATGCAAACAAAAAAGTGCTGGGGAAATTTAAGGATGAAAGCCCTCTAGCTCCCATTACAGAATTCATTGGCACTAAAGCCAAATCTTATTGTATAGTTACCGATGAATCATGCATTAAAAAAATAAAAGGAATAAAAAAATCTGTAGTAAATAGAGAAATAGAGCCATCAGACTTTCTTAAATGTGCTCAAAACAATAAAATTAAAATGTTTAACAAAATGTATGTGTTCAGATGTGATAAGCATCTTATTTATACTAGATTAGTGAATAAAGTAAGCCTATCGGGTGATGATGATAAAAGATTCATCATACCTAATTCTTGTAGTACATTAGCATGGGGCAATAGTTTAATAAATAAATATACGTAGCATTATAAGAAAAAATAATGTTTATTATAGATAAGTTCAACCAAATTGTTACAATAAATCATTCTTATTTATCCATGAATTGTGTTCTTTTGTAAATCCTAGCCATTTAACGTAGACTTTGGATCCTTTCGTCTTCAAAACTTTTTCCACCAGGAAATCATTTGGGTATTTTGTTTTGCTCAGCTCCAGTTCATAGAAACAGCCTCGAACCGGGTTTCCTTGGTAGTCGTCAAGTAAGTATGTAACTGGATTCGTGAGCTGCACTCGGCGAATTTTAAATATTTCAGTTGTCCAGTTTGGTGTGTAGCCCTTCTCGAACAGATGCTTGTATTTACTGATGCGAACATGCTCGCCAACCTTATATTTCGGCCACCCATAAGTTTTAGTATGATTGAAAGCTGAGGATAGTAAGCTGGATTCATTTGATTTGTTAACGTCAATAGGCCGCATCTTTATCGTACGATGCATAGTTTTATTGTACTGATTTGTTAAAGCCTTTATGTTTTTAACCCATTGATATGTACCATTTGCACTGAATTGCCGCCAAACCAGATTTTTCAGAGTTCTATTGAAGCGTTCCACAATCGATGCTTTTTTTATGCTAAATGTTGAGTAGTGATTAATATTATATTTTTCCATCAGATGCTGAAAGATTTGGTTGAAAAATTCTTTTCCGTCATCTGTTTGAAGGTTCTTCGGCACTCTACCACCGCTACTATTGAAAATAGACTGCATGGCGTTTTTGACTCCTATTCCAGTTTTGTTTTTGATTGGTATGGCCCATGCATATTTTGAGAAAGTATCAATTACGGTAAGTAGAAATGAATATCCATTGTTTTCAGATCGGTAAGCGCCCATTTCAACTAGATCAGCTTGCCATAGATCATCCAATCCTTTTATTATTACATGCCGCCTTTTGAAATTTTTTCTTGCGGGCTTGTGTAGCTCGTCAACAATGTGAGTTTTACTCATCACGCTCGTTTTTTATCGCTTATTTGAGTGTAAAGTTTTGTCATTTCTTGCATTATGTTTATATAAACTTGCTCAATTCTCTCCTTACTACTAGAATACATATCAGCTATCCGCTTTTCTAATAGCTCGTTCTGCTGTTTGATAAGCTCATACTGATCGTTGATCAGCTGTTGTGTTTCAGCCTGATGGTATAAATTTGCCTGCTTAACTTTATCACTATTATCAATAATCATAGATTGTGATAGTTTACTCTGATCCGTAATAAGTTTTCGTATTTCAGTGAATTGTTTAGAATTTGCTTGATCAATCTTTGTATAGAAGTCGTGTGCTTCGTTGCGGGACGTTGTTAAATTTGTATCAATATACTGTTTTGTTGCGGCATCGTTGTTATCAATCGGTTCAGCAAGTCTTTTCAAACGCTTGGATTTGATATCATAGTCGCCATCTGCTGTTAGATTAAATCCCTCACCGGCCGGGCCTCGTAAACCTTGGGGTCCTTCAACAACGTGACCTACGGAAATACGTCCGAACTTATCAACACTCATAGCAAGAATGATTGAAGAAACTTACCTCGATAATACTTAAATAATGATTTGACTCTCGCGCAACTCTTCAATAATGGAGGCAATCTCGTTATGATGATTATTGTTCCCAGCCTGGGTTGATCCTAGTAATAAGCGTAATCGTTCAACCAGTTCATTGGGATCGTCCCAGTAAATATAATCAACACGTTCTTTAGGAAGGTGCATCAATCCTTCGCCTTCATGCAAGCTAACATTTTTAATGAGGTTTTTGATAATTTTCTTATATTTAAATGACTTGCTCCCAGATACTTGTTCATTTTTATCATAGTTTCGAAAGAATGCATTAGTTCTATGTAATATATCTTTATAAGCATCCAAATCGAGTCTAGTATAATTTTCAGGATATTTCTTGAATAACAGTTCAAATAAACCAACAGTACCATCATACGTTCTATCCGCTACATGTACCGTATTATCAGACATAAAATCTATGAATGAGTTGCCAATTTTCAGCTTATGAGTATTGGAATCGATGAATACTCCATATTTAATATCGGAAGTTTTTTTACCAATCGATTGTATATACTTCGAAACATCTGTATTTGTAGAGGATTGAAGCTCTTGTTTAATCGGTGTTGATGTCGAAACTGTATTATAAAGTTCATCGCTCGTTTGCATTAGACTATCTGGTTCGCGGCTCTTGATAAATGTTTCTTCATCATTTGGTTCTTCTTTTTTAACTATGGGAGCGTTCAAGGGATCAGCTGATTTCTTTACAAGCTCTTTCAGAGGTTCCGTAATTGGTTTCAAATCTTCTTCTAGTTTCTTATAGCTGATTTCCTTGCCAGACTTTAGCGAATTAAACTTTTTTCGTATGATATTGGAAGTTTTAACAATATCTTGGATTAATTGTTCATTCAAGATTTTTTTTGTCCTAGTTTTCTTATGACCTCCATTTTTTTTATAAAGTTTAATCGTCATATCCATCTGCTCAATAGAGCTGTTTTTTCGGTTCAACTGGTCTGTTTACCAGTTCAACAGAGCTGTTTATCTGTTAAACTGTTGATCTGGTGCTAATTGGCGATCTGATGATCTGATCTGAAGCTGATAGACTCTGCTGAGCGGTTCTGTTCAAGCTCAAAGTAAGTGTTAAACTAATTCCAAATTTGCAATATCGCTAGCTTTTATAATTGAATAAAAGTATCGAACCCTTTCCGGTATCTTCCTCTTTCAACGCTGCAGTTCTTGTCGATCACTAGAAAGCCATAATCGTTTTGCCAACACTCACCGCATGCGTTACGGAATTGATTGAATGTCATATCACTATTAACATGATCGTTGTATATATGTCTCAGGTTCATATCATCCTGCTTGAAGATTATAATGAGATTGGCGTTATCTCGTATCAAATGCTTAGGAATTCTAGTGTATGTTTGACATAGGTAAAAGCTGTCAACATCCTGATGTCTTCCCATGCTAAAGTACGCTCGTATATTATGCTGACGCTCACATGCTACATCATCGAATATGAATACAGAGTTGGATTTTGCTTGTTCTGGAGGAACTATTTCCGAATTGTTTGAAAACGTGTAGTAGCCTATGCTCTTTACTCGATCAAGAACTTGACTTAAATATTGATACTTTGGTTGTTGCAAAGACTTTGAATAAATGTAGAGATTTGCGAATTTCAGGCCATTTTGGTGGGTTATTAAAGTAAGCATTAAATTAGTTTTCCCGCAGTTTGATGGTCCAACAATCAGTGACCGAATGCTATTTGGTAGTAAGGACCCATGCTTATGTTCATTCTGCCCCTCAGTAATTGAGATATTTTTGACTGGTAGAGATTCACGCTGTTTGATAAATCGCATTTTTCTCCGTTGACTGTACAAACATTTATAAAAACACTTGTTTATATAGCTTTGCTGCCATTCGATTTATGCTTCTGACTGAAACATTAGTGTGTGCTGAAAAAGTATATAAGTGATATGATTACTCATAACAACATCATTGGTAGAAAGTCGTTCAATCGAAAGAAGTCGGCAAAAGGCAGCGGCCTACTAAATTCTATTATAAGCAGGCTCCCAGTTGAACTGCACATACCCGGCTATCAATATTGTGGCCCTGGTACAAAGTTAAAAGAACGTTTACAAAGAGGTGATCCAGGTGTAAATCCTTTGGATCAGGCCTGTAAAGAACATGATATAGCATATTCTACGCATAAAGATACTCAAAACCGAAATATTGCCGATCGAATTTTAGCGGGAAAGGCGTGGGAACGAGTTAAATCAAGAGAAGCAAGTTTGGGTGAACGCACCAGTGCTTGGCTTGTGACAAATTTGATGAATGCGAAAGCAAAAGCTGGAATGGGACACTCATCGCAAATGAAGACGAAGAAGAAAGGCTCTCGGGTGAAAAAAAGCAATGCGAGAAAATATCAAATACCATCTTATAAACAAGTGGTCAGAAAAGCGCGACATATACTAAAACTACGCAACCCACAAAGTACATCGGAAGCAATTCAAATCGCATCCGACGCAGTCAAAACCGTTCTTAAAAATCGAAAGAAACCCATGCAAATTCCTAGGATTATACCTATTCCGAAAACTGGAGGAGTGTTGCCTATTATCCCTATACTAGCTGCTATAGGATCTTTGATTGGAGGTGGTTCAGCGGTAGCTAACGTCATTCATTCTGCTCAAAGTGCTAAGAAAAAACTAGAAGAAGCTATTCGACACAATAAAAGAATGGAGGAAGTTGCGGTAGGTCGTGGCATTTATTTGAGACCGCATAAAAAGGGGCTTGGACTATACCTGAAGCCTTCAAAAAACTAATAGAGAAGCTACCCAATAGACCGCTAAATGAAAATGAATTGAATGAATTTTGCAAACGGCATATTACACATTTTAGAGGAGTATTCATGCGTGATACTTTACCTACGAAACCATGGCTATGTGAACGAGGAATAGTGAATTTGGACAACTCATCTGGACCGGGAACACATTGGGTAGCATATAGCAAGCATAACCAAAACATTGAGTACTTTGACAGCTTTGGCAATCTTCAACCATCGAATGAAATCATTATGTATCTTGGACGAAACATCAAATATAATCATGACCGTTATCAGGACTATAACACAGTAATTTGTGGTCACTTATGCTTAATGTTCTTATTACGAAAACAATGTGAAGATGAATCGTATAAATAAAGCTTGTTTACATGAAAATCAGTTATTTTATTTCATACAGTCATGTCTTATGCATTAAGTTTCACCGGAGACAAATCAGTGTTGAGCGTGGACTATTTTCCCATTCTAGAGCTGCAAACAGATTATGTATGTGGGCTGGTCGATTTTCAAACCTATAACTCGATACCGAACGTCGATACAAACAACAACTTATTTCATATTGACAACACGGTGATTGAAATACCAATAGGATCATACGAGATTGATGATATCGCAAAGTATATAAAAACAGTTTTGGGCAGGTCGAAGAAGAATTTGCAAGTTTCATTGCATGCAAATAACAATACACTGCAAGTGGAAATCAAAAGCAATGCGGCAATATATTTCAATAGGTTGAATTCCATTGGATCACTATTGGGCTTCAGCAAGCAAGTGCTTACACCGAACGTCATCCATAAATCCGACTTGCCGGTCAATATAATCAAAGTAAATGCGATTCGTGTGGAATGCAATATCATTTCCGGGTCATATTCCAATAGTTCCAAAGTGCATACAGTCCATGAGTTTTCTCCGAAAGTTGCACCAGGGTATAAAATAGTTGAGGTTCCGAAAAATGTGATATATTTACCGGTGAACTCCAGACGGATAAGTACAATCACGCTGAAGCTTGTGGATCAGGACGGGGATCTAGTGAATTTTAGAGGAGAAAACATAACAATAAGACTTCATTTGAAACCGATAGACTATGCAGGTTTATAATAGAATTGTGAATAAAAACCCCAGAGCATACACGATTGATGGCATTCACTCAGCATCTCTTGAACATCAAACAACGAAAATTCAACGAAGAAGAAGAAGAACTCCTTTAAAGGCTTATAATAAAAAGTTTCTCATATCACAAGGATTTACATTGAAGAAAAATTGAATTCTATACAAAATGGCCGACATACTACAAGTGGCGGAAAGTGTTAGCTATGATAACAGCATATCAAAAATCGAATACCATAGCTACTCGCCATTCGTTAATGCTTTTAACAACAATGATGAAATTCGTATTGCAATTCAAAACCAAGATCTATTTTTGCTGCCGTGTGAGAGTCTTGTCTACATCGAGGGACAAATATTCAAAGGAGATGCGATCGTGAAACCTGACGAAGTTCATTTAACGAATAACGCGATCGCTTTTTTGTTTGAAGAAATCCGCTACGAACTGAATGGCATCGAAATCGATCGTGCAAAAAACCCAGGCTTGACGTCGACAATCAAAAACAAAATATCTTTGTCAGAGAATGAGAGCAAAATGCTACTTAACGCATGCTGGTCGATCACTAATTTAAGCATAAATTCAGATGCGACTTTTAATTTTTGCATTCCACTGAAAATGCTATTAGGTTTTGCAGAAGATTTCAAAAAAATTATAATGAATGCACGACATGAGTTGGTGCTGATTCGTTCTAGAACTGACCTGAATTCACAATTTTGCAAAACCGAACCGCCATGTTCAATGAAGATTTCCAAGCTGCAATGGCATATGCCTCACGTTACCGTGTCTGATCAAGATAAGCTCGGCTTGCTGAAAATAACCGAAGCCGATCGTTTTCTAGACATTGCTTTTCGATCATGGGACTTGTATGAACTGCCATCGGTTCCGCAAACAACGCATCATACCTGGCCAATCAAAACATCAAATCAAATGGAAAAGCCGCGCTATGTAATATTCGCTTTTCAAACTGCCCGAAAAAATGACAAGGCAAAAGACGCATCTAAATTTGATTCATGTCACTTGACGAATTTCAAAGTTCATTTAAACTCGGAAGTTTACCCATACCAGGATCTGAACATTAAATTTGATAAGGATCAGTTTGCATTACTGTACGATATGTATTGCAAATTCCAATCATCTTACTACAATAAATCACCGCAACCGTTGATAAGTCGCGAACAATTCAAATCAATCGCGCCTCTCATCGTTATCGATTGCTCTCGGCAAAATGAAGCAATTAAAGCAGGTCCCGTGGATGTTCGAGTGGAATTCCAGACATCGCAAAACATTCCTGAAAACACCTCTGCATACTGCCTACTGCTACATGATAAGCTATTTACATACAATCCTCTAACAACGCAAATATTGGCTCATTAAAATAGTAAGTGAATTAAGAGAATGTTTTTTTCTATCATTAATTATTTCCCATTATAGGTTAAACAGCTGACTCATCATCAGACCCCAATACTCTTCAACATTTACTAGTTAATATGCAATGTACGAAATTCATAGAGAGTAATAAATGCAGCTTTTGATACAAAATTAGTTTTTTTCATTGCCTGGATGTGTATATATAAATAATAATAAACAAGATGAAAAGTGCTCATTCTTGGAAGGGAGCTTGGTGGTGAAAAAAGAAAAAATGTTTTGGATCGAAGTAATTCGAAGTAATACTGAATATTGTATCTGTGAGCATGTGTGGTTATCTTTTCGAATTATCAATATAACATTGACTGGCGGATTTTTTGAGTTGCACATGACTCCTCACGATGGTTCAAAATCAGTAGCGCTAAGACTACGAAATGGTGAACCTATTCCCAAGAATTTCAATGATCTTTTCAATTTCGAGCCATTTCAGCACGTTCAGATTCAAGCATTTGGTGAGTATGATTATATTCTTTATCGTTACAAGTTACGTAACGGCAGCGTTTCTATTTAAGGAGGTGATATCGTTCTAATGGGAACAACAATCAGCGGCTTTAAAAGCTCCAAATCACTTAATAAATTTCCAAACGGATGCCCCTTCAACTATAGCGATGAATGGTATCGAGGCGAAACATTCTACAGATTGCGTCTGGAGAGAGAAAGTGAGGAAGCGGAAATCAAAGAGAGAATGCGTAGAGATACCAGCAAACGAAACCCCGAATCTATGGATGACGGCATGGGGAAACATTCAGAGATTCTTCAGCTTAAGCTGTAAGAGAAAAAATACTAGCGGATCATTTTCTTTTTCCTGTTTCGCATTTAGACTTAAATAGCATGGTCTATGATCATTTGTAGTAGTCATTATTCTGTTTTCAAACTGACTGGACGACAATGAAATTTTTATGCATATTATTAGTGCTGGCATGTAGTTTGTATCTACAAAGCCGTGCTGCGGTGATCCCAATTCCTGAAATAGACCTCGCCAGCGATAGCACTCGTAGCCTGAATTTCAACATCAGTCTGCCTGGTAACAATACAGTTGAAATTGGTTTATCGTTTCGACTACTAACAGCCAGCAATACAACGAGCGTTATTGATACACCTCTTAATGATAGCGAAAGCGAGACAGCAGCTACAACAGAAACAACTATACCAGCAGCAACAACTATTGAACCATCTACCGTCGAAACAAAATACGTCACAGCTGAGGAAGCTATTGCAGGTTTTAGGTCAGATTTGATAAGAAAAGAACGGGACATAGCTGGAATTATTGAAAGTTCCAACAAATTTTACAGACATTTTCTCCTACAATTTGATGGTGATAGATCTATTAATGTTCGATGCACTTACGACAGCAATTATGCTAAGCGAACTCTCAATATTAGTTGTTATGAATATCATCAGTTCGATGCTGAGAGAATTTTAAGCAATGGAGAGGTAGAATATGTCAAACAACATGATCCAACATACCGTACAGAGGTTGTAGTCGACATTAAATCAATGAAGCAAACTTATAGCATGAACATCTCATAATATTCGTCATAATTCAATCGAAACTTGACGCGATCAGTTCAATATCAGATTTTCGAAGCAATGATCCTGCAACACTTCCTGGAAGAATATCCCAACATTTTCCCCGAACATCAATCAATTATTGAAGAATATATCTCTAAATATCGAAACATGGGCGAAAAAGTATGCAGTAAATACGGGGTGCATTACCAAACATGTGAATGGTCTGATTCGAACATCAAATCAGGGGCTGATACATGTATTTGCCACTATTACCATACAGACACAAAATATGTTTTTAAGCTAATGAGGCAATACATACTTCTATCAAAGCGTTGCACGACAACAACAACAACAAAGAACCAATCCTAAGTAGCAATCCGGCTGCGATATATACATAAACTGGAGAGTTTATTTGCTCATTTCAAGCGTACTATCGACACCATCAACAGCAACAGCATCAACATGAATAAGTATATATTCGACATTCAATTCGTTTCGGGGAATTCCAGGCAATATTTTATCAAGGAACTTGCTATTCTTCCTTTTGGATCGGTATGCCCAATACTTTACCATTTCGCTCCACCTTATCCGCATCAAGAGCTAACCGCAAAAGCATGCCAACAAAACCAATTTGAAGTCGAAAACATAAATGGTTTGTGCTGGACTGATGGCAACATGGACTATAACCAGTTACCAATGATACTGAACCACTACTCCGACTGCACTATATACGTTAAAGGAGATACCAAAGAACGATTCATCAAACAATACCTCCCAACCACTAAAATAGTGCAGCTTGAAATACCTAGGCTAAGCGATCTTGAAAATTTTACAATATATTGTGAAATACATCAATTTAAAAAACCTAATATCCGTTGTTCTGCTCAAAATTGTATTAATATATATTTGTATATGTTAATGAATAACCTATGATGTAAACGAAATAACAATAAAATATTCATTTGTTACCTAACAGGCAATCTTTCATTCAATCAAAATTTCACTTTATGCTAAAAAACGCTAGCATTTCTCATGTTGCGAAATCAAAGCCATTCACCCCAATTTTAATAAAACGGTCAAAGACACAAACATATGACAAAAAAAACAATAACATTTCTCAAGTGAAATTCCTTTGTTGTCATATTTCTCATGTTGCGAAATCAAAGCCATTCACCCCATAAAACGGTCAAAGACCCAAACATATGACAAAAAACAATAACATTTCTCACTCATTTGTTGTCATTCTAATTATTTCAAACGCTCAATAAAATTCTAATTATTTCAATCGCCGGCGCTATGACGATCAAGGTCACATGACCCCATCTTCGCTATAAAAAACGTTAGCATTTCTCTTGTTGCGAAATTCAAAGTCATTCACTCCCCATAGGCTATAATTAAATTTGAAGACACAAGCACATGACTATAAAAAACAATAACATTTGTGAAATTCATATGCTGTTATCAAAGTCTAATTATTTCAAACGCTATGCGATAATCGTGAAATTTAGCCATTCATCCCAATTTTAATAGGACGGTTAAGGTCACATGATTATAAAAAACGTTAACATCTGTGAAATGTTGTTATCAATAAAATTCACACGCTTTGCGATAATGGCTAGCGCTTGGAAATTCCCAATTTAAATAAGACGGTCAAGGCCACAATGACATCATCGTAATTCCCACGCTTTCGCAAACGTCATCGCCCGCATTAACGTCATCGCCCGCATTAACGTCATCCTCCTCAGTGACGTCATCCTCCACATCAACGTCATCCTCCACATTAACGTCATCCTCCTCAGTGACGTCACCCTCCTCAGAGGAGGAGGATGAGGATGAGGGTCCAGAACCGCCATTATATATCTACTGATTTGGTTTGCCTACGAAATCATGGACAAGATGCATCATATCGGACAAGATGCACGAGTACGGATGGGTACAAGACACACTGTTTGAATAGTTGTAAACAAATTTCTGAACAGAGAAAAAAATGATATCTACCTACAAGATATGAATTTGACCACTTTAATTGTTCATCATGCAGAAGGGTGCAAAGTTTGTGAGCAGATATGCATATCGTGTAGGTAGGTAGGTATCCTTTCATCACCCGATACCTTTCTGAACGTCTCGTCGACTGTTTTGCCAAATGCCCTCACGAAACGTTCACCATATGTATAAACGGGGCATACGGAAACGAAATAAAGGGAAGGAATTTAAAGGAACATTTGAATTAAGTAGGTTTAAAATTCTGTTATTGGTATTGGGATGGTAGTGAAATTGAGAACAAGAACAAAGACGGTTAGCCGTGGCCATAGAGAGGCATTTAGCTGTGGCAGTTCCTGACGGGATACGGATACTTCAGGAAATATATGCTCAGAATTGGTAATGTGAGTACACCATTCTACCGGTACTATTTGGTTGAGCAGGTTGATGCTCTCCATACATTCTTTGTACGAAGTCAATTCACAAGTTTGACGAGTGCTCTCGAGTCGATTATCAGTGTGGTGATTTGAACGTTCAGGTTAGTATATGCCGTCACTTGAATTTTGGAATTTTCATAAACGGTCTGTAGCGAATACGTGAATGAGATGGTCTTAACACAACAGAACCCGACTGAAGTCCACAACCAAGATTGTTAAACCGCAAAAGTGGAATGGCTACTGCCATTCAAGAGGCAAATTCAAAAAAAAAAGAATTGCCCCGAGAGCAGAGTACCCTAGAAATGGCCGTGAAGGCCTCTCGTCCGCATTAGCGGAGTACCCTCTAACCGACCCGATCAGAACTTCCCTTCTCTGGACCGCTGCCTGGCTGGCCGATATCTGATTAGTTAATTTTGGATTTTCAGGATTTTCTGTGAAGGGAGGGACATTGGCCATCCTTGTAGTATATTTTTGCATTTTTTTCTGATATAAAGGCCAATGTCAGTGGGTGGAGGACCCTAGATCATCGGGGGTCAGGGCTCTGCCATCATCGGGGGCCCGGGGCTGTCTGCTTCACCCGGGTTCCTGCGAAAAGAGAGGCAGTGTTTTTCCCTTTTCCGCTTTAATAATCCACTTGTTTTTTAGCTTTCTGGCTCTGTGCGTCGACACGAGCACTGGGGCTGGTTAGTCAGCCCATGTTGCAGAGCCACGGGTGGTTTTCTTTACGGAACTAAGCCCCCTTCCTCTTTCTGAGTATATTTATTATACCAGTTTGCGGCTACTCTACGATGACGGATGAAATTGTAGGTAGCATCCCGTTTTCTGAGAGCCAACCGACTCCATTATTTCTATGGACCCATCCCAGCCGCAGCGAGCTAGCAAACCGGCACCCCAGCATCCGTCGGGGCCGGTTAGAAGGTACTCCGCTAATGTGGACGAGGGGCCTTCACGGCCATTTCTAGGGTACCCTGCTCTCGGGGCAATTCTTTTTTTTTAATTTGCCTCTTGAATGGCATAAGCCATTCCCCTTTTTGGACCTTAGCACGCTTGGTTCTGAACTTCGGTCTGGTTTTGAGGTGTGCTAAGGCCGTTCAATAATTCAAATCGCTACAGGTCTTCAAAGAATCAACAATAAATGGAAGATCAGAACTAACTCGGACCAAACTCAGGCGATTTTCGTCGCAAAAAATAGAAGGTAGACACCAAAAAACTGATTGTGGATAGTCAATACATAGACTGGCAGTAAAAATGTGAATTTAGCTTCGTTACCTCCAAAATAACTTAGGTCTCCTTCTCCTTCTTAGAGCATGAGAAATTGGTAGTCTCGAAAATTTTAATACTGTCTAGTCGACTCGTCTAAAAGTCCTTTAAAAACCTCACAGTGATTTGTCTAAGTTACTTGACTGGAGTACCCCAATCGGCATACCAAGCCTTATTAAGAAAGAAAGCTGTATTTTTGACATTTTTATCTCTAAATTTACATGTTCCCTTTGAGTCACTCTACATACACATCATAAAACGAACCGATAAATATTCAATTAACTTCGCATTTCGAACGGAAATTCAGTGTTATCTATGAAATATGATAATCTATTCTGGAAATGGTAAAATGTAAAAGACAGGTGAACGGATAGCGGAAAAGCAAACAATTAGCACTAACTACCACTAACTACATTTTCTGCTACCCAAAGAACTAATAATATAACAAGACGCGTTTGGTCAGGTTCCCAGCTGGCTTTTAATAACTTTCACTTGCACACCAAATTCAATAGCCTTTCCCCGATTTTACAAGCATATTTAAACAATTAAAAGCTTGAAAAGTATAAACCTGTGTTATTGCCAATAACTTACCCAATTTAGTCACAGCGTCAAGTTCAAACAAAAAACGGACATGCCCTCGAAATGAGCGTGGAATTGCCCAAAAAATAATCCCACTATCCATCTGTGTAACGATGTTGAATCGTATGTAGATACATTTATGGAAGTAGTTATACGTTGGCTGGTTGAATCGATGTTCTTTATTTTAGTGTTAAATTTTTTACGATAATATTTACTTGCCTTAGATTTTTAGATCAGCGAGAGTAATGTGAGCTTTTACTTGAGAAAGACGATGTTGGCAGCAGCACGTCGCGTCCGGATGGTAGTTGTTAGCTGAAAAGAAATTCCAAGATGTGGATGGTGAGATTTTAGTGTCGTTGCACAGACAAGACTCGCCGGTATCGACGTAGTTCCACGCCGCAACCGTTGCAATTCAGTGGCTACTAGTTTTCAGTCTGGCTGAGAAGCAAATTCATTCGAATCCGTAATATAAAGTAATTAAAAAGCACACGCAAAAATTGCTGTCGGGCTGCAGACACTGTGCGACCGGAGGACATTAGGCACTTGTCGCAGACCTAGACCGACACCTAAAAGCGGTATTTTCAGTGTTAATTTGCAAGCATTAATTACGGGCATGTTGAAGATGCATAGTATGAAGAAATTGCCAAACGAGTGTCTTCGTCGTTGTCGGTCTTTGCACCAGCGCCAGCGCAACATGATTAGTCGTTACCCGAAGAAGAATCAACTGAGCAGCTCTGCAATGTGCCCACCAGGCACTAGCCTGCCATAGCCAGTAGTTATATTCGCGTATCGAAGTGCTTAGTGAAGTGTTGGTTTGTATCTTCTTGTTTTTTCAAGATCATTGCCAAGATAGTGACGATGCGATTACCGATCTATAAAAGAATGGCAATAACTCTGATTGTAGTGGCGTTGTTCGTAGTTCAGAATGTGGAGTGTGGCGTGTTTAATGGTTACAGTAATGCCGCAACACCTCGGCCTGGATATAGTTTCGACCAGCACGGAGATAACTTCAAGGAGTCCAGACAAATGTTGGTAAATAATGTTTTGCCGCCGATTTCACTTTTAATAATTGTGTACCGCTTCATGTATTCAGATCCGAACTGTTTGCCAAAGAGGACGTGCGACGGTTTTTAATAACTTTACGAACTTTCTTGATGGGCGTCAGGAATTTCGCGGAGGCTCTAGGTGGATTCGTACCGAGCAATCAACATATCAGTGAAAAGAAGTGAGTACAAGTAAATTTAGTGATTTCGTTGATTTAATTTCAATCGAATTTTCCCTTCAGTGCGATGATATCGAAATATGGTGGCATATTCAATGTCGTCCGGATTGCATCAGGTGCGGTTCAATACGTTACCAAGTACCTCGAAGATTTACTTATCAAGGAAATAGAAGCAAACAGCGATGCAAGGCAGATGTAAGTTTCTCCCTCACCATAGCACACATTGATCATAAAGTGAATTTGATCTCAATATCTTAAACAGGTCTGCGAGAATCTCATCAATTTTCGCACCGATCCGAAATTCGTTTCATATGATGCGTAGCATGGCGGCTCAAGTGCTCAGTGCGTACAATTACTATAGCCCGGAGATATCCTTTACACAGTGCGTTGAAAAATATGTGCGAAGTGAATTTCCCGGCATGCTTCCCGAAATCAGCTTACCAAATACAGTCCGAACCCTAAGAGCCACATATCAATCAGCTTACAAGTATTTCTTAAATTCTTTATTCCCTGGCGAAACTTCCGAGCATTCTATCGAGATTCAACCAGATCCTTCCGAAATTGAAAACAATGACCTTGATAATAGGATTCAATATTCGGGAGTCCCAGACTATCGTCAAGCTCTGTATCAACTATACGAAAAGACTGATTCAACCGTCAATAGTTTTGAAGGACGAGCGACTAGACGCCACATAAATACTGAAAAGTCAAATGTCCAATCGAATAGGAATGCCAGGGAAGAGCCAAACATGAATTCAAGTTCCATTTTCAATTTTGATGATGCGATTGCAGAACGATTAGGTGTACGACAGGATGAAATGGCTGACAAAGTGGGAACGCAGCAAGAAACGTTTGGAATGTGTACACAGCGATATGCGTTGAAGGTCCTGTGGAGGTTAGTCGAAGGGTTTATAATGAGCGAAGATTGGAAATTAGGAAAATAAGTGTGATTGAATAAACTATTTTGTATATATGTACGTAATTTAATTTTTTTTTATATCTTACGAATTGATTTTGGGCAACTGTAGAAAGTTTTGTTATAAGTGTAGAACGTATTAAGTCAGAAAAAAGTGATGTTAAATAATTGAAATGAAATACGCCTACCTTGATGGAGAACGAGTTTTCGGTGGCACCAAGATTCGAAAATATTGTATTCAATATGAATTAGTTTGCATACCCAATTTCCATAATATTCTGTATGAATTGAATTAAACACCAAAGTCTTTAAATATACTATGAGCATCAAAACTGAGTGCACACCTTCCAAATTTGTTTTTGAGCTTCAATAAAAAAAAAATACCGATTGAAAAATATTTCTGATTGAGGAATATTAAACCTTTATTCGTTAAAAACAATATACTAAAAAATCAGTTCCATATATAGCCTAGTCATTTTAGCAATCAACCTCGGAATGAGAGATAATAAGCTGAATTTTTGTATATACATTCATTTTGGGGTCCTCAAAGTTGCCTCAAAAGTCTCATAAAATCTCGTGTCTGCGTCGAAAGTTATTCATGGTCAAAGGTGAGAAAAAACAGTTATCTGCGATTATCTTGGTTTCTATTGCTCCAATGATGTTAACACGCAGATCGAAATTGTAGAATATAATATTTGCGACAAATTTTATTGGAAGCATTTTTTCATGCGCTCAACCGTTTTTCCGATAGAGGGCGGTAAGCGCGCAGCACTCAGCCATATGCACTGTAATGCAAGGTCTACCGTGAAAACTTCAGTTTGTAATATTTATCAGTAAATACATTGTATCTAATAACATTTTACATATATTTAATTTATTTTAATATATATATTTTACATATTTTTAATCTATCAATCTTTAATAATTTAAATAACAAAAGTATTACTTTTTTTCTTCTTCATCGTCATCTTCTGGACGTTCGGGAATTTCTGTATCATTGTCATCATCTTCGTTGCCTTGAATTGGTGCTTCCAGACCTTCCTGAATTTCATGGTCAAAAGCACTCTCTTGCTTACAGTCACTTTGCAATGAAACAGCATTGAGGTAAGCTTGCCCATTACACTGGTCACAAGCTAAAGTGAATTGCAGCTAGGGTTGCCAGCTCTCCCGGAATTCCGGGATTCTCCCGGAAAAATACAGTTCACTTAAAAAATCTCCCGGCTCCCGGAATGCAGTTAAATTCTCCCGGAAATTTAACGAAAATTGCCTTCACGGCATTTTTATATTTTTATTTATATTTTATGCTTGCGTTTATATGCTTGTAATTAATACAATATTAATGATTAAAAATCGTAAATTACAATAGATTTGTACAATTGATTAAATAAAAGATCTGAGTGCTTCTCTAGGGAGGAAAATGAGGATAAATTGTACGACAAATTTGTTTGCTGCGCGAAGTGCGTGACCTTGTGGCAAGTGAAACAAAGTGGGTAGACTTGCGTTGGGTTAATTTTTTTGAGAAATGTAAAGAAGAATCGGGCAAAGAAATAAAAAAAACTTGTTACATTCGCTTCATCGATCCCTATCGCAAAAGTTGCCGCTGATCGTATTTTCAGCGTAGTAAACGACCTGTGATCAGTAAATATATAATACCAGTTCTGGCGCACTTAAGAGGAGCACAAGAGGAGCAAATAAGAGGAGCAATAAGGACATGGTGCCTTCGATCATCGGCCCGCGTATGACGTAAGCGATGATCTTTGAACTGTTAAACAGCTCAACTGGGCTGTTAGCTCAACAGGGTTCTTTATAAGCTCAACAGTGTTGTTTATCAGTTCAGCTAGGCTGTTTATCAGTTCAACTGGGCTGTTTATCAGTTCGAGATCATCACTTACGTCATGCGCGGGATGGGCGGGCCGGTAATCGCAGGCACCATGTCCTTATTGCGCCTCTTTGTTCCTCTTATTCGCTCCTCTTAAGTGCGCCAGAACTGGTACTATATATCGACTGTGGTCAAAAAATCGTAATCGGATTAATGAAACATATGTAAAATCAGAAATACAGGTATGCACAAATTTTAATTACACAAATAAAGAATTCTATAACTTTATCCTTGCAAATCAAAAGGCATTACAAGCAACTCGTTGTGTAAAGAAATATCATTTTAAATAAATAAAATAGATTTTTATTAATTTGTTATTTATCCTCCCGGATTTCCGATCCACTGAGTTGGCAACCCTAATTGCAGCCCCGATTTTCTACATCGGCACCGTGCACCACATCCATTCTTTTAATTACAAAATAGAGTATTCAGTAATTCATCGGAAGCTGGTGGTAATATTGTTGTCATTGGCTGCAGGAACTCATTTTGGAGCAAAATCATGAAAAATCATGCCCTAACCATTTTTGAACTTGTTAATAGACACGGTCTATATGCTGATGGGCCGCTGCACTTGTCAGTGGAAGATTAGACAACTGGACAGGTTTATTAAGTTTTGTAGATTTAATGAACAGAGTATATCGAAGATGATCGATATTATCCTCAGATTTTGGAGCATTGTATATCGCTAGATCTAGATCTGAAAGTAAATAGAAAGCGGTCACTAAAAATAAAAAGTTTTAACAATGGAACATCTTTCTCAAGAACTAACTATATAATGAATGAAGAAGGCCGTATTATATACGGGTCTGAATTTTCATTTCAGGTATAAACGTCATAGCGTCTTTCCAGATATAATTATGATACAAAAATAAGTATTTAATAAATTTCACATTTTAAAGATTAAATACATAATTATTTTACTAGTTAAAATCTACTTTCAATAAATTTACTTATACAAATAGTATTTCATTTAATTAGTTTTTAATCACACAAAGAAGGTACATATAATTAAATGAAAATATTCAAAATAGGTAAAATGCTATTAAATACAATGTATTTACTGATAAATAATACAAATAATTCTAAACTGAAGGTTTCACGGTTGACCTTACATTACAGTACATATGGCTGAGTGCTGCGCGCTTACCGCCCTCTATCGAAAAAACGGTTGAGCGCATGAAAAAATGCTTCCAATAAAATTTGTCGCAAATTTTATGCTTTACAATTTCAATCCTATGTGTTAACGTCATTGGAGCAATAGAAACCAAGTTAATCGCAAAAAACTGTTTTTTGTACCTTTGACCTTGAATAACTTTCGACGCAGACACGAGATTTTATGAGACTTTTGAGGCAACTTTGAGGACCCCAAAATGAAGGTATATACAAAAATTCAGCTTATTATCTCCCATTCTGAGGTTGACCCCTTTTTTATGCTAAAATGACTGAGCCAATATTCACTAACAAAAAATTTACAGAACAAAAACAAAAAGTCAATGAAATACGAGTCAAAAGTAAGTGCACACTTCATATAATAAAAATTCATATAATAAGTTTAAGAAACACTAGTATTTGTTTTGCCCTTTGCCTTTAAAACAGCTTTCAGTCTTCTAGGCATATATAATAATTATAATAATTTTCAGGTTAATTCTGCTGGTATATTATCCCATTCTTCCTTAAGGGGGGAAATACATGTAAAATCGAAAAAAATTGCTAATTTCAGATTGATTTAAAATATATATATTGTTCATTCAGAAAATGTTTAATATTAAATCCTTAAAGTACTTGTCTCACAGTAAATGAAAATATTTTTTAATAATTTTTCAACACAAAATGGCGGCGATGCGAGGGAATGAAAAAAACACATCAAAAACTGCCTCGTACAACTTAACGCCTTTGTCGGGGAACTTGCAACATTGAGAGAAAAAAAAAATGCTAATGAAATATATAATTCTTAGGTGAACCAATGAAATTTATAAAATAAAATAAAATTAACAAAACATTAATCTTAGATTAAACAAAAAAATCGATTATTTTTCAAAAAAATCACGCTTTAAACATTAATAAACAAATCATTTTTCTGAAATTACAATAACACACGGCAAACTGCGAGCCGGAGTTCTGTAGCTTCAAAATAATGCACCGGCTCACAAGGCTGCAGTTGCGATGGATACAATTAAAGAAACAGGATTCGAACTGCTTGAGCACCCACCCTATTCGCCAGATCTAGCTCTCAGTGGCTTCTACCTCTTTCCTCGGCTCAAACAACACCTTCGGAGTAAGAATTTTGAAAATGCTAGGGAAGTGATGGCCGCTGTTGAGGTATTTTGGGAGAGTCCAGATAAAGAATTTTTTTCTAAGGGCATCCTGGGTTTGGAAAAAAGATGGACTAAATGTATTAACTTCTTAGAAGACTATGTTGAAAAATAAATATATTTTTTTAAGTTTAATCACCTTAAAAACAAATTAGAAGTTTAAAATTTACATCTCAAAATGATTCTGTATCTATTACAGACATATCAGTTATACCTAAATCTCCTTCTCTTGTGTAAAGCTCATTTCTACCAATATTTTTCAAAACATCGTTTGGAATTCCACAATTAAAACAGCAACAATTATTTATTTTTAACTGAAGAAAAAGTATTAGTGTCGGATAACGAAGATTTTTCTCCAGCGTTATCCGTGCGATTGCTTGCATTTGAAGCCCTAACAAAACAAATAATTCACATTATTCAGGAAAAAATATCTAACTAGAATGCACATACTTTGGTAAACTTGAACTTGTAGATGTCCGCGGCTCTTGAGAGTCTAAAGTGAATGGGACCCCATAACTGATTTTTAGCATCGTCATGATTAAATTGAACGTTACCATTTTAAAGTAATATAGATGAATTTATAATCTTTATATTTTGGACTTTGAAATTAAAATTTGATGGGCGAGATTGTAAATAGATGAGTGCCACATTATTCCGAAATCTAAATTTAAATGCTAAAAATAAGGCTAGATGCTAACTCCGAATTTCGAATGCCGTTTTGGAAAAAATAATGCTAGATCTAGCATTCAAAATGCTAAAATGACAGCACTGCATGTAACCCATGTTCATTCAATATTCTTCGAACGGTGGAGGCTGAAACGGATTGATTGTGTATCGCGGCATAATTTTCAACTATTTTTGCTGCACTTGAACGGGGATTACCCTTAACTTCTTTCACTGTATTTCTTATTTCTTTTCTATTTAATTTCCCTGGCCGTCCAGATCTTTTAAAATTATCCAATATTTTGAATTTATTGTATTTGTCAATGATTTTTTTAACTGCACTGTGGGGTCTTTTTACTATTTTCCCAATTTCCCGTAAACTTTTACCTTCACAATGCAAATTCACTATAATTTTCCGTGTTTCTTTCCTCATTTTCACACCTTTCGTCTAGCACGTTTTAAATCAAACTAACTCCTTCAAAAATGACTTTACCAAGAATTTTTGCGATTGGTGTTTCCTAGAAATTAAATTGAGGTTGTATTCCGTTATAGTAAACCGTGACTTTGTTTACAGCTAGAATCTAGCAACGTTTGAGCACGTGTGCACTTACTTTTGATTCATCTTTCATTGACTTTTTGTTTTTGTTCCTCTGTAAGTTTTTTGTTATTTAATATATGGAATTGATTTCTTTGTATATAGTTTTTAACAAATAAAGGTTTGATATCACTCAATCAGAAATATTTTTCAATCGATAATTTTTTTTATTGAAGCTCAAAAACAAATTTGAAAGGTGTGCACTTACTTTTGACGCTCACAGCAGTTACTGCTGTCCTTAAATTTTCACAGTCCATGAGATGTAATTAACCCTCCGAGAACACAGGGGGTCAAATTGACCCCAGTGACCTTTTTGGCCGATCGCAGCGCTTAGGCCTGCGGGCAAAGGGGGTACTATAGGCTCCTAAGTGTATTTCTGTGTCTTGACTATAAGTTTACACCGTTCGCATACAGTCCCAAGTCGTCAGTCGTCGTTGAGAAGCATTTGAAGCAGATTATGAAATGAAAAAGTCGTGCCAGAAAAAGTATCCGTACATGTAAGACACCAAAGTTGTTGTTGTATTAAAAAGGAGATGTCCACTTAATTTGACTGTTTTCTTTTATAATAGCATAAAATCGACATTTTTTCATAATTACCAATATGTTTCATAATAGTTACTATTTAAAAACACTTGAAACTCAAACAAAATCAATATATGGCAACACGTTTGACCAGAAAAAGTATCCGTCAAGAACAAAACGGGGGATTCCCCGTGCTATGCAGTGGCATGTGCAGATGCATATGTATGTATTTAGATTCGATAATAGTTCTACTTTGATTTGTGATAGGTTTAGAACTGAATGAAGTTATTTTAAAGTTTTTATGCACTAGAATACATGATGGTGCCCAAAATTAAGGAAATCAGTGCTGATGAAAGGAAAATTATGCTGAAACTTTGGAGTCAAGGCAAAACTTTCCGCGAAATTGGTCAGATAATAGGCAGAACTCACTCTTCTGTCCAGTATGTGGTGAAAACATTTGATACAACTGGTTCGATTGTGTACACCACCCCAATCCCCAGACCTTAATCCCATTGAACATTTGTGGGATTTATTGGAGCGCAGGATCCGTCAGCTCAGCATAACTTCAAAGGAAATGCTGAAAAATGTCATCGTCGATGAATGGGGCAAAATTACCAGGCAGGATACAGCCAAATTGGTCCACTTCATGCCACATCGACTGAGGGAGGTCCTCAAGCGAAAAGACTATCCGACAAGTTATTAAGCCCTGATATACAGGGTGTTTGGTACTCGGTGGACACTATTGTAAGGAGGCATTCCTTGATATATTTTGAGCGAAAAATTGTTCTACAGGGTGGTCCGGTTTTCAAAATCTACGGACTTACAGGGTGGCCAATAAAACTGTTTCGGACCTGTACCCTGACTCACTTAAATCATTATATTTTGAAAACTAATAATCATAAAGCATAGTTTTATGGCTTATTTTTTGATATAATCAAATTATCTTTAATTTGATGTAACATTCTAAATTGTAACTGTACCTGTTTTTGAGATATTTACTTGAAAACACAAAATTTTGGCACTTCTACCTCAAAAATTCTGTGTTCAATGTCGTTTTTCTCAGAATATCTCTTGAAAAGATGCCATTTTAATTTTATTTTTTTTATAGGCCATATTGTTAGCTACAAAAGTTGCATACACACTTATGACTTAGATTTTACCGTTCCGCAAGTAGTAAGCGAAAATACTTATCGCTTAAAAAGTAAATTTGCAGTAAAGAGGCCCTCATTTAAAAGAATAGTTTCAATTGTTATTTGTACTTAAGTTTTTTTACTGCCCATTAGTTACTTTTTAAACTATCAATAAAATAAACTAAACTAAAATTAGTTTCAACATAATTGAAGCACCTACCTGGATGTTAAAGGTAAAATTGGGTACAGTTCTTCGCCTTTATTAATGGAATACTTAAAAAAATTAAGACCCTATAAAAACAGAACCACTATCAAATTATTGTGAGTTTCGGTACATTTCTCGAACTAGAAGATATCACTAAAATTTCAAACTCAAATTCAAAATGTCTCACTACACTAATGACGAATATGCAGATATTATGTACGCATATGGAGAGTGCCGGGGAAATTCACAAGCGGCGCAATCTTTGTATCAACAGAGATATCCCCATCGACGGATTCCTGGACGGAGAGTGTTTCAACAACTATACACAAGGATTCGGGAAACTGGCAGCGTTAGGATGAGCCGAGTAAACACAAATCCTGCGCCTGCAATCGCTGTACGGACCGATGAAGAAATACTGCTTGCAGTGGAAACTGACCCATCAATCAGTATTCGACGATTGGCGTTGCAGTTTAACGTGTCTACGTGGAAAGTTTGGAGTGCTTTAAAAGCAGCTCGTTTACATCTCTACCATCACACACCAGTGCAGGAGCTGCTACCGATCGATTTGCCCAAAAGGATGGAATTCTGCAATTGGCTCCTTGAGAAATAATTAGACAACGAAAATTTTTTGAATACCATTCTCTAGACGGATGAGTCCTGATTTACCAGGGACGGTATCACAAACTTCCACAATTTACATACGTGGGCTGAGAGCAATCCACACACGAGAAGGACTTCATCGTTTCATCATAGGTTCAGCGTAAATTTATGGGCAGGAGTGATTGGTAACGATTTAATTGGACCTATTAGGCTCCCGCCTACTTTAAATAGTACCAATTACTTACATTTTTAAAGACATGATCTGCAGGACTTATTTGAGGATATTCCGCTGCAACGATTGGCTTCCATGTTTTACCAACACGATGGTGCTCCAGCTCACTATGGCCGACCAGTCAGAGATTTGTTGAATTCCAATTATACCAATCGCTGGATCGGTAGAAATGGACCAATACACTGGCCTGCGAGATCTCCTGATCTAACAATTATGGATGTTTTTGTATAGGAACGGATGAAGGCCCTCGTCTACATAACGGAAGTATCAACATTGGAAGACCTAAATACCAGGATCGATGCGGCTGCAACAGAAGTGAGGCAGCAGCTGAGAAGTATGAATATCAAAAGAACGCTTGCGAAACGAGCTATAGCGTGTATTCAAAATGAAGGTGGCCATTTTGAACATTAGCTGTAGCTCAAACATTTTGAAATAAAGCGTAAAACCCTTTAATAAATTCTTTTAGTTTAAGCAAAGAGTATAGATCGAAAACGAGGGCCACTTTAAGTCATATTCAGTTTTTAAGTAATATGTATTTTCGCTTATTACTTGCAAAATGGTAAAATCTAAGTCATAAGTATGTATGCAACTTTTGTAGCCAACAATATGACCTATAAAAAAAATAAAATTAAAATGGCCTCTTTTCATGAGATTTTCTGAGAAAAACGACATTGAACTCAAAATTTGCATGGTAGAAGTGCCAACATTTTGTGTTTTCAAGTAAATATCTCAAAATTACTAACAGCTACAATTTAGGACGTTACATCAAATTAAAGGTAATTTAATTTCATAAAAAAAATAAGCCATAAAACTATGCGTTATGATTATTAGTTTTCAAGATATGATTTAAGTGAGTCAGGGTACAGGTCCGAAACAGTTTTATTGGCCACTCCGTAACTCCGTAGATTTTGAAAACCGGACCACCCTGTAGAACAATTTTTCGCTCAAAATATATCAAGGAATGCCTCCTTACAGTAGTGTCCACTGAGTACCAAACACCCTGTATAATAAAAATATTTGAATATTTTAAATTCGTATTGTCATGTACGGATACTTTTTCTGGTTCGTTTAAGTGAAATTTTTTGTTTTTGTTTTGTAAAATCTAGTTTTTAAAGGAATACCAAATAAAAAATTTATAGATAAGGTAGTTTGATTACTGAATAAATTTTATTGCTTAAATATTAAAATGTAGCAGTTCTTTTAACCACGAATTTCCTAATATTTTGCTTTATTTTGATCGTGAACGGATACTTTTTCTGGCAAGTGTATGTCAACGCTTAACATGAGGATGTATAGACAATTCTTCATTTACTATACTTTCAAACTGTTTCCCGACTTTTACAATTTACAATTACACTATTTTTGAGTGTTAACGTGCATACATATTTTAGGCATACATATCAAGGTTCAGATTTCCCACGACAACTAGTTTTATTTACTTTTCTTTTATTTGCTGATTCCTGCTTTTTCCTGCTAATTAGAAAGATGAAAAATAATTTTAGGCAGAAGATGTATCATAAAAGAGTTCGATGCAAGACAGGAATTCTGCGATCCTTAATTAAAAATTCTTAGCTCCATTTATGTAGTTTTCAGGAAATTCGCATTTCGATTTTATCGATTTGGCAGGATGTAATAAAAGGTTTGCACTTTTAAAAAAATGACTTCACCGGTTAGAAAGCTTTTGTTCTTTTCATAAGTGCAGAGAATTTCAAGAAATGTTTGATATTTCGTGAATAGAGGCACTTAATACGTTTTTTCTTTTTTGGCGTACAAAAAATGGAGCTAAGTTTTTTATACTAAGGAAAAGTGCTACATTCCGGAGATGTGGCAATAATGTTAGCCGATCTGTTTATAAACATGCTTCAGAAACAAACTGTTGGCAGGTTACAAAGACAGAGTTCAATGCTCTCTATTACATCATGACATTAAACCAAAAACTGCATTCTGGTGCTTATGACTTTTTTCTTATTACGGAAAAATTCATTTCTAAAAACTAGAACTAAAATTTTTATATGCAATCTCAAATACATTATCTTCACATTTTGTTTTTTATGTGAGCGTAAAGTAACGTTCACATAAAAATAGCACAACGGCAATATTGAATGAACCGATCGAAATTTTCTTCCATTCTCGAACCATTCATAAGCCGATACATCACGGCTTATTTTTCATCTGTTAAAGCGAAACAATGATAGCATTTCAGCAAAGAACGAAAAGAGACAGACACAAGGCAACACACATATGATCAAAGCCTCTAGTGGCTCGCAAATAAGAATTTGCAAGCCGGATAATTTCGGCTTATGCATGAGAATTTTCACGTTATCGTATTATACAGAAGATAGTATGATCTTTAGCCATTTGAAATTTCATGTACATATTTAATGTAGGAAATACATATTGGCCAAAGCCAGACCAACAAAGCCTATGGCCAATATGTGTACACCATCTTGGTTTGAGATGGCTACGATTGGTCGATATTAGTCCGCATTCCGATCTGAGTGGAATTTGGGCACCAACATGCACCAACCACACGGATTTGACAGGCTGAATAGACAACTGAAGCTCAACAGCTCTGGCCATGGTGTGGACAGCAGCATCTGTTCTCGAATTGGCCTGTGGTGGCCCAACCCGAGATGCTCTAGCTTGGGCCAATATGTATTTGAAAATGTTTTGAAAAATCTCAAATTGGTCTAGATATTCGAAAGAGAAGCCAGAAGGAATCGGGTTGTATGGACGCTTCGCCACTGGCACCCATGAGTAATTTTTACTCACATGCGGTATATATTTCGTCGTGCATTAGCCAGTTGGCCACTCTGACTGCTATGAGGCTAGAAGCTATATCATCTTTTTATGTTTACTGATAAAATAAAAAATATACATAATACTATTGTTGCCTTCTTTTTAGTAAAAACATGTACCTAAAATCATCCAAAAATTTACTGTGCCATTCTAGGATTAAGATAAATGAATCTATAATGAAAGATCAATAACAGATAGTGAAACAGTTGGTGCTCCGGTGTATCTTAACTTTGACTAATGTTCGAAGAACATTCATAAATCAATAAATAAATAATATGTTCGGAGAACCTTAGTATTAAAATCAATCTGGCCAAAAATTGATATTTCTCTCTCTTTCTCTCTATACATATCCACTGGCGAGCAACTGGTTAGGTACACTCTAATATTTTGAGTTTCCTAGAAGCCGGGGAGGTATAAAAAAACAAATCGATAATGGCTTTATTGCCTATGGAAATCCCAATTATAAAATGCAATTTCTACAATAATCACACACACGAGCGTTTACCTGGATGCATTTATCTAAGATTGTGCAAATAAAACCGGAGCAACTGTTTAGCTATATTGCAGAAAAACGGGAAATTTCGTGAAATTTCGCACAGTAAACCAATTAAATTAAATACATGTGTATTGCAACAATTTATTTTATTAATCAATAGTATGTTGCTTTACCATTATTCTTAATGACTTGAAATAATCTATTTTTTTTTTTAGATTCATACAAATTTTTATAAATACGTGGAGGAATATTATCTCAAGCTTCTTTTATTGCTTCTTCTAGCATTGCAACATTCTCATATTGCTTGCCATTATCGTAAATGAACAACCATCCCGAGAGATTTTCTATGATGTTGAGGTCAAAACTGTGATGTCTTTTGCCTCAAACCAATCTTTAACACAACGAGCAGTCAGTGCTGCCATTTATTTTTTTGGAATAATGCTAGATTCAATTTTATTCAATGCTAAATACTGCTAAATCCTGTCAAATAATAATGCTAAATAATGCTTTCTTATTGCATTAAAATAAACATATATATATTTATATAATTGCCGTGTTCCATTTTAACTAATTAGTACTTCCAAGTACTTGTGAGTAGATCGCAAATGGAACGCTTTCTTCGTTCATACGAGCAGATTCTAACCTGTCAAATCATATGCAGTTTTCAAATTTAAAACAGTTGAAAATAGAGGGAGAAAGCAACGAGTATAAACTACCACAATCGATAGAAAATATAAAAGCAACTAACAGGAAATTCCCTCTTTTAACTTTTTACACATTATGAGGACTATTTCTAATTTCCTTACTACGAAAACATTCAACATAACCGTGAAAAAATCAAAGCCACCTATTGACAACTAAATAGCCATCTCATGGCAAAAAATGGCGTAACTACTCATGAACTACGTATATTTTTCAAAATATCATTTGGAATCTTACAATCAAAACCGCAACAACTATTTATTTTTAATTGAAGAAAAAGTATGTGTCGGATGAGAAAAATTCTTCTCCATCGTTATCCGAGCGATTGCTTACATTTGAAGCCCTAATAAATCAATTGATTCACATCATTCAGGAAATAAAATATGTAGCTAGAATGCATATACTTTGGTAAACTTGAATTTAGGGCTCCTGAGAGTCTGAAGTGGATGGGACCACATCACTAATTTTTAGAATCATCACGATTTAATGGTACGAGAAACCTGAATTTACCATATTTAATGCAATCCAAAATTGCCTTAACATTGAAATATCTAACTTTGCATTTTATTTCGCTTTTTCTGCAACATTAATAGCACTTGTCACTAGTACTGAGATTTCCTGGGAATCGTAGACAAAGAATAGAAGATTGACCATCTATCCTTTGTTCCCTTGAAAGCACGAAGGTGTAGTACTAGTTCTAATGTACTTTTGGTCTGCAGCGAATTCATTAACAGCAGGTGGGTTTGCAGCAGGGATTGATCGGTCGACAACGGTTTCGTTCGCTGGGGCTAAGCGACAGTTGACATTTTCAAAATACTCTAGCCTAAAGGGCATATTTGTTTAAATGAGGCAAGATTACATCATGTTTTCAAATGTTTGGTCTATGCATTGCCATGAAGTCGTTTTTGTACGCTGGCTGTTGGACTGAACACTAAAATCTGTTATGAAAGAGCATGAGATTTCAGTTGAATTTGAGCTAGTAGGTCTGTTCGCGTACTTCAGCAAACTGCAGTAGTAACAGAATTTGGCAGCTGGCTTCTTTTTGCTGCAAAATTTGGCTTGCAGCAAGAGTACAAAAACGACTTTCTGCGAATCTATTTTAATATATTATAATAGATTCAGGCACGCGAACAGACCTAGTACTAGATACTGAAAAGTGTCAAACGGTGTGGCGCGAATACATATTTTCAAAATCCGCCGCAAGAAAATATTTTTCGCGCAATGTTATAATGAAAGTTGAATATTTTTGTGGAGATTCTTTATTACTGCTTAAGATGATTTTATAATGACTATCATTATTTCAAAATCAGGCAACTGTCACTTCTGGTTGTCACTTCTAAAGAAATGCCATAAGAGCGTCTTTGTACTTTTCATGAGTTTTCCCCACCACGTGATTCAGGAAGTTTCAGTTCATGAACGCGACTGAAAACACACTGTGATGATGATGAACAAGATTGGAAATAGATGAGTGCCAGATTATTCCGAAATCTAAATGCTAAAAATAATGCTAGATGCTAACTCCGAATTTCTAATGCAGTTTTGGAAAAAATAATGCCAGATCTAGCATTCAAAATGCTAAAATGGCAGCACTGCGAACAGTATCAATGGGCGCCAGATCTTGTTAAAAAAATCCAATCCATTCGTCCTAAGATTTCATCGAAGTCGGCTACGTCGGTGCGGCTACGTACGTTTCTGCGGTCTGTCTTCCTCTTAAAATTCTGATCTCCACAGGCCCCATATAGGATATGGCTTCCCATATCATAATTGAGCCCGTTCTGCTGTGGAGGCGAGATAAATATTTCCTCTCCTTCTGAATATCATGGAAATAATCTGAGAAGCCATCAGGACCATCCAAACAGAATATTTTTTCATCGAAAACGATTACTTTCTTCCACTCTTCACCCCAGCTGATGTGGTTTAGAGCAAACCGCAACCGTGCTTGCTGATGTCTTCGCGTTAACGCTGGTTTTTGGGCTTGTTGAGCATTCTTTTATTACCCTTCGTACCGTCCAGACACTTGCAGAAGTTCCTGCTTGTTCACCAATTCTCCGTGCACTTAGCGTAGAGTTTGACGCTACCCTCAAAATTTGGCACCGTTCTCTATCAGTGGTCGCCGTTTTGATCCCTTCTTGGTAATTTTTGCCGTAGTTTTCTGGGTCCCCGGCTTCTAGGCAGCTCAAAATATTAGGTTGTACTTAACCAGTTGCTCGCCAGTGTATATATATATATATATAAAGGGTGTTTTTTTAGGAGGTTTGTTTTTCCGATAGATGTCGTTCTATTGTATGACAATTGTTTTGACAGCTTTAAGTGACATTTCTACTCAGTATTGTTTGGCAAATTATTATGAATAGGTTAACTCCAGAACAACGTTTTCAAATCGTGGAGATTTATTTTCAAAATCAGTGTTCAATTAAAAATGTTTATAGAGCACTTCGTGATTTTTATGGTGCTCATAATCGTCCATCAGAGACCACCATAAAGAACGTAATTACCAAATTTTGGTCTACATTCACGCTTTTGGATGCCAAGCCACCGACAAGAATGAGAAGAGTGCGTACAGAAGAAAATATTGCTGTCGTTGCAGCCAGTGTCGAAGAAAACGACAATTTATCGATTCGCCGTCGTGCTCAGCAAATTGCACTTTATCCATCGACTTTATGGAAAATTTTACGTAAAGATTTGGGTTTGGTGCCATACAAAATTCAGTTGGTGCAAGAATTGAAGCCACACGACCATCGTTTGCGCCGTGAATTCAGTGATTGGTCATTAAATCAATTGAACGAAGATCCATTTTTTTACCGTAAAATTCTCTTTAGTGATGAGGCGCATTTTTGGTTAAATGGATACGTGAACAAGCAAATTTGTCGCATTTGGAGCAAAGATAATCCACACGCCGTTCAAAAATTATTGATGCATCCTGATAAATGTACTGTTTGGTGCGGTCTATGGGCTGGTGGAATCATCGGTCCATATTTCTTTAAAAATGAGGAAGGACGACGCGTTACCGTGAATGGAAATCGATACAGAACCATGATAAATGAGTTTTTGTTGCCAAATCTTGAAGATATGGATATGCACGAAATGTGGTTTCAACAAGACGGTGCCACTTGCCATACAGCTCGTGAAACAATCGACTTGTTGAAAGAAACTTTCAACGACAACATTATTTCGAGAAATGGTCCGGTGAATTGGCCTCCGCGTTCGTGCGATTTAACGCCACTCGATTACTTTTTGTGGGGATACGTGAAATCATTGGTTTACGTGGATAAACCTCAATCGATTGACGCTTTAGAAACCAATATTCAACGTGTCATTGCTGATATACGCCCTCAAATGCTTCAAAAAGTGGTCGAAAATTGGACCTCTAGAATGACATTTGTGAAAAATAGTCGTGGTGGCCATATGCCAGAAATTGCGTTTAAATGTTAAATGCCAAAAAATTATCTACCAAATAAAAAATAAATGTTGGTCATTTCATAATTTTTTATGTGTTTTATTAAAAAAAAAAATCGGCAACCTCTTAAAAAAACACCCTTTATATATATATATATATATATATATATATATATATATATATATACACATATGCATATATGTATATATATGTACATATATATATATGTATATATACATATATATATATATATATATATATATATATATATATATATATATATATATATATATATATACATATATATATATATATATATATATATATATATATATATATATATATATATATATATATATATATATGTGTATATCATCATAAAAAATCAGTGACTATTTTTCGGGATACATTGATGTATATGCACAATAGGCCGAGGTCTCACCAAATGTTAATCATATTTAATCCTTTGGCGGCGGCGACGACCATTTTACAGACATTTTAGATATGCCTATTATTCGATCAAAAAATTGTTTTCAAAAAAACTAAGTTTGCATGATGAATTTCTAACGTATTTTTAATAAAGATATGATAAGGTTTTGGAAATGTTTGACCCTGTGTGCGCTAGGTGCCTAAAATGAGTTCGAGAAAATTTGAAATTTTTTGAATTGCGATAATTTTTGACAGAGCAATTGAATCATTATGAAACTTACAAAACATATCGATGTTACTGAGTTGTATACTTATATAGTTTTGTATGTATATGCTGGCAACCATGTAGCTACGGCAAGGACTGAAAATGAAAACGTTTAAACCATCGACTCTCCTCAAAGATTTTCGTTTTTAAGAAAAAAAACAACTCATATGCAAATCTTATGCTTTGTCTACACAGTCAGTAAAACTTTTGAAATTGCATATCGGACAAGAACGGTAACTCTTCTCCAATTTACCTATATTTTTAGCATCAAAAACTTCTGTTCACGGGAACTTACAACCAGATAATCAGATACAGCTAAAATTCACACAATGCATTGGTCTTAGGTAGGACCAGGTCTGATATAAGTGATTTTGAAATGTGAGCGATTCTGTGCCATTGGTGCCATCTTGAAAAATCACTAAGAAAATTAACTGCTTTTGGCCCTATAAATTTTGATTCAGTCACCAGATTTTGACTTAATTCTCACAGTAGCTGAATTTTACTCTAAACCACGTTTGTTAGAAATTTGGTTGAAAAATTAGCTTGGAACTGCCAGCTATGATAATTTTGGTGTCTTAAATTTTGAAAATTCGCTCAGGAATATAAAGCTTTTTACCATATAGCTTCCAGCGAATTCACGGAATCATAACGAAATTCATATGGCAATTTAAATTTATTGTATTAAAATAATAGGGTTGCCAGCTACGGTTGTTTTTGTATTTTGTTTTTTGGCATATCTTTAGTAAGCGACTTTATCATAAAATTTTCATATCGTAGTGATCTTGTTGCGATAATAAACAACATATATTCTAGAAAATTTGAAGTTTTTTGCGAGTGGTAGCCCTGAACTTTTTTGTATCCCTATAATTTCCAATACAGTCATCGGATCAATACGAAATTCGCAGAGTAGGTTGACTTCAACGTGAGGCAGATGTGACATATTTTTGGCTTCGGTGCTAGCAAAGGGTTGCCAACACGAGACGTTTTTGTGCTTACATTAAGTATTCACATCGCGAACATTTGCAATGAAAATAAGTAAACAATGTTAACATTTTCTAAGATCTGGACATTTGTCGGATGGCAGCTTCAAACATCTTTCTTTCACTGTAAGTCATCGAAATCAAATTGGCTTAGGGTCTATTATTACTTAGGGTGTATTAGTGTTAAGTGGGAGAAGTAGCTAGTAGTAGAATATACACTACTGTTCTTCGGAGTATCGGTTCTGAGGCGTTAGGGTTTTTTCTATCTAAATCCTTTGAAAAATAGAAAATACCTTTAACGTTTGTTTAGGCTTTTCTTGCAGAAAATCACTAGGAACACGCAGGTTTTCTCCGTATAGGAGTTGTGCCGGTGATGCTGTGAATTCTTCTCAGATTAGAGATCGTAGTCCAAGAAGAACTATGGGTAGTGTTCTAGTCCAAGACGCATCGTTGTGAGCCATGATAGCCGATTTAAGAGTGCGATGCCATCTTTCTAAGAAACCGTTGACCTGAGGGTAGTACGCTGTGGTACGATTGCGTTCGAAGCCCAAGCGTCGACCAGGCTCAGTATGGAGCGCTGACTCGAATTGTCTGCCCTGGTCGGTGACAATGTATTGGGGAACTCCAAATCTAGCAATTCAGGTGCTTAGTGAAGCAGTAGCACAGTCATTGGCAGTAATGCTGACTAAAGGAATTGCTTCAGGCCAACATGTGAAACGGTCGATTATGGTGAGACAGTATGTGTATCAGTGTGAATGTGTTAGGGGACCAACTATGTCGGTGTGAATGACCTTAAAACGTGCAGAGACCGTAGGAAACGTGGATACAGGTTTGCTCACGTGTCTGGTTATCTTGCATTTTTTACAAGATAGTCATTCTCGGGCCCAAGTGGCAATTTCCTTGTTCATCGAAGGCCAGAAGAATTTGGTTGAAATGTGCTTTTGTGTAGCACGAGCACCAGGGTGGGCGATATTGTGTTCTGAGTTGAACACCTGTTTCCTGAACGTATGAGATTTATAAGGTCGTATGGTTGGGCCAGACACTTCACAAAAAATGTCGACGTTGGTGCCAAATATTGGTTGTTTCTTTAAAACAAATTTAGAGTCCTTTAGAATCTTCAGAAACTCTAAGTCCGACGCTTGGGACGAGGCGATTGCGGCAAAGTCGAGAGTACGGGGAAGAAAACTAAGGGGTTGCCAAGAGCATTGACATTTTTGCTGCAGAGCAGTTCCGATGGCGAAATCAGAAGCGTCTGCGAATAGACCAAGCTCGGCTTTTTTGACCGCCGCGAGCTTATCTGGTGCAAGTCGACGTGGTCTCGACACTATTGGAAGGCCTGCGGTCAAAATGTGGTGTGTCAGCTTGTGTTTACAGGGTTGTGAGAACCCTGTGTTGACCGTGATAGCATGGTATTTGTTGAGAAGGGCATGTATCCGTGAATCAGAGGTTTGCTCAAACAAAACACTAAGTTTTGGACCTTTGTACGAAGTGTACGTGCCTTTCGATGAAAGTGAAGTAAGAGGATCCACAAAGATAGCATTTGCCAAGTCGACGACTAGCCCATAGTGGCAGAGGAAGTCTTCGCCTAAAATTGGTCTAGAGACATCGGCGATGATGAAATCCCATGAAAACTCACGACGGACTCCTAGTTCTAGTTTCATCACCTTTTGTCCATAGGTGTTGATGGTTGACTAACCGCAAGTCGGCGGCTAACCGCAAGTCGCAGACCAGAAGGTGGAAGTTTTTCGGTTGCAGGTGAACCAGCCTTGTAGGCGCATGGAGAGACGCATTTAATAGCGTTTGGGCCATATTTGTTGTGATACCAACAAACACCAGTTCCTCGTGACTGTCTTCGACGACGCGGCTGCGAGCGAGATCTACCATGGGAACTCGAACGCGATCGTAGTTGTTGATGAACAAGTTTTGTTAGAGCAGCGACCTGTTTTGTTAAAGCGACCACCTCTGACTGCGGGGGAAACGGCGACTGAGTTCAGTTGTGGCTGGACAAAAACTTCAGCTATTTTGCCTGCCGTTTCCGCCAACTTGATCAGGCTGGCTTCCGGAGAGCAGGCTAAAATAGCCTGAGTCTGCTCCGGAAGCCGTTGCAGCCTTAATCGGTCGTCTCCAACGGCGGAGCTTCCCAACTGCTTCAATCTCTTCGCCTCAGTTCCGCTATCCCCTCAGTCCAGCAATAGTGTAAAACCTTCTATCTCTCTACGAAATTCCCTTATTGGGTCATTCGGTGAAAAATAACAGCTGACAAAGCTGATGCCTCGGTTTTCAATCCAAATATCAAATTTCATCGGCTGAATCTCGCCGATCAACCCGGACTTTCCGAGTGTCTGCAACCCATAAGGTTGCATAGACCGAGTTATCTGAATACCATGTCTCTGGATTCTTCCTTTGATATGGTTCGATCGGATCATGCTATCCTGAGATGATGTCACTGAAATTTTTGCTGTGAGTCTAATAATTATTTTCTTCGAGAACCAATAAAAATAATGCTTAAAATATATTTATTTGCTTCGATGAATCAATGGTAATACACGATATCGAAAACTTTTCAATGGGGTAACATCACTGAAATTCGATAAATGCAACCATTGCAATCAATCAATGCAATCAATCACAGCAACACTAAACTAGTGAACATATTTAAGGCCGGGCGTTCACGTTTCAATTGCATACAAGAGAAAAACTTTAGAAAAGCTCAAAATTCAGACTCTAGTGTCTATGAGTGTATCGTTTGCGGCTAAATGCAAATTTATTCACGACTACAGTTTGTTCGAATAACTTGGGAAGAATAAAATCGATGCTATCCACCACTGTATCGTGCTGTTCGAACATTTTTCGTGTTAACTAGTGTGCGAAAGCTCTGCGAATTTTTTTTCTGTAAAAATCGTAATCGCGCGGATTAATGAAAGCTCGCGCTATTGTGAGGTATGCCAAGGCGGAGAAAATTAGTAAGATATCGTTGAAATCTTGGCTAGCCGGCCAACTGCACGAGCTCGCAAGATTAGTGCTAGCGAACTTAGTCCGCTCCAAAGTCGAAGTCGAAGGCGCTCGCTCGACTAGTCGCCTGTTGGGTGTCGCTGTTACGACGGAATCGCTCCAACGTCTTAACGACCAAGTTACAGTCCCATCGTCTTCTAATCAGTGGTGTTATTGATAGTGTGTGCAATCGAACGATAACGAAAAGTATGTGATTCCCTTTAGATTCATCCACTGAATCACTTCTAACCACTTTGCCCTTTCGTTTCGTAAAATCACTTTGAGAACGAATATCGCGTCATAAGAACGTAAATAGCTGTAGTGGTTTCATTCGGTCGATTGCGTGCGTGCAAAATCAACATATCGTATAAAATGTAAAAATCATTTGCTTACCTCATAAAATGAATAAGCAAACCGAATTATAAAATATTTTTTTTTCCCTTGCAATTCTTTGCCTCGATTCGATCGTTTGTTCGGCGTAATGAGAAACGAGCATTGTGTGAGAAATTGTCGTGCGATTGCAATCAAGTTTTTGTTATTCATTCATTGCACAGTGTGCTCGCATCGCATCATCATCATCATTACGCTAAAAATAGCTATGAAAATCGAAAAATTTCGAGTGTGAAATAGGGAAAAATCGTAGGCAATAATAAAGAATCCACATGCATGCCTATTTCTTTTCCTCAAAAATGTTCCCATACAGTGCGTTTATGTTTGCATTCTAGATACATACATTCATTCGTAATGATGACATCTACTCCCGTCGACAAGTTATTTCGTGAATTTTTCCAAGTTGTTCAGTGGCTCGGAAAGCGGTAATAAGCAAGATAAAATGAAGAAAAGAGTTTATCTATTTTTAACAAACAATACAGTGACAATATCTAGAACTTGTGCGTCATTCAATAATCGTTAATGTAGCACTGTAGTGTTTTGGTTCAGTTGAAACCGCATTTTAAAGTCAAGAAATATGAAAAATGATCAAAAATTTTGTATCTGATATCTCCGGTTGTTGTTACTGTGGCGCCAATTATATTGTTAGTTCTTGCTATTGATAAAATTCCGTGTGCATTGTTGTGCAAATTAAGTCATTATGCAATGTGAACTGGTGCAGTAGTGCATTGCACTTTCGGGAGACCAATGTCCGTTTTCAATTTAAATGGAGTTCGATGAATGTGCTGCTGTGCAGGGGTAGGTGTTTACAGTAAACGGCTTTGACCTTTGAACAAACCGAGCCGATTCGTTCGTGCCTGGATTAGTAGCACATATCGACATACATACCTCTCTTTATTCATCAGAGTCGGACGAGATAATTGTGTATTGTATGTAAATTTGATTTAACTGTAACGTTTTATTAACCATTTACGGACACTTGAGTTCCGGCAAGTGTGAATGATAGTTGAACAGTGCTTCGCCGAGCTGTGAATTGACGGATGAAAGGCTTTCTCGTTGCATTGTTTGGTGAATTTTATGGGCGCGTTTCATGTGGTAAAATGATTATTACGAGGAGAGATGTGGTAATGGTATCTAACTATGTTAATGTTGGGAGAAATGTTGCAAGATGTGTCTACATTTAGTAAAAGGTTACCTGGTACTCTATCTAATCATACTCACTTAGATCAGATTTTATTTCCCTTGTTCTCTGTGGAATATTTCTACGATAATACTTCCATCTTCATTTATGCTAGAAAGCACGTTTTAAACCTTTTCACCTTCAAGTTGAACTCATAATTAGATCAACTGAACATTAAAGCACAGTGTAACTGTACATGAATAAGCAAATGCTGAAGAAAGCTCTTCTGAACATCTACTTAATTAAAAATGCATACCTACGTAAGTCAGGATGTGCTTAGAATTTTCTAAGAAGCTGTTTCTGATCGATTTTTCATTAAATATTGAAAATCAGTTTACATGAAAGAGAAAAATTTTACTCGGAGACTATACCTATATTCGAGATTACGTGTATTTCTAATAGTAGGGGAGCCCGGGATGCTAAATTTGCAGTTACTAAAGCGTCATGGGGACCTATTGGATTGTGAAGATTAGGTTCTAAAATGAAAAAAATTTTATGTCAAGTTTTCCATTTTAGTGGGGGGGAGAGCGTGTAAAAATGTTCAAAAATGTAAAAAAAAACAGTTACATGGAAATACTCGAGCGCGTCAGACATTCATAGTGTATACGCGCTTTGTCTTTCTGATAGCCGATAGATATTTATCTGACGATTAACTGGTGGGGGGTGGCCGTAAAAAGAGGTAAAAAAACACAAACAAAAAAAGTTACTCGAGCGTGTCAGATATTCAGAGGGAATGTTAAGTGAACTCAAAAAAGTGTCCTATTTAAATGACTGACGATTTGGACGTGGCCAAAAGTCATGACTGATTTTTGAAAATGTAAAAAAAAAATGTTACCTTGAAATATTCGAGCGCGTCAGAGTTTTATACAGAGGGTTCAACTTGATGTCTTAGTTGCCCTAAACGATAATCTGACAATTATATGGAGGGATATTGTTAATCTGACAATTTGAAAAAAAAAATTCTTCTTTTTATTACTGGATGAAATAACTGGATGAAATATATATATATATATATATATATATATATATATATATATATATATATATATATATATATATATATATATATATGTATATTTATATATATATATATCGTTTAACGATGTTACATCCGAAATTACGACCGTAGCATAAACGTTGCTAGATTTTCTTCGAATACGTTTCACTTTACGATATTGCAAGATGTTCATACATTTTTTTAATGTTTCATGTGTAAACTTTTTAGTTTTTTCACAAGTTTCTTTTTCACAAAATACACATTTCACACTTACATCACTCATTATTAATTCACAAAATTATTTAAAAAAACACAACAAACAAACCAAAGCGTCTGGTCCAGTGAAATCCGACATAAAAAAGGCCAAACTTCGGCAAAATTAGGGGAAAGCTGACTTTTGGTGTGAACCTTGGCACTTGCACGTATTGAATAAAATGCCAAAAGTGCCCATCGATCCGAGTGCTGCGTTACTTTTTGTACGGGGTCAAAGGTCACCAAAAGTGACCTTTCCTAAATATCTGAGTAACGGTCACGTCTTCAGAAAACAATGTATGACGAATTTGTAGCTTAACAAATTTCCAACAAAAAATATCTGGTGACTATTTCTTGTAACTATAACCGTTTTGGAGATATATTGATCTAAACATTTGCTACTAACAGCATCTTCTTTCTCAACGGAATGTTGATATCCGATTTTGACTACGACTTGGAATGTTTGTGAGTTTGTAAGAGGCGCAAAAAAAAAACATGCAAACAAACTTATCTACCACACTCCAGGGTAGATGGAAAAGTGTGCTCCGAAAAGTTATCCCCCCCCTTTCCATAAAATGGTACCCCTCAGCTTCCATCTGAAATATTCAGAAATGAGCTCGTTGCCTGCTTTTTGACCATTGTTAAACAAGATAAGATCAGTTTTTATCCTGCAATTTTTTTCATTTATTGATGATTTTAGCTACATCGCCCCATGAAAACCGTCAGATTATATGTTTTTCGTAATCCTGATAAGATTTCCTTCAAAATAAAAAAAAAATTAATCGCGCTCGAGTATTTCGAGGTGAGGTTTTTTTTTACAACTTTGTGACTCGCCCATTTCCTTAAGCCACGCTCAAATTGTCAGATTATTGAAATATACTCTTTTCTGGATGTACTTAACTTACCTTGTCTTAATCTGACGCGCTCGAGTTTTTCTGAGGATCAATTTTTTTTTACTAATCTGACGGGCTTCCCTCAGCGCACCCCACTATATTAAGGGTTCATATATGGTAGGGTACATTGCAGGGTGCAGGGCTTCTCCCCATATGATTTTCTGACGCGCTCGAGTAACGCGAGAAATCCCCGCTTGGGCTCCCCTACTATAACCATAGGCATATATTTATGTAATTTAATAAGTACTCGATACGCTCGTATTTGAATGATTTTTACTGAGTTTCGAAGAAAATTACATAGTGTTAAAATCATTTCGCCGAAAATTCAATTTTATATGTATATATACATATATATATATATATATATATATATATATATATATATATATATATATATATATATATATATATATATATATATATATATATATATATATGTAAGCAAAAAGTTTAAGGGAGATAATCTCTGAAGTGGCCGGGCCGATTGAGCTTAAATTTTCAGAGAACATAGATGCATATAAGGCCTGCACTAACGATACCTTTAACCCTTTGACGACGGCAGGTATTTTAATGAATTTGCAGGTACTTCTATATTTCAATGCAGAGTATATTTTTCTAAAAAACAAGTAATGGAAATAAAAATTTAGAATGTTTTACTCTTTTTCATGATAAACATTTTGGAACTGTGAGCTCTATGTGGGCGCTGAGTGCCTGAAAGTAGATAAAGATTTTTTTTTTCAAATTTCGTTTTGTCATAGCTTTTGACAGAAACATTATGTCATCGTGAAATTCGCAAAGCGCATTGATGTTGACTAAAACTATGCACACAAGATTGTGCGGGCAACCCTGTAGCTACGACAGGCACGTGAAATAAATTCCTTCAAATCATCGACCCTCCTGATTTTTTTTTGGTTTTTGACGAAAAATTCAAATTATTCATAAATCTTAATCTTTTAATTTAAACCAATTTTTTCCCTTTCGATGCTAGATTTATTTGGATTACTCGACATATATCGATATTTCGAGGGTAATCTGCCCTCTTCTTCAGAGTAATCGAGTAATCCAAATAAATCTGGCTTCGAAAGGAAAAAATTGGTTTAAATTAAAATATTTTTACAAGCTAGGAAAAAATTGGTACACAATAAAAACAACGTCGATTTACCATGATTCCGAGTTGCACAAGAACGGCAATCGATCACCAAATTACCTCCATTTTCAGCACTCGAAGCTTCTGTTCACGAGAACTGACGACTCGATAATCAGATCAATATGAAATTTACAGGTTATGTTGATATTAACTAGGACCAAATTTGATAGAAGTGATTTTTAAATGCGGGCTACCCTGTGCCAGTGGTGGCATCTTGAAAAATCACTACGAAACAAAACTGCTTTTTGGCCTATAACTTCCGATTAAGCCAACAACATTTAACGAAATTTACACAGCACTTGAATATTAACGATCCTGCAATGACGATTAGCAACGAAATTGAGGTTTCGTAATTTTGAAAAAAAATTGCGGGTGGTAGCCCTAAAATTCTTTTCACGCTTATAACTTCCAGTGCAGTCATTCAATCGAAACGAAATTCACAGGGTGGGTTTAACTTAACTTGAAGCAGATTCGGTATGTTTTTGGTTATGCTGCTAACACAGGGTTGCCAGCAATAGACATTTTCTTTAATATTACACCAACAGATACTTCCATTATTTATTTAAATGCAAAGCATTTACATTAAAAATAAGGAGCCAATGTTTAATTTTTTCGAGTTATGAAACTTTTCGGATGGCAGCCTCAAACATAGTTTAATTGCTGAAACTTTCGATAGAATCCTCGGATGAAAACGTAATTCAAAGGATAGGTTGATAGACTTATTGGTGCTTCATTGGAAAAGTGTTGCCCACACTGAACATTTTCATCATTTATGTTACAAAAGATGCTGTATAGAAATGGTTTTTGTTGCTTTGGGTGAGAAATGTTTGATATGATACTAAAAAAAAGTGTATTGCGTCTTTCCATATTTTTTGGTCACTCAGGGTCAATTTCTTCCAAAATCAGTTTTCTAGCGGTTCTGATGCTCTAGAGTTTTTTTTGTAGTACTGTTGAATTTTAAATCTATCCTTGAAAGCTAAATACTTGCTCAAATATTTTTAAACACTAAAAGAAAGACTGATTATATGTTACTTCCAGAACTATAAAGATAGAAGCGATTACAAAAAACACTAGCTTCACTGGTACTACTAGTTTTATTGGATGTAACCTCCAGAGCTTATGCCTATAAGATAACTAATAGAATTGTTTAAACTAACAAAAGTATTAGGATCTCAATAACGTCTTTGAAGTTTTCCACAGAAGTGAAAGGGGGTGCAGAAAAAGAATAGGAAATCACAAAGGAAATATTTTTACATGTATAAGACATTAGATGACATTTCGAGTTGATCAGAGCAAGTAAATTTCTTAGACACCAATTATCTAAAGTGTACAGATTGTTTTATAGTTGTAGCCAATCGTTGAGAGACCCAATTACCATCAACACTTTGAAATCATCAGCATACAGTAGGTAATACAAATGAATAAAAGAGGGAAAGTCGTTGGTAAATACAAGGAATAACAGAGGGTCGAGAATCGAACTCTGTGGAACATCGGATCGAAGGCAGAATACGGAAGAAGAAGATGAAAGTACATTTACGGTACAAGTACGATCAAATATAAGAAGGAAACCAATATAGAGGGGAATCAGAAATACGAAAACACTCAAGCTTCGAGAGAAGATGCCTCTACTCAAAAGATTCCAATGCTTTTGAAAAATCAGTGTAAACAACATCCACTTGTTTCTGTTGATCCGAAACTGAAGCAAAAGAGTTGGAGAAAGTTATGAGGTTGGATGCGGAAGATCGGCTCATGATGAATCCATGCTGCTCAAGAGCGAAAATGGAGTCGAGGAGAAAAATAAGTTTATTGTAAGCAACTCTTTCGAGCACTTTGCCAAAAGATGAAAGAAGGTGAACTGGCGGGTAGTTAGAAATGCTGCCTGTGCAATCAGATTTGTGTATCGATAAGTTTTGACCAGACTTCTATTGTGACAGAACCTTAGGTTGTAAATGATGGTCAACCTTAGATTCAAAATGATGGTCAAAGGATCACTCATCGATGAAGAAAGTAATTTAGCAAACAAATACGGGATACCATCAGAACCACTACCAAAATGTATGCTACATGAAATAAGTATAGACTTGATATCTAAAATATCTGTTTGGATGGAAGAAAAAGAAGCAAAAATTACAAATGGAGAAACAAAGTGGGAGAGTAGAGATTCCTGGGAAAAGAATGAGGAAAATGTTAGAAATGATTAGAAGAAATCGCAATTGAAATCAGTTTAGATTAGGATTGATAATTTTTATGATATCCACTCCTTAGAGCGCACTCATTATTGACTTGATTTTTCGTAGTATAGACCGGGTAATTTTGTTTTTAATAGCTAAAGACAAGTCCATCAGCTGAATTTTCGGTACTTATTTTGTTTCAATCAACAATTTTTTTTTACAAAAAATCAGGGACTGGGTAGGAATGAAAACGGACAAGACAGACTCACAAAGAAAATTTCAAAATAGAATCCTACATAATCTCTTCTGAATGTAATTTTATTCAGTTCAATTCTGAGCAAAAAAAAACTTTAGCGCAAGAATAAAAAGCAAGAGAGCTAAAACATGTGCATATAAACATCCATAACTAATCTTTTGTTAGATTTCTGCTAGAATTATTTATTGATCGGTGTTTTCCTGGATATGAACATTCATACGAAAAAGCGTCTTGTAGATGATAACGTGATATGAGAAGTGGCACAAATATGCACAAAATGTCAATAAATTCAACAAATTCTAGCAAGCTGTCAAATATTTTATCAATTTTTATTGCTAGCTATTAAAATTTAACTCAAGACACACCATGCAAGCCTGAACCAAACGCACATAGAATAAAATTTATATTGAATATACATATATTAAATACCTTCAAGTATTCAAAATGAAATTTTTTTTTGAATTTTGCTTATTGTGTGAAACGCTAGTAGAATATAAGTTTTTTTCTAAAGTTTGCGAAATTTCGATTAAAAAATAACCAACTGCTTTCCACAACTAACCTCAATAAATATTTCAAGCACGCATAGAGTTACTTAAATAGAAAATATAGAATGTTGTTGTATAATACAATTACCAAATTTTTAATCATTGCATAATACACGTTATCATGGACGGTTTATTTCGATTAAAGCCAACCTAATAAATACCAAATCGAAAGCAGTTAGATATAGCTTGATGTCCGTAAAAAGCGATAATAAGACAATAAGTGTCTAAATAAAATATTTTCTCATTTCGTTCAATAATTGGTTTCGACGGTTATCACATATGCACGCACGTACAACACACCTATCCATTTATCAGGTGGTTAATAGAACTTATGGTCGTTATCAAGTTGCGGTCGTGAACAAAAAATACGAACATATTGATTTTTTTTATTTAATCAAAAGTCGAATCAAGCTAGAAGCTAGAGTCAAAAATATATGGTGTTTGTGTTACTTAACCATATAATAAACTTAAAACAGCTAAGTGATGCATGCAACGATAAGCTAGATATTTCGATAGCATTTAATCAATTTGCTGCCATTCGCTTGCTTGATAAAAAAACAGAACCAAAACACAAAAAGTCTAGCGCATCAGAAACGTTAGAAAACTAATTTTCGAAGAAATTATCTTTGAGGGACTTACACTCAGAGAAAAATCGTTGTATAAATAAAAAAAATAGATATGATTCAAATATTTTCAAATATGATTTGGCGTCATACATATTTCTTTTTAATTCAAATAATCTGCCTTCATTTCAGTAACGCTGTATCAAAGTGGTCTTGTTTAGCACAAAGTGTTTTGTTTTACATTCAATGATGAAAATTATGATTTGAAAATAACATTTGCATAATAAAGTGGAATCATTTTTATTGAATGTGGGGGCTTATTTAATTCAAATAAGATTCGTTTTTTATTTAAAATGTGTTTCAACTTTTGATTTAACTTTGATTTTATTAAATTTTAAGTAGTGAAATTTTTCTAAGTGTAAAAATATGTGAAGACGCAATACACATCTTTGTAGTATTATATCAACCATTTCTTACTCAAAGAAACAAATATCATTTTACAAAAATTTTACAAATAATGAAAATGTTCAGTGTTGACAACATTTGTCCAACACAGCAGCAATAAATCTACCATAACATGCTCGTGCTTAATCAACCTATCCTTCGAATTTCGTTTTCATCCAAGGATATCATCGAACGTTTCAGCGATTAAACTATGTCTGGGGTTGCCATCCGAAAAATTTCCAAAACTCGGAAAATTTAAACATCGGTTGCTTATTTTATTGTAAATGCTTTGCTTATGAATACAAAATGAAAGCATCTGTTGATGCAATATTTATGAAATTGTTTAGTGCTGGCAATCATGTTGAGTTAAATCCACCCTGTGAATTTCCTTTCGATTGAATGGCTGCGCTGAAAGTTATAGGAGTGAAAAGAATTTTATGGTAACCATCCTCAAAACTTTTCAAATTTTCGAAACCTAAATATTTGTTGTTAACTGTCATTGCAGAATCATTCCCATTTGCAAATTTTATGACAACATTGCTCGATAAAGAAATGTCAATAAATTTCGAAATTCATCATAGCTGGCAACCCTTTCATGATTTTTCAACGAAATTCCTACAGGACTAGAAATGCAGCAAGACCCACTTATCACAGGAATTTCGTGTTGATTTCGTTACTATATCGGAAGTTATAGGGGAAAAACCTTTATTTTCCTGAGCAAATTTACAATATTTAGGAGACGAAAATTGCGATAGCTGGCAACCCTATGCTAATTTTTCAACCAAATTGAAATCTATGAAATCTATCTTAGAGTAAGGTTCACCTACTGCCGAAATTTCGTTAAAATCTGGTGGTTAAATCGGAAGCTATAGGCCAAAGACCAGTTTTTTTCTCGGCGATTTTTCAAAATCTCACCACTGCCACAGTATTGCCCGTATTTCAAAATCACTTCTATCAGACCTGGTCCTAGCCAATTCCAACATGTCCTGTAAATTTCATATTGATCGCCTTACCCGGTCGTCAGTTCTCGTGAACAGAAGTTTTGAGTTCTGAAAATAGAGGTAATTTGATCATGGGTTGCCGTTCTTGTTTACCGCGGAATTTCGAAAAATTTTATTTGACCTGGTGGACAAAAGTCAAAATATATCAATAATTTGAATTTATTTTCAAAAATCAAAAAACTTTTCAGGAGGGTCGATTTGAAGGATTTTTTTCAGGAGCTTGCTGTAGCTACAGAGTTGCCCGCACAGTCTTGAAAGTCCATGTGTGTCAAATTTTAGTCTACATCAATACGCTCTGTAAATTTCACGATGATCCATTGTTTTTCTTAGAAGTTATGACAAATCAAAATTTAAAAAAAAAAATTATTACCTTCTTTTGGCACTCAGCACCTACACAAGTCTCAAAATATTCAATTCTTTATCATAAGCAAGCTTAAAACATAATAAGATTTCATTCCCAATACTCTTTTTTAACAAAAATTTACACTGCTTGGAAATATAGGAGTACCTGAAAATTTACCAAAATGCCCACCGCCGCCAAAAGGTTAAAGATATCATGGACTTACCCACTATATACATATATGTCCTCCGAAAATTTCAGCTTAATCGGATCGGCCACTCCAGAGATTATCTCCCTTAATCATTTTGTTGAAAATATATATATATATATATATATATATATATATATATATATATATATATATATATATATATATATATATATGTATATATATATATATATATATATATATATATATATATATATATATATATATATATATATATATATATATATATATGTATATATATATTTGTATATCATATATTTGTATATATATATATATATATATATATATATATATATATACAGGTATATGTATATATATATATGTGTATATATATATTTGTATATCATATATTTGTATATATATATATATATATATATATATATATATATATATATATATATATATATATATATATATATATATATCATATATATATATATATATATATATATATATATATATATATATATATATATGATGAATTTTCGGCGAAGCGATTTTAACACTAATTTTCTTCGAAAATTAGTAAAAACAACAGAAATCAAAATGGATTTCAGCAAGTAGATTAGAAATGAAACGTAATTTGTCTCTTCTCTTCAAAAGAAGTTAATATCTTCTTCAAAACTCGAACCAAAAAAAAACTTCACTTTCATTCAAACGAAACAGTCACCAACAAGTGAAAAGAAATAAATAGTTTCCAGTACACTACACCGTAATTATTATCATATTTGGCCAAAAGATATAAAAACCTGTCAGTCTTGTGGTTTTTCTCGGTAGTGAATTTCCACAAGTCATAATTATTGTTCGACCACAGACGGACGTGGCAACGAGCCATTTCAAACAAAAAATCTTTTCGAAACACAGTATGCTATCAGTTATCCACCGTAAGGTATGTATGGGATGTACAGTATAGGACATACGAATCGAATCTTTATGTGTACATTTAATTACAACTTGCAATCTTGTAAATCATTTTAACAAATAGCGTTATCTTCGACGCGACAATTGCGGTACACATGCAACAAGATTCGTGCGATAAAATGCACTTTCATAAGACAGAAGAAAGTCAGTCGGTATTGTCGTTATTCATCATCACTCAGTTGCCGTATACTTGTCGACGAGTATCTAATGCAGTTGCATTTATTGATAAGATACATTCACTGGTTTCGATTCGATTAGCCATGAATATAAGGTTGTTTCCATAGAATCTCTCATACGTGAATCTATGTGCATAATATGTACAGGCATCGATATATTGCTGATAATTTCGTTTTTTTGTTTTTGCCAGGGAGAAGTTCAGGGGAATGCCAAGATCATCAGAACGAACGATTGACTTCAAGTCGCCTGTAATAAGTTTAAAAAAAAAACTTGTTAGCGTGTCGTCAGTAAAGTTTTCAAATCGAAAAAGGCAATGTCCAACATTTTCTATCTGTCCTTGGCCGTGTGGAGTGCATTCAATAAGCTGTTGCCCTCCTCGTGCGGCGTGCTACACTGATCGCAATGCTACTATACTATAAACTTGTTTTCTAAAGTTGCATTAATTTTAAATAAAAACATGAGAAATCGAACGGATGAAATGTGTACTTTGCTACTGTGTCTAGTACAGGAATATAGTATTTATGTACTGATATGATACCTAGTCGCCAGTTGATGACATTCCATTGAAATGAATGTTTTTTTTTTACTTTTGAGATGTGAAACATATTTAAAGATTCAAGGCTGAGGGCTATAGGGGATTTGAAAAGTTTAATTTAGTAAGATTATAATTTTAAATGAACTGAATTGAATTTTAAGTTTTCTCGCGTTTTAGCGAAACTACAAACGCTGCAAGAATCTTCTTGCATTGCAGTGATGGATCATACTGAGCAAGTCCACATAAAATTTTTCCAAGAGGTCTCTTAATTTTTTCCTGAACGTTGGGGGTACCTTTAGCAACATTAAGCCTGTGGTTGATTTTTGAACATCTCTTCAAATACGGCAAGGGGTCAAACGGGCACACCTCAAGATGGAGTTCCGTCTCCCTTGCGGTGGAAAATAACGGTTAATACTCTTCGGAGGAAACTAGACCGTGCCAACTGCAAAGTCGTTTGTTAGGCAGACGACATAGCCATAGCGATGCCAGGAAAGTATTTATCTACGCTTGTGGAGAAGTTAAATTACTCTCTATATATATTTTCACGTTGAAGCGGGATTGCGGCATGAACGTGAATCCCAGCAAAACGAAGCTAGTATTATTTACAAGAAAGTCGGATTTAAAGTTACTATGAAACGAAAATGTAGCAGAAAGGATGCGGAAGGCATTCAGCGTACGTTAACGCTGCAAAAGAGCCATATGAATTTGTTGGGGTTTGCCGCCTCGCTTTGTGCCATGGCTTTATACTGCTGTGGTTGAGACAATACTTCTATATAAGGCTGTCTACCGACTAATGCTTGAAAAAGTACAAAAGTAGGCCACACTTTTTGATGTCTTTTTTGTTGACGTGCTGCTTCTTTGGTTACCGACTAATTTACTAATCCCCAGTACCTTGCTGCCAGAGGTCTCAAGACTCTTCTGTGTGAGAACATTGAAGGCATCGGTGGAACTAGCCATCAGACAAGAGTTCCTAAAGGACGCTAAGAAGTCCTGAATTGAAGAGTCATCCTGTGCGACCGCAAGACAGTCTTGGGTGCCCAAGAACGAGCATCACACAAGGTTTAACCTGCAGTACTCTTCACAGTGTCGTGGCCGGTCGAAGTTGTGACGCAGAGAATGGAGAGGAATCTTCAAGTGCCAGTGACCGGTTCTGGCGAGGAGAACAATGACTTCCTCTCAAGTCTGACTGAGCTATCCATTGTTGACTTAAAGCGTTTTTTTTTTCTAGTACAACAACAATGGGGTCAGTTTCATTGCATAGCCTCTACTTCCTAACAGCTGCAGGCCGCTTAGTCAAGAAATTAGTAGTTAGATTATCTTGTTCCCCCCAAAGGAAATAGGATAGGAAAGGAATTCCAAACCACACTCTCATCACATTTCATAAAAAAAAAACTTTTCAATGCCAAAAAGAGACCATAAATAGGATAAACGGAGAATAAAGATGATAAAATAGAGTTAGTTGTTGGGAAGTTAGTAGAGAAGATGAAAAAAACATGCAAAGAAGAAACTCTTTCATATTATAAAAAATGATTGAAGTATTTTTGAAAAAAAAAACAAAAGGAGAGAAACTGCTTCCCAGACAGCAACAAGGTCCTAGTATGAGGGATGCATAAATTTTTAATGACTTTAGATTGCTAAAACTAGTAGTAAGCAGCACGTTATTTAATTTGCATGGTTCTAATGAAATTCTTCAGCAGCTTTTTAAAAACTGGATAAAATCTAACATCCTTCAAGAAGTTTGGTAAATTATTGAAGATTTCTATAGTTAGTCTAATGGGACCTTTTTGTTGTCTGCGCGTTTTAGTGACATCAAGTCTGAGATTATCTTTACATCTTGTGTGATAGCCGTGATATCCACAGTGCTTGAAGATTTTATTTTATTATTATTGAATATTTTATATATTATCTTAGCCTTTTCCATAAATGAGATATTTTTTATATTGCACTTTTCTATTTGTCTGTATTGTATGTCACTTGGAGTCATTCTGTCAAGTCCATGCATAGCCTTAGCTATCATATTGACTATTCTATGAATTATCAACAATTAGTTCTACATATTAAGATCTGGTTACTCTTTGTATCTTGTCTCCATGTATTCTAATGTTAAGGTAGATCTCGCTTTTACTAATCTGCTTGAATACCATGTAACTAGTTTTACCGGTGTTGATTGTCACCCTGTTTCCCAAAAGCCAGGACCCATACGCAATCAAATAATTATTTATTTACCGCTTCAGAAGTATGGCAGAGTTGTCAGAGAATAGCAAAAGAGTGCCATCAGCATAAATAATATATGTTCCGGTCAGACCAGAGAAATATATAACATAAATACAAAGCAAAAATAAAGTTGGCCCTAGTACTGACCCTTGAGGAACATCGATATTCATTACTCGTTGTTTACTTATTTCTTCATTAAATCTTATCGTTTCTGCCTGTTAGGAAGCTATCAACCAACACCAGTGCCTAGCCTCTTATTCCAAGTTGGCTTAGGTTTTTTTTTAACAAAGTGGAATGATTAACCGTATCAAGGACCTGCAGTTCAATAAAGAAACCATGTGGTTTCCTGAGTACAGTGCAGAAAGGGTGCGGAAGTCATATATGTATTTAGTATCAATACAGGTATCTATTGAGCCTTTGGTCGTCTTTCGGCATGGCTCCTTTTCAGTGACAGCGACTCGACCTAACCTAAAATAATACTGAGTTACTTTAACAGCAAAATACATCGGACCTTATATGCAGGCAATATGGTGATTAAACTAGTAATTAATTGCAGACCATCCAGTTAGGAACGGCTGAAGAAATAGTCACTGGGAGTATCTAGCTTGCTTGAAAGAGTATCCCCAAGGTCACCAAGGAAGCTTCAAACGATATCACTTTTCAAGTAGGTTTTCAAGTAGGTTTTTAAGAGTGCGAACATTCTGTGGGGCCTAATATTGATTCGGACTACCTTTCGGATGTTCTAGTGTTCTCAGCCTGAATCTCTACCAGCAGAAAAATGGAATCTAAAGGCTTCTGCATACGAAGCACTTAACAATCAACTGTGAATACAGTAATTATTGATTGATTTAAACAGCTCTAGTGCTGAAGCTCAAGTAAGCGTCGTCTAGCAACATATGATATGCTGAGAAAATCGCGGCAGCTCTCTAATTAACGAATTAAGAAACAGGTTTGCTTGACCAAAAATAAAATCTGAAGGAAAACTTTAAACCTGTTTTGATGAGCCATAACCGTAACTCCACCAAAATATCAATTTGTCAAAGTTAGCTTTCTTCGCGTTGGTTCCTTTGTACGTTTGATTGTGGATCTAGCTGTATCGCACAGTTTCTAGTAGCGGACAAACATAAAAATTCAAGATGGAACACGAAAGGAGAGATCGTATTCATAGAGCTCCATTGAAATTTTTGAAAAGGTATAGAAGGTGGTATTCCATCAGTAACTCTTATCCCATGTCCTGTGCAATATGCGCCCAATGTGAGAATTCTTGCGTCATATTCTATCCAGTAAAGATTTACACGTAGCGCAGTACAATTTAATTCAACCAAAATAAATGCCACAAATGTGGAAAAGATCACATTGCCAACTACAGCGGCTGTCAGGGGCTGACAGCAATATGAGCCTGTTATGAGTCTATGGGGACAGGCTTTTACATAAAAGCAGCCACGTAACTAGATATTGGAAAATATTTTTCCCAAATGATTTTTATGAGTTTGGCTGCTAATAGAAGGTTCCCTGCTTGATAATATTTACCTCTTCCTTTCTTCACGTCTATTATAAAATTTTACATTTCTTCCCAAAATTACTAAATTTTTTATATCATATTACATTTTATTTCATAGTCTACAAATATTTGCAGCTTAGTTATTAATTGTTCGAATAGCGATTAAAACAACACATCACATCCAATAAGTATGCATTGGAATTCAGCCAACAATCATCTAAAAATCAAAAAAACAGTCTATCCATTTACAAAATCAACAAATCATTCGCACATTATACAAACAACCGAATAATGATATCATCGACTAAAAATAAATTGCATTTCAAATCGATTGAATGTCAATTTTCTTATTTACATTCAAAACCATGCGCTATTTAACCAGATACTTCACAGTTCTGATTTTACACATACGGAATATCGTTTTGAGCCGGACGTTGTTCCCGAAAGACTTAAACATTATAAGCATTTAAGCCACGCCGTCTGAAGTTTTCGCTATAAACTTCAAGATATCAAAACGCAGACACACTCATTTTGATTTATAGCATGAGTGGATTGGAGTGTTGCGAATCCGAACCCATAAAGTCCACGAGGTGTTTTATTGATGGATTTGTTTTGACTAAGTTAATGATAGTTCGAAGAAGCAGAAGATGATCGGGGGAGCCGTGGTGACATTCTTCACTTCTACTTACACCATCTGATCGACCTAATGCCTTGGGAAGTTAAGGGGAGATATACACCTAGGAGCCGGATAGGAAAAACTATTTGAAATATCGGATTGGGAGTTTAATTATCTAAAAGTATACACATTCAAAAGTATGCTTAATTTTTTTTTATTTAAAAATATAAAAAATATACAAGGATATTGTATAATCCTTGGAGCGCTGTAAAAAAAACAGCGTTAACGGTACCCACTGGCATTTGTTCAAAAATTATCTGAAGAAAAAAATGGAAAAAGATTATTAAATTAGATACTATAATCTAGTTCGTGTCATAGCCGATTTTGAAAATATCGATTAATGACAAAATGGCGGACGTTTGAACATGAATAGTGATTTTTTGGCCAAAAATTTGATATTATTTTGGCTATAAAACAAAAACTAAGTAACGAAAAAAAAAAATCCTATGACAAGTACTAGATAATGTTATATAAAATAATCACAAAAAGAATTAAGGTAATCAGTTACTTGGTTTTCGAGAAATTTTGGGTACCGATTTGAAACACGTGTTTTTAAGAAAAACGTGTTTGAAAATTTAGGACTGAATAAATCATTAAATTTGTCAACTAACATGGAATCATCGATACCAGGCCCATAGTGTAAGTCTTTTACTGTTTACGGAATATTCATGGCTTCTAAATTGTCTTGCCGGCACCGTATTCAACCTTCTTTCGTCTGTTCTTGCGCTTGCAGTTCGGCTTTCGCTATGCAAGTTTCATCTTCTTGCGCTGCGTACAAGTGCGCTCCCGATCCGAACGATATTCTTAACACATTCATGACTTCCAGCGATGAGGTGAAACCATTGTTGAATGTACATGTTGCAAGATATACTGCAATGCTAACGATTTTCGCCCCGCTGTTCATCGTTTTTGGGGCTATTGTCCAAATAAGTTGGTTGCAGTTTTGGGTATATCGACCAACACAGCGTTCCAACAATTTTTCATTGCTGAGGTCTTCGTTTACTGGTTTGATGACATCTAACACCATTTTTGGCAATGCTCAATAATTGTGACGAACATTTTCCAGTTCTCCTTTAGCCTTTGCTCGTTGCAACTCGCACCACGATTCGGGGCCTTCGGGACAGAAATGTTGTTGAGGCTTGCTGTCTGTTGAGCCGTAATGGTAAAATGTTGCCCGTATCGCTTTTTTCATTTCATCCTTGGAGGCACAGTTTCTGCAAATAGCTAAGCCATAGTAAATCTTCAGTATATCTATAAACTTTGCCCTCAATTTGTTTTTACTGCTGATTCCAGGACTTTTTTCTTTCATTCGCGAAGAAGGGTTCACAATCGCTTTTGAACGTGACCCACTCATTCTTTTTTTTGTAATTTCAATCTAGTTACCATACGGTTTCGCATTCACTAATCCCGTGTTCGTCTTAGAGTCACCATCCCCGGCGTAATTAGTGTACATAACTCTATACTTTTCGGCAGATTGTAAAAACAATTCTTTCTTGGCGTCTACTTCCATTTTACCTGCCGATCCATCATGATTGGCCTGGCAATTTCCATTGTGATTCGATTTCCATTCCTCACATTGCTAAGTATTTTCGAGTTTATTCCAATAGTTACATTTAGCACAATAAGAAGATTTTACAAGAATATCAAAAACTTTTCCTGCGAACTGTCCAATGAGAACCTCAACTCCCTACAATGAGGTAAAACCACGTTTTCGCCCCGTATTATCTCCAAAAACGGTTAGTTTGGTTATACCAGCACTCGAATTTTGTTTTTATTTCCCGTTCTACTTCTTTTACAGCTTGTTTTAACACCAATTGAACAATACTTGAAGCAGCCTAATGAATGTTATTAACTATCGTATCATACTTCGTAAAACACGTTTGATTACATCGGCTGTAATTAGCTTATTTATAGAAATATTAACTTGGTGTTTTCACCAGATATTTTTGAGACCTGTATCTTCACGAAAATGCAATAAAAAATAAATCGATTTTGCCGACCGTTCTAGGTGTATATCTCTCCTTAAATCTATCAGTCATATGGCTTGAGAATAAATAAATTCGTGATATTACCGATGACTAACAGATACTTGCCCTGAAACATAAACCTTGACACGTTCAATCCCTTTGCGTTTAAAATTTAAATCGATACTCTTTCATAATATGCATTAGCTTTTCAATGCTATAAATTTTCATTGTTTTACAAGACACATTCTGTCGGAAGATACTCGTTCAAGTACATGTCCGTCGACCACCACCTTCAGGCCGCCGTACGGATTTCTAGAGTTTTAATTCAATTTCAAAAATCGATTTCAAGTACTTCAGATCAGCAAAGAGACATATGTATAAGCGGTCGAGTTCTTGGCATTTGTACACAATCCAGACATCGAAGAAAATCATCCATCAATGATTTCGAGACTTTGTATGATGCATTCATGCAATTCAACTGACCCCATTTTTCAGTGATTTCTGTCTGTTGTTTGTGTAATTCACTTTCAAGATGAAAATTAGATTAGGACCGAAAACGCACGGATTGTTTGATGAAAACAATGTTGAGATCGTGTCGTGACTGGGAAGTTAACACCAAATGAGATGTTCGTAATTTCTTCGGACATCATTGTTGGCAATGTAAAATATAGTTTAGTTGTACGCACCGTGTGGAATTAAGGCATTTGACCGAATTTTTTAAATTTTTATTTCGTAACTGAGCGCTGGGTTTCAAGTTATGTAATAAGCTGATTTTGGAAATCGAAATCAAGAGCTGGTGAGAAAATTGTATTTTTTCGAAGACATTTGCCGTGTTCCATTTTTACTTATTAGTACTTTCAAGTACTTAGCAGTAGATCACAAATGGAACGCCATATTCGTTCGTACGAACAGGTTCTAACCTGTCAAATTGTAAGCAGTTTTCAAATGTAAAACAGTTGAAAATAAAGGGAGAAAATAATGAATATAACTCACCGCAATTGATAGAAAACATAAAAGAGACTAATAGAAAATTATAACTTTCTAAATATTATGAAAGCTTTTTCTGATTTTCTATCAACCAAAACATTCAACATGGCCTTGAAAAGAACAAACATCTGTTGACAACTAAATGGTCACCTCACGGCAAAAAAAAATGCGTAACTCATGAGACAACAAGAGCGCGAGTAGTTGATAGTAGCAAGAAGTACTTGCAAGTACTAAGTAGTAATAATGGAACATGGAACAAATCTTGGTAGTTATAATATTCAAATATTGAAGCTTGTGTATTCGAGGTGATAGACCACAAATTTAGGCATGATCTCTTTTGGATGTTTATAATCAATTTGCTTTGTTCAAGTCAATTCCAATATTGTCCTGGGCTAGAGATTTAATTCATCTTTACCGGAATACAGCAGTAGTGTGTCATCAGCAAATAAAATTATTTTTCCCGACCAATAAATGTCCTGTACGCTGTTAATGTACAGTAAAAACAGTAATGGTCCAAGAATTGATCCTTGAGGAATGCTGATGTTTATAGTGCATTCTTAACTTTTATGCATGTTGCTAGTTGTAATAATACGCCTGTTGAAGAGATAGTTCTTTATTAACAGCTTGAAGTTGTGATGGAGTCCGTATATTTCGAGGCTCCGAAGCAGGATGTCATGGTTAATGCTGTCAAAGGCTTTTTTCAGGTCCACGAAGATTGCCGCTACATAGTCGGCCTTATCCAATCCATTGTTGGTGAAACGTACTGCATCTAATGTTGTTGCCAGTGTACTACTGTTTTCTTGAAATCCATATTGAACTGGCGTCAAAATTAAGTTAGTCTTAATAAATTGCAGCAATTGTTTTTGAATGGCTCTTTCAAATATTTTACTTAGAACACTTGTGACAGCTGTTGGGCGATAATTTGATGGGTCTGCATGATCATCACCTTTGAAGATTGGAGTGACATTGGCCAGTTTAAGGCAATGAGGGAATGAGCCAGGCGCTAGGTGTTGATTTATTAATGTAGTTAGATGCTCCAAAATATGAATTTTTAGTAATTTAATATCTTCCGATGTTATACTATCTAGACCAGGAGAAACCTTTGATTTAAGGTTGTCGATTATTACAGATATTTCAGCAGGTCCAGTGAGACGTAAGTGAATTGAAGTGAACACATTAGGCTCAATATGAATACTCCAACGTGATGAACGTTGCAGTTGTTCGGTAATTAGTGTACCAATAGTGACGAAAAAATTGTTTAACTGCTTTGCTACTTCTTCGGTGTCTGTAATGGATGTTCCATTTATCAACAGTTCTTCTATGATGATTTATTGTTTTGCTATTTTGACAAGAGCTCATTTACTAGTTGCCAATACCTGGAGGTATTCCCGGCTTAAGCTTCAAACTTATTCCAGTAGAAATGTTTTTTGGCCTCTAAGATAGCTCGATTCGATTCCTTCTTCATAGATATTAGATCTGCTTCTTAGACGTGAAGTTTGGTTCTGCTTTATGTTTTTTGTAAGCAATTCGTTTTCCATTTGATGCATCAATTACACCCTTAGTGATCGAAGATTGTGCTCGTACCCGAACTTGTTTCGTTATTGTTCCTTTTACCTTAGCTTTGGTTATCTTCGCAATCAGATCGTCAAAGTTGGAGACTTTTGAAGATTATTTATGAAGTTCTTTAAGAAGTCTTTATTATTGTTCTGCTCATTGATATCTTTTTAGGCCGTATTTTAGCTTTGACAAAATTTTTGATGGATAAGTTGATAACTTTATAGTCTAAGCCAATGTAAGCCATGCGTTCATTCATGCTTGAATGTTTTATTTTAATTTGATTTTCAACAGCGAATAAAGAAAAAAATATATTTCTTTAAGGAAAAAGTCATCTGGACATTTTATTATTATTTTATGTTGCGTTCATTTTCGAACTAATCAAAAAGATTTTGTTCATTGCGTAAACTGATCTGTTTTTCAGAAGGTTTTCAGGTAACAGTTCTAGACTGAAAATTTGAACGGATGCAAAAAATGTTCAGTGAATTTCTACAAAATTCTATTTGACGTCGGTTACAACGATGAAAATTCTTTCGGACTCAGCATTTGAATGTGGCAAAACAAAAGCAGACTTTAAAATCTTAGTTAAATGAGGAAACATTTACGCATCTTCAAAATTTTTGTTTTTTTCTATTTTTTTCTAAAACTCCCCTCTGCTTTCCATCATTGTGCATTAAATACATTAAAGTAGCTCAAACTATCTTCCAGGAAAGTAGAAAAATGCCTTTACATGATTATTCTGCATTATTTCATATGGTAAATACTGAAGAAGAGGGCAGATCACCCTTGGAATATCGAAACCTGTCAATAAATTGGAAATTAAATTTTAGATTTGGCCTTAATTCAATGTTTAGTGCCTTGAGTGAAATTTTTAGTTAAAAACCGCTAACCGAATAGCGTGAGAAGCGATTCTAGTCCATTTTATTCGTGGTTTTAACTGAAATGTAAGGCTCCGCAATGAAATGTAAATTTCGCGTCGATAGTTCATTTTTTTTCAGGATCAAATAAGATTTTGTTTCATTTGAAACATTTCTCCCACGATTTTGTTCAACGAGCAGCTTTTTCTCCCTTTTCCCTTTTTCAAGTTTTAAAAGTCGAAAATTCCCACAAAGTGGGAGATTTCCCATGATCTCAAGACACTGGGTTTCAGCGAGTGTCGAACTTAATACCGAGGCATTTTACGGTTTTCGAAGCGGTGATTGCCTGGTCGTTACAGTAATTTTAATTTTCTTGAGAGCTTTAACTCTCTTTCTGAAGTCCTTGTATTCACATCTGGAAAATATCAGCTCACTTTTGATGACATTTATCTGAAAGCCCGATTTTGAATAATAAGCAATTAATTAGTTCGCGAACCTTTGAAACACCGCTGTTACAAAGTGCGGGTTATGCTAGGAGTTCTAGAAGAGGAGGTCATACTCGTAAAGATTAATAGTTACACCTGTGGGAGAATCGTTTGAAATTCCTGAAAAAAAATTGAAAAGAGTTGAAGAGAATTGGTCCTAGAATGAAGCCTTGAGATGTATACCTGATTCAATTGTCCCATTGAGGGCGAAAAATACTCTTCTGCCACAAAGAACATTTTCAACGATTTTGATTATCCATGTTCGAAAACCAGAATCAACCATTTTATGCAGGAGGCCTTAAATCCAAACAGAGACAAAGGCCTTTTGTAGATCAGTCAGACAGGTACCCAACACCCCTCTATATTCTGGATGGTATCCTCAACTGCTCTTTGCGAGATCATTGAAGCGTCAACCGTTGAGTGTTTGCCTTTAAAGCCGAATTGCTTTTTCGGAATGATGTATGGTGTGATTTAAACACTTTCGAGTAGTTAGAGAGTAGAAATATCGAGCGGGCGCTGAGAACATCGCAGGATCCTGACGTTTTTGGAATAGGGACTATTTTTGCAGGCTTCCAAGCAGAGGGAAAATAGCCAATGTTTAAGCTAGAGTTAAATGGGACGGAGAGGTTTTCAAACAAACAGGTAGGAAGGTTTTTTACGATAAAGTTCGATATTTTAACCTATCCGGATGACTATTTAGATTAAAAGGTCTATATTAGTATCTTTAGATTAAAAGGTGGAAGGTACCGTAGCCTTGGGAGTTCGTGGAACGATTTGTAGGACTGAGCCTAGATTATGTCAACAATTGATTTCCTTGCCGAAAATAAGAGACTGAAGTCATAACGATTGAAGCGAAATTAAGATGAGAGCTATGCTTCTCACCATAGTAGATGAGAGAGAAAGCAGAAGCAATAGCATCTGCAGTTGCTTAAATTACTAAAAATAGAATTACTACTTAATTTTTTACGGCCTGTTATTCTACAATGCTAGTAGAACTATTATCCGAACTAGCAGACAGTTACAAAAAAGAACTGAATCTGGTCGTATAGAGAAACTAGCTTCAGAGATTATTTATTGTGTTTTGAAGCTCGAGGAACCGAGTAGAATTTAAAGCAGTTCCAGTGAAATTCCAGTGAAATTATGTAGCCCACACGCTGAGAAATGACCGAAATCAATATGTTAACATCTTAATAATGTTATAGTAACAGCATTGTCCCTAATACATAATTTTAACAGCTCAATATTTTATGTTACGAAGTTTCAATATTATATTTGCAGTTTAACATTATATATTAAGCTGTTAACTTTTTATGTTAAGAACATCTGTAAATATAAATGTTTTAACATCTTAACATAAATATATTACTATGCCAATATAAATGTATTAACCAAGGGTGGTGAAATTGTTGGTCATACAACAAAGTACATTGCTTGTATTGTTAGTTAGGTTATTAATATTAAATACGGCAATAGCACACTGGAATAACCTAATCTTGTCCGATCATCGAAGTTAAGCAGTGTTGGGCGCGGTTAGTACTTAGATGGGGGACCTCTTGGGACTATGGAAAAATCGTATCGACGGCGTGTTAATATTAATTATTGGTATACCAATATACTATTGTAAGACGTTAATATAACTTATTGCCACGTTACTATAATATATTGGCATGTTAATATTAATTATTGGTATACCAATAGTATTGTAAGATGCTAATATAACTTATTGCCATTTTACTATTTAATATTGGCCTACTAATATAATATTGTAACAGACAAATTCACCACACGCATGTCAATATACACTGAAAGAAAAATCTTGGTAAAATCAACAATTTTCCTTAGTTGTTTTTGCGTCAACTACGGGCTATAGTTAAAACAACCATAACAAAATAGTTGATTACTTTTATGCACCATGACGCGTGGTTGATAAACAACGTCCGTGGTGCAAAAAAAGTAAGCAACCACAAACAATGGTATTGCAACTATATACATAGTACGAAATATAGGCAGGGGAGGCGTGAATGCCGCAGTTGAATTTGGTGTATCACAATGCAGCGACAATGTCGCTGTCAATGCAATCAAGGCACCAACCAAATTCATTTTTTTTTCTTTTGTATTGCTAAATCCTGTTGTACGAGGATTAGGTTGGCCAGACCATTCAACCTAATTCAATCAGATTTACTTCAACCTAGTGGTGATGCCAACCTATGGTAGGTATCACCGCTAGCGGTGCGGCAAAATTAGAAATTTGGCAAATTCTGCCGCTGTGGCAAATTCTGCCGCTGCCGCAAATTCTGCCGCTGCCGCAAATTCGGCCGCAGCCATTGTGCGCGTTACCATACAAAACAGTGCATTCTAATATTTTGACTGCGCTTTGGCGCAGCCCACTGTTTTGCCACAGCGGAAAACGCTGTATTCTGAACAAAATAGCGTCATGCAACTTAATATAAAGGCTTCACAGCATAACATGAATATGAATTATATCGAACAGCAAACCGAACACAATTTTGCCATGTATCATATGAAACTTCTATGATAGAATAGGAGTATGAGGAGTATGAAAAATCAACAGTTTTCCTTAGTTTTGCCATCAACTAGGGCTATAGTTAAAACAACCATAAGAAAATGGTTGATTACTTTTATGCACCATAACGCGTGGTTGATAAACAATTTCATTCGGAGCATGAAAAACATCCAAATGTTGAAACTATTCTACTTTGCGTAGAATAATTCCAAAGACTTTGCTCACTGAATTACGTTTGTTGAAATCAACTATTGCAAAGTAGTTTAAGTACCATAAAAACTGTTGATAATTCGAAACGTTGAAGTTTTGAGTGAATTGATGAATATTTTCTATTTATCAACTAATTTTCGTGGTTATGAAACAATTAAAACAGTTGATTTCATGAACGTTGCGATATTTTTTGTATAACCAGAGCCAACTACTTTCATATCGTTAAATTAACTATATTAACATAGTAAAAATAACTATTTTCCTTAGTTCATTTAACGATTTTGAATGAATCGTTGCAATACTATTAAAAATAGTTGAATCAACCAAGAGTTTTTCTTTCAGTGTATGAAATTTTAAGAATGCTATGTGCTGGCAATATAATGTTATTGCTAGGTCAATATAATAATGTTAAGAAATGTTTTTAATATAAATATATTAGCTGCAAAATATATTAAGGGTAGAACAATGATTTTTCAGCGTGCAGTGAAATCCTACATAAAAAAGGCGAAACTTCGGAAAAATTAGGGGAAAGCTGAATTTTGGTGTGAACCTTGGTACTGGTGTGTTGAACAAAATGTCAAAAGTCCCCATCGATCCGAGTGCTGCGTCACTTTTTATACGGGGTCAAAGGTCACCAAAAGTGACCTTTCCTACATAGCACCATGTTAGATTTCCCCGGACTATATAATCAACTTTGCAATTTTCAAACTGTGTTGGTAATTCTGATGAGGCTTAAAAACTCCAATTAAAATATTTATATTATTTAAGACTAGAGATGGATAGCACATGAGTGAAGCAATCCAAACGAGTCCATCACTCGAACCCAACAAGTCTGTCGATTTACTTTATTCTGAGCGAGTTGCTTCACAAGCATTTCTTCACTTATGATTAAGAGCTGTCTCAGTAAAATTTGTCCCTTTTATCTTTGTGAATATTTCCGTGTATACATGCTCCAGATCTTTACATACGGTAACATTCTTCATAAAGAACAGAAAACTATATTAGTATCCATTCATTCAGGTGCTTTTTAACTGGCAACATAGAGTCGAAATAAGAAAAAATATGAGAGTAAATTATTTTCAAATACTTGGAAAATCCCAAAATAAAGTTTCCGTAGATTGCTTAGGATCTTAAAACGTCACTTTCAACGGTCGAACTAGTAATAGCGAATCATAAGAAGGACAGCGAAGAAAATTGTCAGGAAGTTCGGGACCAAACCCAACATTTCCGTTCGAGATATAGCAGTAGTTGCCGGTACGTCGAAGTCAACAGTCGATCGAATAAAGAAATGCCACAACCTGAGAACATATCAGGTGCAGAAAGTTCCATTCAGATTGATCTAAGGAAACGGATAAAGTAGTAAAAACGAGGGCTCGAAAATTATACGATCAATATGTGACGAAATTCGGTTGTGCCATTTTAGATTACAAGACTTTTGTCAAAGCGGACTTTAGGCACAGAGCTAGCCATAATTTTACACTGCTAAAGTGAAGAGTGCAGTCAAAGAAGTATTTAAGTCGAAGAAAACCAATGAATTTCATAAACAATACATTGTGTGGCTGGCAATTTGTCGATGTGGTCTAAGCAGCGATATTTTTATAGCAGAAGGCATAATCAATGCCCAGCTTTACAGCGATGAATGTCTGCAGAAGCGATTGCTACCTTTCATTAATAAATATGAAGGGTCCATGTTGTTTTAGCCAGACCTAGCACCAAGTCATTATGCTAAGAAAACGCGAAATGAAACGTGTGTTGAAGGAAAGCAATGGGAAAGCAAGACATGTATTGAAAGAAAAATGAAAACAAGTAAACGAAATCGTTAATGAGGCCTCTATGAAAAATTTAAAGTCGGGCCTCAATCGGAAAAATTCAAAATTTTCACTTTAAGCGACACTAACGTTTACAAATTTAGTTTCTGTATATTTTTAGGAGGAGTAATAATTTGTGCGGAGAGTTGCGTGTCACTATACTTTAGTACAAAGTTGATGTAATCCTCTATCATACCTGTGTAATGCTTCAATCAAATATTGATTGACACAATTGAATGACTCACACTGATCGACTTATTCGAATCAGTGAGCCGCACTGTCTCGATACATTGAATTGAGTCGTTTTTCCCCATCTCTAGTAAGGTCTTAAAGTATGATCATAGAATCTCATGAAGTATGATCAGCGAAAACACTTGAAAATAATAACATATTTCATTTTAGGAATGAGCAGCGATAATAAATTTATGATTGTAGCATTTCATTCGTTTTTTTATCAGATTACCATGTGTGGTCAAAAAATAAAAGTCTAATCTGCAATAAAAATACCGAATTACATTTTAAAATTCCAGTGCAGGTATTGAATATTTCGATAGGAGAGTAGCTTATCTAGTTGATATCTTGAAATATATGGAAAGTGAAACAGTGGCTTACTTAATTCAAGAAAAACTTATCAAAAATATACAAACATGTATACCTGCTGGAAAAACGCTTATTTTTTAACGCTTGATATGAAAAATACATACCGGCACGGTTATTTATAAAGTGCGTTAAACAGTATCGAATTGATTAGACAAAAGTTCTGAATGAAAAACGATTATGATAAATGACATTAAATTTTGATCATTTTGTGATAAGAAAATGAAAAAAAGATAAGAAAATGTAGTACGAATTCGCTAGAAAAATCAGCGATACATCATAAGGATATTTTATGAATGTTCTTAGTGTTGAATTCATGTCTTTTGTAAATTTTATTCGGATTTTTATATGAAAGGTTATTATATGAAAATATCGCTCGTGCTTATTTAGTTCATTTAAAGAATTGCGCACAAACTCCTATGGACGCATAATAAATAAAAGGCATCTTAAAAAACAAGTCGTATATTTCTGCGGTGGCGAAATAAATAACAAAACACCGGAAACTTGTATCTAAGAAATAGACAAGTATAATCCAAGTATGGATGGTATTTGAGAATACTGTCTTCGACCTGAGACTCGACAAGCACTCGAAACAGATACATGATACTCGTTTCACTGAATAAGAATGTCGAATATAATTAGATACGCAAAACTGCACGTTAAAAATAAATGTATTCTTAATTCTTTCTCTCTTGCAAGCCTTATGTGCGGGTGTTGATTTGCATGCTCGACTTGGTACGTATGTACGGGTTGGTGGTTATTCGTAGACATAATGAATGGAAGTTAAATATGTTTATTGGATGATATAGCTCTGTTGTGATGCCGGTTGCCGCCGGCGTTGATGACTGTAATTTCCTACGCCTTCATAATGAGCTCCATGCAGAATAAAATGTAGAGTGATTAGTGAAACAAGTTGTGGCTTGCAATTGTTTGGGAGGCTATCATTTTGTTTTTAGCTTATTGTTGAAATGCGATTCAATAGGCTCGCTTAACCTTCTTGCCCGAGTGCCCTTCTAACTGTTTCTTTTGATATCAGCTTCCGACCGATTTTTTCAACCTCAGCTCTTAAGCTGTAGACAGGTTTTTTTTGGATTGCGATGAACTTGCTGCCGAAAATATTATTGCTAATTCTTGGCAAAAAGGTGTTTCTTTCGCCCTTACACTAGTTTATTCAACAAAGTTCCATCATATTTCCATCTGTTGGCTATATTGCCAACCGATGAAAATGATTAACTATGTATCTTGTCAACTTCTCGATAAGTTACCCCTTCAGAAACAAACCTCTTAATAATTTGAATTTTCTCGAAGGTGGTTTCTTTTTGCTATTCATTTTTAAATATTGTCACTAACTATTTAAAATAATGACTGACAAAATTGCACAGAAAAACACGATATTTTTACATTTCTATTTTTTGACCGACGTTGGTTTGTACCTTCAGTTTTATGTCAATCAAATAGTTCTTTTTCAAATGGTTGTTTTTGAAATACATCCACTTTTTTTGTCATTTGGAATATGTATGATAGTAGTGTGGATACATTTATGCATCTACCATATATGATAGATACAATATGCACCTGAGCTGTGTGAGGAAGAAAGCGACGACAAAAATTGACCATTCCCAAAAATCTTCTTAGGTATTTAACCATCTTGGGGACTTTAGCTGTTTCATTTACCTCGACGACATTTTGGTAGGTTCGACTTCCGAAGAAGAGCATCTTGTTCATTTAGCACAAATTTTCAAACGATTTGCGGACCATGGTATCATCATTAACTTGGAGAAATGCCATTTCCTTCCACCTTCAGTTAAATTCTTAGGTCATGAAGTTTCGTCGAAAGTCATTAAGCACTCCCCAGATCGGGTTGCGGCAATATCAACAGCTATACTCCCCGAGACGGTTAAAGACCTAAGAAGATTTTCGGGGATGGTCTATTTCTATCGTCGCTTTCTTCCTCACACAGCTGAGATGCAGCAGCCACTCAACGCCTATCTTTACGGCTCTAAGAAAGATGGCGCTAAAGTAATCGACTGGTCAAAAGAAGCTACCAAAGCTTTCGACCAAGTCAAGACTGGTTTAATAGAAACCACTCTATTGTCCTTCCCGGAATCAAATGCCGAGCTTGGTCTATTCGTAGATGCATCTGATTTCGCCATCGGGGCTGCTCTGCAGCAAAAATGTCAAGGCTCTTGGTAACCCCTTGGTTTTTACTCGGCCAAGCTTAGCCACGCACAAAGAAAGTATAGTGCATACGACCGCGAACTCTTAGTTATCAGGGCATTCGTTACTTCCGATAATTTGGAGGCGCAGAGCTTTAGACGATACGCCGGCTACAAACCACTGACTTTTGCTTTCAAACAAAAGCCAGAAAAGGTCACATGTCGTCAACTTAGGCATCTAAGTTATATAAGTGAGTTCACTTTTCACATTCGGCATGTCTCTGGTTGCAACAACCTTGTTGCTGACGCACTCTCTCGTCTAGAAGAAATCATTCTTCCCAATAATCTCGACTTAGCCGCAATTTTCTCGTCACAAGCATCGGACGTAGAGTTTCAGAAGATTCTAAAGGACTCTAAATTCGTTTTAAAGAAACAACGAATCTTTGGCATCAACTTCGACATTTTTTGTGAAGTGTCTGGCCCAACCATACGACCTTATAACCCTCATACGTTCAGGAAACAGGTGTTCAACTCAGAACACAATACCGCTCACCCTGGTATTCATGCTACACGAAAGAACATTGCAACCAAATTCTTCTGTCCTTCGATAAACAAGAACATTGCCACTTGGGCCCGAAAATGTCTATCTTATCAAAAATGCAAGATAACCAGACATGTGAGCGAACCTGTATCGACCTTTCCTACGGTCTCCGAACGTTTTAAGGTCATTCACATCGATATAGTTGGTCCCCTAACACATTCGCAGGGATACACTTATTGTCTCACCATAATCGACCGTTTCACACGTTGGCCAGAAACAATTCCTTACTGCCAATGACTGCTTTACTAAGCACCAGGATTGCTAGATTTGGAGTTCCCCAACACATTGTCACCGACCAGGGCAGACAAGTTGAGTCAGCGCTTCATGCTGAACTAGGTCGACTCTTGGGCTTCGAACGCAATCAAGGATTAGAGTTATAAATTGTATCCAGTATGTTCAGAATATTTCTTCATGAAAGCGTACCACTCTCAGGCCAACTTTTGTTTTTAGAAAGATGGCATCGTACTCTTAAATCGGCTATGAAGGCTCACAACGATGCGTCTTGGACTAGAACACTACCAATAATTCTCCTGGGATTACGATCTCTAATCCGAGATCACCGGCACAACTCCTATACGGAGAAAACCTTTGCCTTCCTAGTGATTTTCTTCAAGAAAATCCTAGGAAGATTAGCCAAACAGACTTTGCCTCTGAACTAACGGGTACTATGGCAAAACTTCGGCCGGTTGATGCTAAACATCACACAACACCGAAGTTATTCATCTTCAAGCAACTCGACTTTTGGTACTGTAGGACTCTTCGTTAGAGTCGATTCTGTTCGTCCACCGCTCATTCCATCTTACGACGGTCCTTTCAAAGTGTTAGCCAGATATACACATTATTTCACACTTGACATACGAAACAAATCCGTCAATGTTTCCATTAACAGGCTCAAGCCCTGTTACATATCATCCTCTACGGAACCTGTTGGAAAACCTTCCACGAAACAACAAAAATCGGAAACTTCGCCCGCACAATTGATAGCTTCGGCTCCCGAAAAGAGACCAGCGAGGAAAGTTTTCTTCGCTCCGTACGTCTCTCTAGCTGGGCGAACCACAAAGGTGCCGCTCTCTTACGCCTCGCGATAACGCGTAAAAAGCTGGATAGACTTACATTAACACACTTCAGATACGAGACGTTGAAATTAACCTACCCTGCGAATTTCATCTCGATCCGATGACTGCGTTCGAAGTTATAGGAGTATGAAGAAATTTAGGGCTACCAGCCGCGGTATTTTTCAAATAATCGAAAACTTAATATTTGCTGTATATTGTCACTACAATATCATTACCATTTGAAAATTTTACGATCAAATCGCTTAAGAAAGATATTGGAAATAAACACAAAACCAACAATAGCTGGCAACCCTATCATGGCTTTACAACAAAATTTGAACTGAATAATGTTTATAATTGGTTCCATTAAATGTATGAAATTCGTATTGATTTCATGACTGCACTGGAAGTTATAGAGCAAAAAGCTTTATTTTCCTGAACGAATTTTCAAAATCAAAGACACAAAAATTACCATAGCTGGCGGCACCAATCGAATTTTTCAACCAAATTTATATCAAACACGGCTTAGAGTAAGGTTCAGTTACTGTATCAATTTCATGAAAATCTGGTAACAGAATCAGAATTCATAGGGCAAAAACCTTTTTTTTTTTCTTTGTAATTTTTCAAGATGGCACCACTGGCACAGGGTTGCCCACAATTCAAAATCGCTTCTATCAGACTTGGTCCTACTTAATTCCCATGTATTCTGTAAATTTCAGCTGTATCTGATTGTTGGCTCGTGAGTTCCCGTGAACAGAATTTTTTGATGCTAAAAATATAGGTAAATTGGGAAAGGGTTACCGTTCTTGTCCGACATGAAAGTTCCAAAGTTGTTCCTTGACTGTTTAGATAAAGCATAAGATTTATATACAAGTTGGTTTTCATTCTAAGAAACGGACGTATTTTAGGAGATTCGATGCTTTGAACGTTTTCACTTTCAGTGCCTGCCGTAGCTACAAGGTTGCCAGCACGTTCATGAAAAACTACACAAGTGTGCAACATTTATATGTCCTGTAAGTTTCATCATGATCTGATAATATGATAAAAAGTTATCACAATTCAAAAATTTTCAAATTTTCCCAATCACATTTTAGGCGCCTAGCGCATACATAGGGTTAAAAAATTCAAAAACATTATCATATTCACATTAAAAACACGTTCAGACTTTATTGCATAGACTTTATTTTTGCAAAAGTTATTTTTTGACAGAAAAATAGGTATATTTAAAATATCACTAAAATGGCCGCCGGCACCAAAGGGTTAAAGATTATTCACTTTTTGTTAGACCTGGCACTATTCTGCATATACACCAATGTATCCTGAAAATTTCAGTTCAATCGGGTGGCGCGTTCCTGAGATTTTTTCACACTGAAATTTTTTGATGAGATATATATATATATATATATATATATATATATATATATATATATATATATATATATATATATATATATATATATATATATATTTATATATATATAGAAATATGAATTTTCGGCCAAAGTGATTTTAATACTAATGTTCTTCTTCGAACATTAGTAATAAAATGTAATCAAAAAATAATTTTTGAGTTGTCAACGATTTAGAATTGTAATATTAAGTTGTTAATTTGATTGTGAATTTTTTGTGACTAAAGAGCATTCATTCCGTTGAAACAATTTCTTTCGCCAACTCATCGTTTTTGTTAAGTCATGTACACTATTCATATAGCAAAATAATAAATTCAATTTGTGTCGGATATAATAATTGTTATACTATTTTGGGAAGCTAATAAGAGTTTTAGATACTTATCCTCTCTTCATCTATGACAATAAATCCCACAAGATACTAAAGTAGAATGCGCACATAATCCTTTTTTCAAATAGAGTACATTTTTGAGCAATTCTTATACTTGCAGATAGCTTTTGTCTTTAATTTTGTGATTATATGTATTTATTGTTGATCTGTCAGAAGCATATGACAGTAATATCGCGTGACAAATCTTAATGTGTAGATACAAAGTTGCACAACATGTTGCTAGCCGTTTGATTAAAGGATTAAATTCAAACAAATTTTGTGTGTCTGCTAACTGCAAAACCAACACATCGTGAAAACCACCTTGACCCATTATTTCATTCATCATTAATCTTATCGCATATTATTTATAATTTCATCCAATCGCAACAAACTCACAATACCACATAATCACATAATGAATCTCTCAAAAGTAACTTAGCAAACTTGGATGTCTGATTCGACGCGATAACCTTTTGGCATGCAATTTGTAAGAATATGTGCGTCAAAGTGTTGAATTCGAATTTAATCGTTAAAATAACATGTGTAGGCAGGTCGATCCATTGATTATTGCATATGTATATTTAAGCAATGACTATTGTGATTGTAAAAAATAATTTTTTGTCGAATTCGCGGTATGACAGCATCTAGAATAATTACTATTGAAGTTCCCCGCCATCGAATCTGTACAGTTAAATATTTTAAATTCAAAATTACGCTTGAAATCTGGTAGAAGTCTAAAAAAAATACCACATTAATTAACTTTTGTTTCATTTTGATGACTAACATTTTTATTATTTATGTGCTCAGTTTTTATTTCACTGACGTTATAGAAAGCATTAATCACAATGGTTTCTTATTCAAATGTGCATTTCGAATACAAAGCGCGATATAATATGCCTCGAAATACATGTATGTTGGATTATCTAACCACGTTTGTTATACTGCTCGTGTTATGATCAATATACTTTTCCATTGGTAAGCGGAATCAATGAGTTCTACTTTCATTGCAATATCTATTTCGTTATATCCACTTGAATTTTCTTGAATGCACAATAGCCAATGGTCAGCGAAGTGTAACCAATTGTATGTACATAGCCACTGACCAGCTATATTGATCATATTTTTGCGCATCAATCGAAACGAATATTAGATTTGAAAGTTGTATAATAGTAAGTTGACGTAACTTATTCCATTAAATAGTAGCTATTGGAGCGTTTTTTTTTCATTGAAATCAAGCATTACGTGATTAATTATGCAGTGTTATAATATCACTATTGTTTTTTTTCTACAATCTGTTACGACTACTGGTATGTTTCTGGGAAAAAATCAAGAAAAATGTATCAGTTTGGCAGCAGGAAGCTATTACGCAGTACATTTCAATGTGGTGTTGCTTCTATTGTGTTATGAGTACAACTCCTGGAGCTACTGTACAATTTAAGGAAAAATGGGTGAAGATTTTTTTATTGGCTCACCAAGAGAAATGGTACACGCATAGTCCTATTCGTAGCGATACCAAAAAGAAAGACATGGAGCTTAAAGATTCCGTCCAAGAGGCTATCGAAGGCCTCAGATCTTTTTGCAAATTGAAGCGTATCTTTCTACTTCGTTTCCATCACGGACATGATGTTAACCAGCCAAGGCTGACCGAAGATACTTTGTCTGGTTTTCCCTAGCACCGGACATTGACATAGAAGATGTTAGGCTGATTCTCAGACTCCAAGCTCCTGACACCTCTTACAGGTTTTGCTGATTAAGAGTCTCATGGCATGTACTGCTAGAAGACAGTGGCCAGTAAAAATGCCAGCCAGCTGTTTGCAGTCAGCCCGGTTAGGTTAGGTTAGTGAAGAGGGTTGCCGGGAACGCGGCCAGCATTAGGCCACCAGTTTGGGCCCATTTGCCACCCTCCGCTGGCTTGTTAGAGCTGCCAAATGACCGCTCCGCCAAACTGAATCAGCTGACTCAACGTGACGGTACTGGCCACCTCTGCTAACTCTTGAAAGTGGTTAGAACCAAAAATCTTGAGGTGTTTATTATTTAGGGCCGGACAATTACAGAGAGTGTGGTCGATGGTGTCCTCTTCCATCTCGCACCTCTTGCATAAATTGCTGGATGTCAGTCCCATTCTGTTAAGCCGACCGTGGCTCTCAAGCAGTTTCTGCTGAGCTTGAGCAGTTTCTTGCTTTTGCTTAGATCAGGTGATGGCCATAATGTCCTGGCCACTCTGCAGTCTATCCTGTTTTCCCATTCGGACTTTAGTTTGGCCCATATGGCAGCATCAAGTGTGCTTGTGGTGTCAGCGATTGACCGTGGTACAGTGATGCAGCGGCTATTACTAGCTCCTGAACTTCTCCTCGCCAGTTCATCGGCTTTTTCGTTGCCTATGACCCCACTATGTTCTGGCACATACTTAATCCGGATAGGGATATGCCTTGCCCTTTCATTGAGTGCCGCTCTGCAAGCGTTAGCAGCTTTTGAAGAACATCTGTAAGACGCAAAAGCGAGAATGTCTGCCCTGCTGTAGAATCAAATAGTTGTTGGTTTGGTTGATGTTCCGTTAATTGACTCAAACTGCCATTCTTAGAGTGCATACTTCAGACTGAAAGACGGAAGCATGGTCCGACAGTCTACGCCACAGGTTAAGGCTCAAATCCGTAGAAAACACGCTCGAGCTAACTCCTGTACCCGTCTTTGACCCGTCCGTGTAAATCCAGACGCCCCCATCGGTGGTAGCTTTTTGGGCGTTTTGGGCGTTGGGGCGGTTCTTAAAGCACCCGTAAATCATATGCAAACTAATCTTTGTAGTCTTGGTAGCTCCTTGATATTAGTTTTACTCTCCGCTGCCTTCCACCACACAATCGCTCCATACACCAAAATCGGCATCACTACAAATGTGAATTGTAATAGGCCGCCCTTGGTTTAAAACTCCAGGTATTGGAGTAAGCAAACCGGCACCTTACCTATTCTGTGCTTCACGTTAGCCCCCCAGTTCAGTTTCCTGTCTAGTATAAGGCCCAAATAATTAACACTATCAACAAGTTCCAATGTTATTCCGTTGAGGTTAGGCGTGGCAATAGTCGGTACCCTGTGTTTCCTTGTGAAGAGTATGTTACAAGTTCGGTTCTTGTCGGGTTTGCCCTAAGATCGACTTTTCTGGCCCAGATTTGGATATGGTCCAGCGCCGATTGCGTAAGGTCCGACAAAGTTTGTTGGAACAATGTCATCGGCATACGCCACCACCTCAAAGCCATTGGCCCTTAGATTCTCCAGTATTTCGTTGACTGTCAGGATCCAGAAAAGGGGAGATATAATCCCTCCTTGCGGTGTTCCGGTTCCAACTATTCATTCCGCCGTGGCCTCCAAAAAGGTAGCCTCAATCTGCCTGTTTTTGAGCAAGTCCGATGCCCAGATCGCCAGAGTTTTATCCACTCTATATCAAACTCGCAACAGTGACATTATTGAAGGCCCCCTCAATGTCTAAGAAGGCTGCCAAAGTGAATTCCTTTTGCTGTAAAGATTTTTCTATTGTATCCACAGCTTTGTGTAATGTCGTATCTACTGATCTGCCCGCTAGATACGCGTGTTGATCAATCGAGCTCTTGATGTGATGAGATCAACAAGCCTCTCTAGTGTTTTGAGCAGAAACGATGTTAAGCTGATTGGTCTAAAGTCCTTCACGTAATGATGGTTCAACCTACCAAGTTTTGGAATGAAGACTACCCTAGGTTTTGCCCATTTCTCGGGTGCTACCCCGAGGCGATTACATCAGAGGTAAAGTGGGTTGCGAAACTAATCACAATTGTGAATGACGTTGCTACCGACTTCAACCCCCCAGATTCGAAACGTATTTTAGTGGGAGATTTTTATGTTCCTTATGATCCAGTGCTTCGCATCGATGCCTGGATTCAGCTTACCGAACATACCAATGATGTTACCTGCAATCTTGCCGGGGGCAGGAATACAACAACTACACGGATGGGTTTGGTATTTTCGGGATCCAAAACGGTAAATTTGGGTCCATTGCCAATACTCAGTGGTGGAACGGTCCGTGTGAGCCACTCCTTTGATGTTTGGCTGGAGTAAGAGACTTGGAGTTGGTGTAGCGAATATTATGATTGGAGTGGCCTTAGCACAACGCAGAACCAGACCGAAGTCCAGCACCAAGAGTGCTAAGGTCAAAAAGTGGAATGACTAATGTCATTCTAGAGGCTAATTAAAAAAAAAAGAATTGCCCCGAGAGCAGGGTACCCTAGAAATGGCCGTGAAGGCCCCTCGTCCGCATTAGCGGAGTACCCTCTAATCGACCCCGACAGATGCTGGGGTGCCGCTTTGCTAGCTCGCTCCGGTTGGGGTGGATTGATAGAAACAATGGAGTCGGTTGGCTCTCAAGAAAAACGGGATGCTACTTACAATTCATCCGTCATCGTAGAGTAGCCGCAAACTGCTATAATAAATATACTCAAGGGAAAAAAGGGGCTTAATTCCGTATAAGAAAGCACCCGTGGCTCTGCAACATGGGCTGACGCACGGAGCCAGAAACTTGAAAATCGGAAGCGGAAAGGGGGAAAAACACTACCTCTCTTTTCACAGGAACCCGAATGAGGCAGACAGCCCCGGGCCCCCGATGGTGGCGGAGCCCTGACCCCCGATGGTCTGGGGTCCTCCTCTTACTGACATTAGCCTTGATCAAATACAAAAACTCACAAATACACTACAGTGATCGTCTCCAAACCTCGCTTGGGTGAAGTTGTAAACTGAACTCGACTTCGGTTTCTCCCTTTACACCTGGTTCCAAAGATTAGAATGTGCATCCATGACACACCTGTCACAGCAAAGAGGAACAAAGACGCAGCTTCTGCGTGCGTTTCCCTCCCTTCTTTCGCGGATTATGTGCTTGTTTCTGCAGATACAGCCTCAGTAAGATTCCTCTCTCGTCGATTATGATACTTTCCGGCACTTTATGTTCAGAAACGCTGATATGAATTTTCACTTTTACCTTGCGTTTCTTTCGCTCCTCTTCTGTTAGAGTCAAGCTTCTTTCTCCCTACTCTGTAGCGTCATCTCTGAATCTCGTTTCACACCAGGAAGCATAGACTTTTTAAGCAGGGTGCTCTTCTGCCTGTATCCGGTTGGCTAGATTTTGAATCCAGTCATCCGTTTGAGACATTTATGACCCGCACTGACATCACCAGCCATCTTTTGTTCTTGCTTCCCCAAGTAAGATTTAAGGTACCACTGCTTGACATCCAGCTTTTTGCGAAGTCTTTGGAATTTTCGCTGCATTGATTTCCCTTCACTTTTTTCGCAGCGACTTCGTCTGCAAGGTCCAGAGTACACAGCACTCTTTGCTTCCATAATTTCTGCGGGCATCTTATTTGCACTAGCCGGAGTTGTCTCCTCTTCTTTTATGTGGATTTGGGAAAAGGCGTTTTCCCCCAGACACGGCTGTAGTTAGAATCGCAGGCTCCAGCTGAGATTCTACTCGCATTTTCGGAGCCAATAACCACAGGAGACGCAATCAGCAAGTTCGAAGACTCTCTGGCTATAGATTCTACCACGGTGACCCGCTATCTTCTACTGCAACCAGGGTCCTCCGTTGCAGCTTGCAGAATCTGAGCCCCTATATTACCGAGCATGCAAAGAACGGGCAGAGTTACATACTCAGTCTTGCAGTATCCTGCAGAGAGAAATTCCTTGCGATTCCTCTCAATGCTAGTTTTTCCAGGTACCCTGCAAAGCTATCTACGAAAAGTGTAATTTATCTAAATTTAAGTATGATGCATTACAACTTTTTGTTCATGCTATTATTATTGTTATGGCTTATCGAGAATCTCCCAGGGGAAATTCAGTATGTTAAAAATTTCGTATTAGCATCACATTCCCATTTACTTCTGTGCATTCCATCAGAAAAATCGAATTCTCTAGTGTTTTTTTTCATACCGTTGAAATCATCTCGACCATCAAACTTCATGCCAAACAGGTTTATTCTAATTTACACTAGAACACCTATTTTTATTACTCAATCAAGCAAAATGACGTAATTTTTCGTTAGCACAGTTGCAAGTCGCTCGTCAGTTGTCTCTTGTGGCGTCTGTCGGTATTTTCAAGCGCACGCAAAACAATTCTCTTATGCATACATACGCTCTACGCTACCGTGCCTCATTAAGAACGAATGATGTAAATAAATGATCTCACGCTGAGAACCAGTCCATTGCCATTAGCCACCAAACGACAATCGGAGGTACAATTGTGAATCGTTGAGCTTCAATAATTTATAGCTAAACATTTTGCATGATTCAATTACACTCAACTTGGATGACAGACAAAAGTAGATCTGCGCGATGACTAAATCCGATTGAGTGCGATAATGGTTGAAATGGCACACAAAGATGAAAGTTATCTCAAAGAAAAGAAGAAGAAGTAAATTAGCTGTCGGTAATCCACAGAATAAAATAATACAAGACAGATTCAACTACGCATGCCCATTTTTCTTTTCTTGAAGAAGTATCTTTGTTTTTATTGTCATTCTAGTATCTACTGGTGCATGTAAGTACGAGCACATGTGCGTATAGGTGGTTGGATTGTATATTTTTAGATATTCTAGCGCGGTGGTCTTTTGTTAGCAAAGGAGATGGATACTCTTGTTTTTGTTGTAGAGCTTTTGTTGCTTTAGACGAGCGAGAACAAACTTCAAGGTGACTAAGCTTCTTTGTATCTGATATAAGTCACAGAAAGATTTTTGGTGTGTCTCTTTTATGCGAAACGAGTATTCTGATGATTTACGGACAATCGGTTTTGCGAAGATAACAAACTGTCAAAAAATGATGAATTTGAACGTGTAGAGGCGGTTCACCAAACGATATGTAAGTGTATAAGGAAACATTTACTGTTGTCGAGTCCGACAAATTGGGATTCAATAGACTCATTATGAAGTCTGTCGACGTCTTTTGTGTATTGTGTTTTTTTTTGTTTAACTTTTTTCAATCGATTCGTTCGTGTATTGGATCGCATCGAATAATTGTTAATGGAGTTTTATAATTAAAATTTTTTTTTTCGTTTGCAATGATGTTCATCAAAACAGAGTCGAAATTTTACTCATCATCATTAAAAGTTCGTCGACTTTTAGCAGAATAAAGGGCACTGCTTTTTTAGTCTCTTAAATTTTGTGCTGGAAATAGTGGTCCTGAATGTTGGGGTTGAGGATAAAAGGTAACATTCTCAATAAGTCCATCTAATTATTAGTTTATGGACAAGCCAAAGACGACAACAAATAAGCCGTTGAAAAGCACTCCGTGGAAATTGAGTAGGCGATGATGAAACTAGAGCTGCTCATAGGGAAAGAAAAACGAAATATACTCGTATGGTGACCGTATGGTGAAATGGACCAAGAAATTCAGTCCAAGCGGCCATCGAAGGCCCCTGACTGAAAGAATCATTTTGTTGCGCCCATTATGTTACAAGACGTGATATTGTGTGGTCATAATAATAGCAACATCAAGTTCTGTAGTGATTATTTTCTTGAAGGAAGAATTTTTGGTTAACTTATTTTATATACATATTTTATTGTTAGTGAGTATGAAAGTTTAGTGAGGTTTGGGTTTTAAAGAAAATGTCTTTCATCGTAGTTAATAATGGGTCGAGGAAAACATTGTACGCCTACCCAAAACGCAACAATTAGAGTCCTGCATGACCAGGGTTATTCAATCCGGGATGTCGCAAATGTGTTGAAACGCTCTCCTCGAATAGTCTATAATGCTCTTCACGCGAAACCGAAGCCTGAAACTAGAGGACGACCATCGAAAATATCAAAGAAAGACAAAGATGCACTGTTCGCCGTATTCTCCAAAATCAAGCCAGAGCTCCTAGAAAGGTTCCATTAATGAAAAAAGTACATAGGAAAAAACGTATCGAGTTCGCTAAACTGTACCACCTTCCTGAAGACCCCCACTTGAATTCAAATCAATGGAGAAATATACTTTGGCGCGATGAAACGAAAATCAAGCTTTTCGGTACGTCGTCCACCAGGGCAGGCTTATAATCCACGGTATACTAAATCCACAATTAAGCATGGAGGTGGCAATTTGAAGATTTGGGGTTGTTTTTCTTGGTGGAGTATTGGTCCAATTTTCCTCATTAGCGGCATTATGACCAAGGAAAGTTATATTGAAATTTTAAACAATGTCATGCTTCCTTGGGCCGAAGAAAACATGCCAATCAGATGGCGATTCCAGCACGACAACGACCCAAAACATTCAGCAAAAGCCACTATGCAATGGTTGCAAAATAATGAAATTAATATTTTGAACTGGCCATCTCAGCCACCCGATCTAAACCCAATTGAGAATTTGTGGAATGACCTCAAAATTGAAGTTTCCAAGCGCCGGCCAACAAATATGAAAGAACCATGGGAAAGTGTGCAACAGGCGTGGAAGGCAATACCACTTGAAAAATGTCAAAATTTAATCAGCTCTATGCCTCGTCGAATTGAATCAGTTTTAAAAAATAATGGATTCGCTACAAAATACTAAATCTAAGGACTGAAATTAAAAATTCAAAATGTATGAATTTAAAAATAAACCAATGATTCCTTCCATTATTTAAAAGTGTTGCTATTTTATTGGCCAGGTTGTTGACCCTAACTAAATTAACGAAAAAAACTATAAAAATCATATTTATAAATTTACAAAATAAAGGTGATTTTGCTGCCGCTATTTATGAGGGTGAACGTTTTCCGGAAATGGTAATAGACAAAAATAGCTCGGATTAAACGATGAAAAAAATGACGATTAGTGGCTCAAACTGACGATGACCTGAAAAGGATGACATCCTAACGTATAAAAAAAAGATGTGTTAAAAAATTAATAATCCATTGCTTTTGAATAGTCGAGGAATCTACGCTATATCAGATTTATATTAATTTGAGAAAATTTAATTTGTCTACCAAAAAATAAGATCATTTAAGTATAGATACCTTATTTATTTATTTTACAAAGAACCTAATTTAATTTCGTTATTGGTATTTTACTATGTTATTCTTATTTTTTGCTTATTAACTAAGAATCTGGTTCAATATTTGTTTACGTTCAGTATCTATTTTGCCCGCCTAGCAGTTCAGAATTTGTGACATAAATTATTTGTGAATTCGATTTTTGTAGTATTTTTTCCGAAGAATGTATTTGTTTTGCATACTCATCAATTTTTTATTTGTTGAATTATGTATTCGAACATATCATCCAAATCTTACTTTCATATAGATTTTGAATATCGCTAGTCCTTAGAGGCCGAAGTTAAATACATGACATGACAAAGTTAAAAATATGGATAATTACCCTGACGAAATTGAGTACAAAAATAAGTTTGAACGTATTTAAAAAAATGTTTAATGATAACCGAATCGAGTCCAATGAATATGAGTCCAATGAATATGTGTATCCGCCACTTGAATTAATCAAAAACAAATATCATTTCACTCTGAGAAAAGTGAAATTTTTCTAAACATGAGAAAATTATGGTATTTTACATTAAATCTCTTTCTGATATTTTTGTGGTTTTTTTAAAAAAAATTACCAATTTCTAAAACTATAATTTTCCAAATTAGTTATTTCAATAGTTTTGAAATGTAAATTTGTTAACAGATGAAGTTGCCACTAGTTGCATTACTTTACCCTACATTCAATATATTATCTGATATCTCTCTATTTTTAACCATCAGTCACCATAAAAATGTTTGATTTGAAATTATTCTGGCGCTTAACACTTCATCGAAAAAATGACTATACCTTTGGGAAAATTCCCATAGAATCTAATCTTCCCAATCTAAACAAAACCTAAAAAATTGCGTCATAGTGTAACTAAATTTTTCCCATCAACTACGAGGGTTGATCAATAAGTAATGATAATGAATATAAACCAGAGTGATTAAACTTAAAAGAAATATTTATTTTTCAACATAGTTTCCTAACAAGTTAATACATTTAGTCCATCTTTTTTCCAAACCCAGGATACCCTTAGAAAAAAATTCTTTGTGTTGACTCTCTCAAAATGCCTCTACAGCGGCCATCGCTTCGCTTTCATCTTCCAATTTCTTACCCCGAAGGTATTCCTTGAGCCGAGGAAAGATGTAAAAGGCACTGAATGATGTAAAAAAAAGTTCGAATCCTGTTTTTTAAATTGCAGCCATCGAAACTGAAGCTTTGTGAGTCGGTGCTCTATATTGATGAAACAGAACTCCGGCTCGCAGTTTGCCGCGTCTTTTTTCCTTCATTGCCTCTCGTTATCTTTTTATTTTGCCTGCGTAGTAAGAGCTTGATAAAGTGGCTCCATTTTCCAAATATTCCACTATGATAATTCCTACAGCGTCCCAAAAAACTCATGCATAACCTTCCCCGCCGAGCTCGACACATTGCATTCCTTCGACATTGGAGAAAAGGGTTGCTCCCACGTCATCGATTGCTGTTTGGTTTTTGGATTAAAATGGTAGATTCAAATATCATCCATGATTACGAAACGTGACGAAAAAATCTCCTGATCTGCCTGGAACTTTTCGAGATTCACTCTCGAAATGTCGACTCGTTTCTTTTGTTGCCAGTCGGTTAACATTCTCGGCCCCCAACGCGCAGATATCTTCTGCATATGTAATTCGTGGGCAACGGTTCTTTGAACACTGCCATTCGAAATCCCTGTGATCTCAGCTAATTGCCTGATGGTCCCTTTTCGATCTACCAACATGACATCTTTGATTTTTTTCACATTGTCTTCAGTGAGGGACGTGGTTGGACGTCCTTCGCGGTGTTCGACTTCATTGGATGTTCTTCCCAGCTTAAACTCTTTGGCTCAACGTGCAACGGTGGAATATGGAAGAGCAGAGTCCCCTTATGTTTCCACCATGTCGCCGTGTATGTCTCTGGCAGACAATTTTTTCAAACAGAGGTAATTTCTAATTTCGTTTTTATCCATTTTTCTCTCTTCGACTGTTCGTACTCAAATGAATGTACCTCCAACTGAGGGGGGTAGGTTTTGTGGTAGTGAAGTGGTGAAGAATTTGAAATAGATGACCTAAAACTATTTCCTTAACATGATAGATGGACGTTTGAGCTTTGCCTTTAGTGGCTTGTGGCTCGAAATTCTAACCTTTTTTTTGGAATTTTTTAAATACAGTATATGTTTGTAGCTAAGCTCATCTACTTAGTTACCTTAGGTGTTTTAAGGAAAGAGAGAGATAAAGTCGTTTCATTTCCGGAATTTAAGGTGTCTTAAAATAGAAATATGGAATGTAAGAGATGATTGGATTTTGATCAAATAAAAAACAAACAAGTTGTGAGTGTTTTTGTGAGTGAAAAGCTCATTGCCTATGAGCTATTTCTAAGATGGCGTTCTGATCGTTAAGATCCAGGTCTAGGATGAAGCGATTGGATGATAGGGTTGGGCTACTCTATAGTGCGTCGAATTGAATTGTTTTTTAGATGATCCAAGTACGAGGAAAGAGGTGCTATTTTTGATTGATTGTACTATTCCTATAGAAGTGGCCATTCGCCTTAAAGTAGAGTGACGTGATGTTTCGAAGGATGCAGCGTTCAAATTTTTGCAGCCTCTCAAGTACGTAAGGAGGAGCGGAGGACCAGATAGGGGCACCGTAAGTGAGGATAGGTCTTATCAATTGTTTATAGGCGATTGTTTTTGCTCGAGTTGAGATGATAGAGTTTGGCTTGAAGATACAGCCTATGTGGTGCTATGAGCCGGCTGCCTTGTTGAAGATTGTCTGGACATGTTGACTACAGCTCCAGCGAGGGTCGAGCCTTATGCCAAGGTATTTAACGGTTTTTGAAGGAGTGATTGACTGCTCATTGATAATGATTTTAGAGTTTTTGATAGCTTTAATTCTTCTCTTGAAATCAGCATGGGTGCCTCTGAAGAATATCAGCTCGCTTTTGCTAGCATTTATCTTTAGGCCCCATTTTGAATAACATGTCACGAGCTGATTCGCATACCTTTGTAACACCGTTGTTACGAAGTTCGGGTTATGCTGCGAATTCCAGAAGAGGAGATCATCTGCGTATAGATTGAAAGAAACACCTATGGGAGAATTATTTGAAATTCCTGGGATATCTGCTGTGAAAATGTTGAATAAGATAGGTCCGAGAACGGAGCCTTGAGGTACACCTGAGTCGATTGGAAATTCGTCGAAAAGAGCCCCATTGAAGATGATGAAAGCCTTTCTGGCACAAAGGAAGTTATCAACTATTTTAATTAACCATGTTGGGAAACTAAAATTGATCATTTTGTACAGGAGTCCTTCAATCCAAACGGAGTCGAAGGCCTTCTGCAGATCAATGAGACAGGCACCCAAAACTTTTTTGTTTTGGATAGGAAAGTATAGTAAAGAAAGTATTTTTAGAATCATTAGTGCATCCACTGTGGATTGTTTGGCTTTAAAGCCGAATTGTCTACTGGGTACGATGTGATTCTCTTCTATGGAGTGGTTAAGATGAATTTTAATGATCCTTTCGTGTAGTTTTCCCAAGTTTGAGAGGAGAGAAATTGGACGGGTGTTGATGACATCGCAGGATCCTGACGCTTTTGGGATTGGAAATATTTTCGCCTGCTTCCATGCAGTGGGAAAATATCCAATATTTATACAAGAGTTGAATAGGACGGAGAGGTTATCAAAGAAGCAGGTAAGGAGCCTTTTTAAGATGAAATTGGAAATTTTATCTTCTCCGGAAGATTTTTTTGAGAAGAGGGTCGACACCAGGGTAAGAAGTGTTTCTTTATTCACGAAGGTACCATGGCCTTGGGAATTTGTGTGAATGTACCTCCCTGGAATCATGACCTATTTATATGTTTATTTTTTGGGCTGACTTAGTGAGTATACGTGGTAGTAAAAAAAAATATTTTTTTGAATTTTATCCGAACTGGAAATAACCGATTATCATTACTTATTGATCAACCCTCGTACATACAATATTCCATATTTTATCAGCAAGTAAAGTCTGAGCTGAGTTAGTCACTGTCATATTATCTTATCTTGACACTTGCAATAATTATCTCCTACTTCTCGACAAAATCAAATGGCAAACACTTACACTACCTAACTCCTATCTCTCCGACTGGAATATGGCGAGAGAAAGAGAAAAGCTATCTATATTAGTAAATCATCATATCAATTACACTAAACCTCTGATAAGAGTGTGATAAGAATTACTGAGCAGTCAGTGTCAAAAACGATGAATTGCTTTCAGTTGCTATCAAAATGAAAAACTGTAGATACGAGAGAGCTCGTTAAGCTTTTCCATGATAACAATCTACTGTATATACAATTCTCTATGGAAAATATATACTACTCTGAAAATATCTAGAGCTTCAAAGTTGTTCAAGTCTCCGCGATCTAGTCGCTCAGACAATCGAATTGAGGCCAAGAAATGCTGCAACTGAATGAAGAAATTGAACAACAATACGCGCAAACAACTGTAAAACAATTGTTAACATCGTGGCATCGTCATCGTGTGATCCAATCGTGTTCTTAGATCGAATTCATTAAGATCTTCCGCTTGGTGTAATTAAAACAGAAACTGCAATACAATAAAATTTATTATCGTTTCGGTATCGTATTTGGATCTAATCGTTCGTCGTCGTCGTCTAATTCGTTCGCTAAGCATGACTGATAGTCGCGATAAAGTTGATTCGCGAAATTCCTTAATAAAATATGCTGGGGTTAGAAGTGAATTCACGTGCCTGTAATGTGTTATAATTTATTTTCCTACCTGCCTTATGTATAATTGGCTTTTATGATTTTTCTATAGCTTTGTGTGGAATATCTTTTCAGATCGGAAGGATAAAAATACCAGTGCATTATTCGAGTAGATAGTCGACTTATCTATCTACTAAAACTAAAAATAAATGATTCGGTATAATGGCTGTGAAGTGTTTTTTGTTTAGTTGATAAGATTGATTTATTTGTGCGAAAAAGATGATGTTAAAGTGAATTAAATTGAAGGTTGAAAATAAAAATATAAAAAAGTTCAGTGCATGGTGAAGTAATTTATAATTTTTGTGATAATAGTTTGAGTGCAGGAAGATGGCCGACCTAACAACGATTTCGGACGGCAGACGTTCGAAGAGTCAAGTTTCAATTTACGATTATCCGGAGCATTTGAATCCCTTTTATGAGGATGAAAATCATAAACGATTACGATTCTGGAAGATTGGAAAGAAAGACGGCGGTGGTGGTGGTAATGGTTCGAGTCGTCGTAGCAGTTTTTCGTTGGGCGGACTGCGTGAAATGTGGTGAGTATTCTATTTGATTTTTGAGATGATTTCTAAACAATATTTTCTCTCATATATGTTTTTAACATGTCTCCATTTTTTTGAAAAAAAAAAGTCGCAAGTAAGTAGCTGAGATCATAAATAGCTTTAGCTGTGTTTTTGATGACATTGTCTTCAATTTGGTTGTGAATGCTTTGATGTCTGTGCAAATATTAGCAAAGTACCTGAATATTTTAGGTTCAATCACATACTTTTCAGGCTTCCATTTATTTGCACATATGCAAGCAACGTTAATATTTTTTCCAATCAATATTTTTTTAAATGTTATTAAATTTAGCACGCTTACGAGGTAATGGTCACACGATCTAACAGTACGAGCGATCGCTTTAAATTAAGGCTAAGAATTTGTAACTCAGTTTTCGAGATTTCGGAAAACGCTTGTTTTTAACGGAAATAACTGTTGTAGTTTTATGATCATATGGAGATAGCGAAAAATAATGTAATCTGCACATTCCTTTTTATTTATTTATTTGGTGCGTATACAAATCAACAGGCAAACTGCCCAGCTTCAGATGGGATACAATGAAAAAAAAATAATAAGAAGTAAATGAGAAAATATAAATATAAGTATATAAAAATAATTAAAGTAGGAATTAAATAAAGTAAAATTAAGTAAAGCAAAAAAAAAGAAAAAAGGAAAAACCCATTACAAACACGAATGATCAATTCAACAGGGAATCTGCCCAATTACAGATTAGATACAATGAAAAAATAAAATAATAAGAAGTAAATGAGTGTAGTAAATGAACTTATAAAAAATAATTGAAGTAGTAATTAGGTTAGGTTAGTGAAGAGGGCTGCCGGAAACGCGGCCAGCATTAGGCCACCAATTTGGGCCCATTTGCCACCCTCCGCTAGCTTGCCAAGTGACCGCTTTGCCAAACTGAATCAACTGACTCAACGTGACGGTACTGGCCACCTGTGCTAACTCTTGAAAGTGGTAAGAACCAAAATTCTTGAGGCGTTTATTATTTAGGGCCGGACAATCACAGAGAGTGTGCTCGATGGTGTCCTCTTCTATCTCGCATCTCTTGCATAAATTGCTGGATGTTAGTCCCATTCTGTTCGCATGAGATCCGGTAAGGCAGTTGCCCTGTGAGCAAGCTGGCCGTGGCTCTCAAGCAGTTTCTGCTGAGCTTGAGCAGTTTCCTGCTTTTGCTTAGATCAGGTGATGGCCATAATGTCCCGGCCACCCTGCAGTCAATCCTGTTTTCCCATTCGGAGTTTAGTTTGGCTCATATAGCGGCATCAAGTTTGGTTGTGGTGTCAGCGATTGACCGTGGTACAGCGATGCAGGGGCTATTACTAGCTCCTGAACCCCTCCTCGCGAATTCATCGGCTTTTTCGTTACCTATGACCCCACTATGCCCTGGCACCCACATAATCCGGATAGGAATATGCCTCGCCTTTTCATTGAGAGTCACTCTGCAAGCGTTAACAGTTTTTGAAGAACATCTGTAAGACGCAAGAGCGAGAATGCCTTCCTTACTGTCGACGCAAATCGTCACTGATCTGTTTGATATTTCGCTAATGGACTCAACTGCCATGCGTATAGCATGTACTTCAGACTGAAAGACGGTAGCATGGTCCGACAGTCTACACAACAGGTTAAGGCTCAAATCCGTAGAAAACACGCCCGAACCAACTCCTGTGTTCGTCTTTGACCCGTCCGTGTAAATCCAGACGCTCCCATTGGTGGTAGCTCCCTTTTTCTTCCAGTCTGTTCTTGTGGGTATCTTGACCTGGAAATTCCTGCCAAGATGTATTATTTTGCTCATTTGGTCCGTGTCTTCTGCAACGAGCCCAAATCTATTGCGGCATTTTGTGAATACCGCTGTGGCCCCACTGATCTGAATCGTTCCACATGCCGCAACTTTTAGCGCGTATCGCCGCTAAGCTTGCGCTTCTAAAGATGAATCCTAGGGGCATGAGTCCCAAAATCATTTCCAACCCAGCCGGTGGGGGCGGTTCTTAAAGCGCCCGTAACAAACTAATCTTTGCAGTCTTGTTAGCTCCTTGATATTAGTTTTACTCTCCGCTGCCTTCCACCACACGATCGCTCCATACAGCAAAATCGGCCTCACTACACATGTGAATATGTAATAGGCCGCCCTAGGTTTAAGACCCCAGGTATTGGAGTAGGCAGACCGGCACGCAAAAAGTGCTGCGCGAGCCTTACCAATTCTGGGCTTCACGTTAGCCCCCCAGTTCAGTTTCCTGTCTAGTATAAGGCCCAAATATTTAAGACTATCAGCAAGTTCTAATGTTATTCCGTTGAGGTTAGGCGTGGCAATAGCCGGTACCCTGTGTTTCTTTGTGAAGAGTACAAGTTCGGTTTTTGTCGGGTTTGCCCTAGCACCGACTTTTCTGGCCCAGATTTGGATATGGTCCAGTGCCGATTGCATAAGGTCCGACAAAAATTCTGGAAACGTACACCTCACAAATACCACAATGTCATCGGCATACGCCACCACCTCAAAGCCACTGGCCCTTAAATTCTCCAGTATTTCGTTGACTGTCAGTATACAGAAAAGAGGATACTGACAATATCCGACTATTCTTTTCCGCTTTTTAGTAATTAAATAAAGTAAAATTAAGTAGAACAAAAAAAAAAGAAAGAATCCATTATAAAAAGAATAGAAAATAAAATTAATTAGAAACAAAATTTTTACAACGAACCATATTTTTTAAGATGGCAATAGAATGAGGATGAGGACACAGTTGAAGACTGTTATGAGTGCGTACGAGTCGCAAAGCAGGAGAAAGTATTAGTGCGAGCATACGGTACTTCAAATAAAATGGAGGACCTGATTGGCCTTACGGGCTACCGCGCAATGAACAAAGATGTTAAAGAGGAAGATAGATAACCGCGACAGATTTTGAACAGGAAACTCTCATACAAGTAAACTCTGCACTGCTCAAGGAGAGAAATGGTAAGAAGAGATAGATGTTCAGTGTAGGGTATATACGGCAGACTATACATATTTAAAAAGTAAAGCGCATGTAAATCTGCGTTGAACTGCTTCAACAGCGTCAGATAGGTATTTGAAACGAGTACATCACACTTGACTGCAATATTCAAGCACAGAACGGACTAGGTTAATAAACAGTTGGACACAAGTAGATATACTAAATGAATTGTGGCAGGAACGAACCATAAAGCCAGCATTCCGAGAAGCTTTTCTAGTGATAAATAGGACATGAATATGAAATTTCAAGTTTGCGATCAAAGGTGACCGCAAGATCCAAGAAATGTTCGACACAAGAGAGGATAGTACCATCAATTGCAAAAGGAAAAACATGTGTGAAGCTTAAGAGAAAAGGACCTAGAAAAACACTTGGAAACATTAAGGTCCAAACAGTTCAAGTTACACCAACCAGAGAGCATTCAAATTATCCTGTAGAAACAGAGAGTCAGCAGTATTTTCGATCACCTGGAAGATTTTTAAATCATCTGCATATAGAAGACACTGGGAAGATAATTGATAAACAGATTGAACAAAAGTGGTCCTAAGATGGTCCTACACCAGAAGAAGGGGAGAAAGAAAGTTAAGGACGGCAAGCCAAAGAGGCAGACAACATAAGTGCGATCAGTTATCAACGATGCCATAATGCTTTCGTTAGATAAGAAGTAGCGCATAAATGATACTAACAAATCAGTATAAATGATACCAACTTGATAGTTGCTTTCAATTGCAGAAGCAATTACATGAGTTAACTCAACAAGGCTCGTAGAGGTGCGGCGGCTTTTTACAAAGCCATGTTGTTGCGCTGCAAAGACACAGTTGAGGATATCATAGATACGATTGAAAAGGAGGTGTTACAAAATTTTGGAAAGTCAAGGAAGAATGAAGATAGGGCGATAGTTCGAAGCAAGATTGCGTTCACTCGATTCGGCACGTGAAAGATACACTTCAAATCATCCAGTTTGCTGAACTATTTTTGCTTTTAAGAAAGAAAATACAAGCGATTAATAAATTGAAAGCATGTTTTACCCTATCATTTTGAATTTTTTAAGGCCCCACACCTTAAAAGAAAAGTAACCCTTCATATATATTTTTTGGGCACGCACAATATATGATCACGATAACTTGCGCCCGCATCATCAGATCAAAATGAAATTCACAGGGTGCATTTATTTTAAATAGAACCAGGTCTGATATACCAGAGACCCCACACAAGCAGGGACCTCCGATCTGCCCACTAGGCTCAAAAATAATCGGTTTTCTTCAAGTCACGATTCATGTATTAATTATACTTTCTAACCTGCAGATGTTACCATTGTTTAATTAAGATCCTTACAGAAAGTCATATTTTCATATTGCAATTGGCCCTCCCAAATGAAAGTGAATGTAATTGGAACTCTAAGCGACAGAAGACGATATCTTTCAATATTGCAGTCTCTACTAGTCCCGAGAATTGATGTTTGGAATAGGCACTAACGATGTTCTATTAGACTGTCTAGCAACGTCTATCATCTCGTTCGAATTGATTCACATGCAAATATCCATAAGTACTCGTATATACCTACCTAGCTTAACTATGACTTTGTCAATTCTTTGTTTACTCTACCGAGACGACATCAGTGATATGGATGGAGTGACAGAGTGAAGAATTGAGTACGATGTGTGTTCAGTTCAAGTACGACTCAAGCATCAACAACAAGATGAAATCTAATTTATGCAGCACACGACATTTTTATTTGGTGGATCAGATAGATGCCCCGAACCTCCATGCAGCTAGCTATCTTCATGCCCTCTTACAAGTATATCACCGAGCCTGTTGATTGTTGGGACTATAGAGAGATGTATCTGGGAATTGAAGCTGACATTAGGTTTCGTGCACTTTAATGACAACCGACACTGCATGCGTGTGGTTGACTGAGACTGACTGACTGTCTTGAAAAAAAAAACGGTTTGATTTAGTGTCACGGCTAGTTGAGTAAGGCAGAGTACGAATACTGCTTGGACCTAGTGAGGAAGGTATTTAAATTGTCTTCAATTAAAATGTCGGATGCATAACGTACAATTTGTTAGCAGCAAGCATATCATTTGCTGCGTTTGCTTGCTTGCTTGCTTGCTCGATGTTATCTAAGCTTAGAATCTTAAGTGTTTGCAATGAGATGATATTAAGGTAAATATATGTACAATTTTTCTGTATCTATAATGAACTGAACCTAGGTACATATCTTAGGGTGAAGCTAGATTGTATTGAGATGTTTTTGTTTTGTTTTTGGTTTACGTAAGTAAGCAGATAAGAAAACAAGTATGTTTTTAGGTTTCGAGGAGTTTGTCCCAATTAATATAGTTTGGGCAAGTATGCTTCCATTCCATTCATAACAAAAAACTTTGATGTTTGTTCAAGATAACCTAACAGAAGTTGCATAAGCTTTTATTTCGGTAGGTAGTTTCATTTCGGATCAAGTTTAGAAATAGGAAATTGTTCTCAATTTTTCAAATTATGAAAGCAGCTGAGAGATGATACTGAAAAAATAGCTCTGCGTTATAAATTTGTCCGTGAAACGCTGGAATGTAGTATATAATGTACATCTACTGTGGCATAAACATGCTGAGCTCGTGGTAAAATTTCTAAAAATTTTGACCTCTTCCAATTCGGTCCTCTAAACAATTATTGACTGAACTACTTTGAGACCCACATTGGGCGCTATTTGTTCAACTCGGGCTGAAACGAGTTTAGGCATATTTATTTTGAACGAGTTTAAAAAAATCTTCTAAAGGTATCTTGCGAACGATGCAGAATTACGTGCTGCTGACTCCACATTAGTTTTCAATGACGCAGGGCCAATTACAGAGAAGAGCGCTTCTTTTTCTTTTCTGGAGGAAGTATGCAATATATCATCAATTTCTTTAATGCCGTATTTGTAGAGAAAACAAATCAATATCTTCATAACGGACGATGAGAGCGATTTCTACCCTCGCGTGATGCTTCACGAACAGCGAGTCCACGATGTGCTTTATTTATTTATTTATTTATTTATTCACAACGCAAACACATATCTTTCGCCGAAAATGAGTCCTATTCACCAAATTTTCATTTTCACTTGAAAATCGAATTCCATACTCAACAAGTGAGGCGCGCTATTACAATTTGCGATTGGTTTCAAAGTTGAGATCAGGGTTATGCAAGAAACATTCCTTAAATCTGTCTGCCATTGCAGCATCTCTAACTACATTCTGTAAAGGGACGATATGATGACTGGTAGGGGAGGAGGTACTACAAAAAGAAATGTCAAAAACCACTTCTTTCCAACTACCATCTTCAAAAGATTGGTAGCCATTATCAGATTGGAAGGTGCAAACTAGCTTTCATGATTTAATTTTCGTTTTGGCTTACAGACCTCCTTGCTCGCAACGCTACACCTATAACATTAGTGCACTTTTCGATCAAGATGCTCTACACACTCTGTCATTTCCTCACAGTATCTTCAGCAGTCATCTCACTCCCTATTCTTCTAGATATTCGCTACGCTATATATGCTATATACGCTGCTATTCTGCTATATAAGACACTTTTTGCAAGGAAGGTAGCCGCCTGTCAATGCTCCATATAGGGCTCTTACACTACTTTCTGTTTCTTTTGCTCTTTTATTATCGAAGCCAAGATATATTTTTGAGTTTTTCAAACCCTAAAGACATCAGTAGCTTTCGATCTTTTTCTTGCTCTATGTTTTAATTTCCTTGTCCGTATCTGTCTTAAGTATAACTGCCCTGAGAAAACCATTGCTTCCAAAACGAGGATGCCATGGTGGAATAGGCAGTTAGAAAAGCTTAGAAGAGCCACAAGAACGGAGTTCAATCGAGCTAAAATTAAATCAAGCTGGGAGGCCTATAAAAAGAAACTCTCAGAATACAACAAAGAGCTAAGGAAATCCAAAAGGAAGGCCTGGGCGCCTTTTGCGAAAGTCTCAATAGCATCGCAAAGACTGCCAGGATGCAGAAAGCTCTGTCCAAAGGCTACCAAGGGCATATAGGACTACTAAGAACTCCAGATGGAAGGATGACGACCACCTTTGACGACACACTGAAAGTGCTCCTTAGAACACACTTTCCAGGGTGCAAAATCAGCAATGAGGCTGAGGAAGAAGAGGATATTCCTGATCGGATACGTCACTCACCTCCTCTGTTTAGACAAATCATCACGTATGAAAAGGTTGAATGGGCGATAAACTCTTTCAAACCCTTTAAATCACCAGGACCAGACGGAATTTACCCAGCTCTGCTACAAAGAGCGACAGGGAAACTGAAAACCATTCTGGTACACCTATTAGCTATATACCAAAATGGTGGAGACTGGCGCGGTTTGTGTTCATCCCTAAAGGTGGCAACAAACCGGCCGATCTGCCAAAATCATACAGGCCAATTAGCCTCACATCTTTTATATTAAATACCATGGAAAAACTGATTGACCTATACATAAGGAATGATCTTTTGACAAAGATGCCACTTCAAAAATTTCAATTTGCGTACCAAAAGGGCAAATCAACTATATCAGCTAAATATAAGCTGATTCAAATAATAGAAAATACATTGGAATGCAAGGAAATCGCGCTATGTGCCTTCATGGACATAGAAGGAGCCTTTGACAATGAAGGACATGACTCGCTATACGTCGCTCTCCAGAGGAGGGATGCTCCTCAAGAAGTAGTGAAATGGGCGAGCAAAATACTAAGGAATCGAAGTGTGTTTGCGGAGCTGGGGGAGGCGAAGCCAAGGGCGGACACTAGAAGGGGATGTCCACAGGGAGGGATATTATTCCCCCCTGCTATGGTCCCTACTAGTTGATGACCTTCTCGTGACCCTCAATAGTAAGGGCCTAACTGCTCTCGACTACGCGGATGACATCACGGCAATAATAAGAGGCTCACACATGGATACCGCGAGGTCCAGAATGCAAAAATCCTTAAATGAAACAAATCAATAGTGCAAAAAAGAGGGTCGTTCCATTAATACTCTAAACTAGCATAATACCATTCACCAGAATAAGAAAAATCGAAATAGGAGCCCTAAATATTAAGGGCGCAGTCGTATGTCTGCAGGAAGAGGTAAAATATCTAGGAATACACCTAGATAGGAAATTCACCTGGGACAATCATCTAAACAAAACGACAATGAAGGCCACTAGGGTACTCAGGGCGACAAAACAAATGTTTGGACGCATTTGGGGATTATTTCCAAGGCAGAGCCTATGGGCATACAAACAAATGGTGAGACCTATCCTCCTATATGGAGCTGCAGTGTGGTGGAAGAAAACCATACAAAAAACTGCTATTAATAGGCTCAAAAAGCTTCAAAGGATGGCCTGCCAGCTGATTACAGGAGCAATGAGCTCCACTTCAACAGCAGGAATGGAGGCCCTTCTAAACCTTGAACCGCTGCACCTCAAAATTTAGGAGGAAGCAGCGAGACAAGCCGTTAGCCTACAACAGACCTACAGGTATAAATCAGGAGACCTTAAAGGCCACCTAAAAATCCTGGAGGACGTCAGGCCCATAATGGAAATGTTAATCCTCAGCGGCCAAATAAAAACTGAGGCAGCATTCGAGAAGAGGTTCAAGGTCAGAATTTCATCAAGGGATAATTGGAAAGATGGACCACCTCCCTCGTACAAAGGAGCGTAAATGTGGTATACGGATGATTCAAAGATGGATTGTGGAGTAGGAGCAGGGATCGTAGGTCCCAAGTGCAAAATGCATTTCCCTCTCCCAAAGAAGGCCACGATCTATCAAGCAGAACTATCTGCCATACTAAGAGCCTCACAAACAATAAAAATAAGGAACACTGAAAGGGTTAGAATTAAGATCCTATCGGAGAGTCAAGCGGCTCTCATGGCTATATGTCGCAATTAAATAAATTCGGCTATTCTCTTAGAGGTGATAGAAGCCCTAAATGAAATAGGGGCACAGAACAGTCTCGAGTTTATTTGGATCCTCGGCCATGAGGGGCACGAGGAAGCTGATCCCAGAGCCAAAAAAGGAGCAAAAATGCCTTTCATAGGTTCTTTTCCGTACTAAGGTTTTACAAAGGCAGTTACGGAAAAGAAAACTAAAACATGGAGCAAGAAAAAGATCGAAGACGACTGGCTTAACATTGAGGGTTTAAAATACTCAAAAAATACCTTGGCTATCGAAGCCAGAAGAGCAAAAGAAGCAATGGCTATCTGCGAATGTGGTATAAAAGCCTTATGCGGAGCATTGACAAAGTACCTCCACAGGATAGGTGAGGAGCAGGACGACCGCTGCAGATACTCTGGGGAAACGACAGAGTGTGTCGAACATCTGCTCACAGTCTGTCCAGCACTAGCGAGAAGAAGATTCGAGCTAATTGGCTCTGCTCTTCCTTCTATCAGGCACATCACAAATGTCCCGTCAAGAAACATATCCAGGTTCATTAGAAGCCTGGACATCCTATAGGACATAATGCAGAGGAAGCGCAATATACCCAGGAGGTCGCAGTGCTAGGGTCTCTCTGGACCCACTCCAGGCTATCATCATCTGTCTTTGTAAAGCTGTAAAAGGCATTCTTGCTCCTTCTTTGGCTTTGGTACCAGGGACCGGGGATCAAATTCAGCTCAAGGCTGTTCTGTGCCCGTATTTCATTTAGGGCCTCTCTCACCTCTAAGAGTATAGTTGAATTTATGTGATCGCAATTGATAGCCTCGAGAGCCCCTTGAATATCCAATAGGATCTTAATCTTTTAGTGTAGTAAAAGATTATCACAGTCTTGACGAACTTCTTAAGACAGGGAGATGAATAAAATCCGTACAAGAGCATCGAAACGAGGAGTGGAAAAACGTGATGCAGAGCATCGAGCCTAATAAAAACACCTCTTGGCGATTATCGAAGGATTTCAAGTTAAGGAGAAACCAACAATGTCAACCATCTATGATTAGGTTGAAATATTATATTGATGGCAAAGCTGAACCCTTTGCCAATACTGTGGAGCTGCAGTTTCAGCAAAACATCGCATCAGACGATGGCCTAGGTGAAGAAAAGCACAGAGTGCAGCCAGAAGTATCTTCGACTCTGACTTCGTGGACGCGGTGACATTGCGATTGGTGAATCATCTTCGAAAACCAATAATACATTTTTACAAGTTTAGACCTATTTTTCCTATGACCTATAATGCTTTTTTTCCTCCTGGTAGCCTGTATTTTCCGCAAAACATATGAGTTTTGATTTATTTGACATACACCTGTCATCCAGGGACAAACTTAGTAATGATTCTTCACTCTGAGGAATCTCTGTCATAGGCAGCGGTATTTTTTATTACTACCAAAATGCATAAATTTTCGTCAAAGGTTCTAAAAACTAAATAAATCGCTGAAAAATATCTAATCATCAAACCGTTTATCTATTATATCTATTTATATTTCTTCTCAAAATGATTTATGTGATTTCATTTCTAGGCTTCAACCTCAAGATTTATGCGTGCGTTACATTTTTCTAGTTGGCTCCAATTAACCTTTTGATCTTCAATTCATTCATATTTGCTCGCTAAATTCCACTAAAATAATCCGAACAATCGATAAATTTTGCATGAAGAGACATTTGAATAGAGCATTAATCGTTTTGCGAGTCAATTGAAACAATTACTGAAATTCCGACTTTGAGTACACACCACCAGAGCCATAGTACTTAGTCTGAACTTAAACGATGTGTCTTTATGCTAAGTGGGACGACTCACTCACTTCACTTGTCGTCCGACAACGACGATTAGTAATTTTCTTCGAGTTAACGGCGCTTTGACCGCAACAGAAACGACAAAACGATAAGACAACTTCATTGATTGTTGATAGTTTCTTCCTTTCGAAATTAAATCTGATGTTTCGTTGATGTTACTGTTGCTGTTGTTGCTGCGGCAGCTGTTGTCTTGCCATTTTTCGTCACGCTGTCTTTTCTTCGGCGGCATTTCGTATGCAATAGAGTCACCTCCGTAGTCTGGGGCCAGGTCGTTGTCAATTGAAGTCTATCTTCCGCCTCATTCACATAGGTGTACATTTTTTTTTAAAGAGAGAAGGCTGTGGACGGTTCAATAATTGAACGTGTATCATGCTAATCGCAAGACACATTATCTAGTCAATCGCAAAACTGTTTAGTTGTCGAGTATCTTTGTGGCGGAGTTGGAGTGTCGGCGAAAAGGCACTATGAAGGTTGAATGTCGTGTCGTGACCACTTCAGTATGAGAAGACAATGACGACAATAGCACAGTATCTGGTATCGAGCAAATGGTGTAAGATAATGGGATATTAATGATTTGGTCATGGAGGCTAATTGTACTGGAAGTAACGAATTAATTGTAGTAACAAGTGGTTAGGAATTGATATGTAGATTGGTGAAATTGATATGGTTGGTTTGGATTTGGAGAAGACTTTAGAGGGCACTATGATCAGAGTTTACACTTTTTGAATAAAATTCGAAGTAGTAGTTGTTTAAAAAAAGGAGTAGATTGAAAAAAGTGAAGTAGATTGCAAATTGCGGTCAGGCGGAAGTTTTTGCGATACGTAAAGCCGCAAACCTAGGACACGCCAGAGATACCACGAGTGAGGAAATCTACATCTTTACAGACAGTCAAGCAGCGGTTAAAGCTCTGATGTCTTACACATACAAATCGAAGTGTGTACTGGACTGTATTCAGGCCCTGAACAGACTGGGCAACAACAGTAGAGTCAGAATTTTCTGGGTTCCTGGTCACAAGGGCATTGAAGGAAACGAGAGGGCGGATGCGCTAGCCAAGCGCGGGGCTAGCCTTCCTCTGTCAGGATCGGTTGACATTCCAACTGCAATCCAGACGATCAAATACTCTATCGACTCCAATATGATGCAATGTGCGATGTGCAGATGGCATGCAACTCAGACCTGCAAGCTAACCAAAATCATGTGGGGGTCATACAATCACGTAGCGACTAAGTTCCTGCTCGATTTCACGCGGACTGACTGCAAGCGGCTGGTCGGTATCATTACTGGCCACTGTCTTGTAGCAGCTCATGCCATGAAAATGGGACTCCTAGCCAGCGACACCTGTAGGAAGTGTCAAGAGCCGGGAGTCTCTGAAACAATCCAACACCTTCTGTGCCACTGCCCGGCACTGGGGAAAACCAGGCAACGCTGCTTCGGTGAGCCCTTGCTGGTGGATGTCTCACATGTAGCGGAGCAGAGGCTGAATGACATACTTCAGTTTGCAAAAAAGTCCGGGGCCTTCGGTGGCCGTTTGGACTGACCTTTCCTTCTCCGGATCCATTTATCTGGTATCGCTACGGACCAATTGGGTCTATGTGCGGCCCTGTGCCAGCCAGTTAAACCTAATCTAACCCAATGTATTTAAATCATTCATTTATTTTTCATAAAAATAGGTAAAAAATATCATTTACAGCATAACGGTAAAACTTATTGAGTAAAACAGCATCAAGAAATATAATTTAACAATTTTTTTCAAAAAAAAATTAAGCCATAATATAAATTAGACAAGCGAAACATAATTATATCCACAGTTTTTATCAATTCTTTGCGGCCCAGTATCATTAGTTATTGATAGCACTCGTCAATCAATTTAAAATATTCGAAATGTTCTACTAATGATGACGGGGGTTCAAACATAGTTTAAATCAATAAAATTTTTTGTCAAAACAATATTCCCAACAGTTTTTATATGCAAGCGATTCCTATTTTGAACTTCAATATAAGCAAAATACTTAAACGTAAGTCGCTCGAAAATGTTCTGATTTGATTATGCATGTTTTAAGAATCAACTGTTTTGCTTCTCTGGTCTTTCATTAAGTTGTTTCTTGAGTCGAAACATTATTTGACTAAATTGGTTTTTCCGTCAAATTTGAAGCAACCAAAAGAGTATCAGAAGGTTAAATAGAAAAATTCTGACGATTCTATTGAAAGAAAAATGGATACGTCTCGGCTGTCTGGAAACAAGCATCGGTTATTCTGTTACCTAAGCCAGGTAAGAACCCCGCTTTGTCTGAGAGCTACAGATCCATCAGCTTTTTAGGTTCGCTTTGAAAACTATTCGAGAGAATTGTCTTGAAACGTATCAAATATTTTTTGGAGAATATCCTACCACAATTTCAGTTCGGTTTTCGAAAGAGTTACTCAACAAACTACCAATTATTCCGAGTTGCTCACGATATCGAGAGGTCGTTTGCTGCCAAAAAATCTGTAGCATTGATCAACTTAGACATTGAAAAGGCTGAGGGCTGCTCTTCAAAATGCATAATTTTAAAATCCCTCCCTACCTTACTAAAATTGTGCAGTCATTTCTGGCTGGTCGTGCTTTTCCAGTGAAGGTGAATGGTAAACTTTCCTAGCACCACAAAATACCTGCAGGACTCCCTCAGAGATCATGCTTAAGCCCTACTCTTTTTAATATCTCTATACAGCTGACATTACGTCAAATTGCTGTTCCAAATTTGCTAGTTTTGCAGATGACACCTGCATATATGTATACTTCCACCACGGACCCTGAAACAGCTCTAACTAGCTTGGAAAATCAATTTAAGCAGTTTTATCAGTATTTTTTCAGGTAGAAGATAAAAATCAATACAGCAAAAACAAAGGCAATTTATTTTACTAAAGGGTGGAAAGCATCATACCTTCCTTTTCGAAAACTCAACCTACTGGGACAGACCATTGAATGGGCTGATGAATTTTCTTATTGGGGTGTAACTCTTGATAGAAAACTCACTTACAAGGTTCAGACAAACAACGCTTGCCTGAAGGTCGCAAAAAGCACATATGCCCGTTTTCAATTGTTAAACCACAAGTCCAAATTGTCATTAAAAAAACAAAATGACTCTTGTTAAACAAGTACTGCAACTAGTGCATATATTTGCACAGCAACTATATTTGCAAACACTCAGATAATTAAACTACAAATTGTCCAAAACAAGTGGCTCAACATGACATGTAATAAGCTATTTTTCTATCACACGCGTAAGCTTAACATAAAAACCGGAGTCAAGAAGTAAAAATCTTTATAAAAAATCAAACATTAAAATTTATTGGAAAATGTAGCCATTGCAACAACGCCCTTAAACAATCAATTGTTCAAGCTAATATTAGAAAATAATAATAAGATAGTTTCAGCGCTAGCCTAAAGTAGATTTAAATTAAGTTAAGTCTATGTAAGTTAAAATAGAACCATCTAAATATAAGGTTTTTGTATATATTTCCTTCTTCTATATATTTCCTTCTACTTTAAGTTCATATAACCTTAGGTATAAGTCGAAATTTAATATCATAGTTGCAGAGGCAATCTGCCCAAAGCTCTGTATTAAGTTTCAACAAACCCTATAAGTGTAAATTATATTGAATAAATTTGAATTTGAAAAAATTGAAGAGAATTCGCAGGAACTGTAGTAGTGAAGTAGTTAATATTTTCAATTGGAAAATGAAGTAAATCTACTTCAAATTGAGTAAAGTGTGAACCCTGACTATAACATATATTTTTTTTAATAAAAACTGTTTGTAAAAATTAAAAACATCTTATTTCGCATTGAACTAATCACATCCCATTGTGCAAAGCAACTTCATATAAAAAATGATAGTGAAGATAATTCAGTGCATATGTGCTGTCCAAACGGTTACGAGTTTTAACAAAGTCCTTTTATTACTTGGAACACAAACTGCTTATTGCCAAAAAAATGTCTATGTGATGCCGATTTTGATTGGTTTCAAAATTAACTTACTGTTCATACAGAAAACATGGTTTAAACTTTCAATTTTCATGAGAAAAAATTTCAATTTTTTACCTTATTTCAACCCTTATCTCCAGGAGAATGGAGGCTAGAAGCAAAAAAGTACAAAAAACTCTCTTGACTTTGAATAAGCTTTAGCTTGAAGACCTCTTGATTTTCAATAATTGTTGCGGAACAGCTATGAGAAGCCGCCACCGCAATATAATTGTCTAGACCGATCCATTACCCTCGCTTTACGTGACAGTCAGGTGTCGGCTTTTCACCGGTGTCGTGGGTGTTTGAGGATCATGAAACTATCTGTGTCACGCAACATAGCACACTGACTGACATAAAAGCAAAAAAACTCTAGCGCACCTGAACCGCTAGAAACACTAATGTTCGAAGAACAGTAGAAGAATCGTGCAGATTGTGAGTGCATATTCTACCACACTAGCTGCTTATTACAGCCAAACTAATTCAAACGCCACGTTTTACTTTGGTCTTATAACTCATATGGTGGAAAGGTTTCAGATATTACCAGTGGCATGAATTTCAAAGTTTATGAGAGCAACACTTGTTAATTATATTCGCTCTCAGTTGTTTATTTCACAAAAATTTTCAAAGCAGCATCTCATAAAACATCAATGAAGAAAATGCTCAGTGCCTGCAGCACTGTAACTGAAGTTGGTGTTTGGGGCTGCGATCCGAAAAATTTGCAGAACTTTGGGAATTGAAACATTGGTTATTTATTTTCATTGTAAATGTTTCCGGTATGAATACTAACTGTAAGCATTTATTGATACATAAGTAGCACAACCGACTCGTGCTGGAAACCTTTTGCCAGTATCAAAGCCAAGAACATATCACATCTGCTTCACGTTGTTATATTACATTCGAAGTTATAGGAGTATAAAGAATTTTAGGGTTACCTACAGCAAGTTTTTTCAAATAATCGAAAACTTAATATTTACTGTTTATTGTCACTACAATATCATTACCATTTGAAAATTCTACGATAAAACCGCATATTGCAATTAAACACAAAACCAACAATAGCTGGCAACCCTATTGTGGCTTTTCAACAAAATTTGGCCTGAATAATGTCTATAATAAGTTCCATTAATAATATGAAATTCGTATTGATTTCATGACTGCAGTGGAAGTTATAGGGCAAAAAGTTTTATTTTCCTGAGCGAATTTTCAAAACCAAAGACACAAAAATTACCATAGCTGGCAGCACCAATCGAATTTTTCAACCAAATTTATATCAAACAGAGTTTAGAGTAAGGTTCAGCTATTGTGTCAATTTCATGAAAATCCGGTTACTTATTCACATTTCATAGGGCAAAAAGCAGTTTTTTTTCTTTATAATTTTTCAAGATGGCACCACTGGCACAGAGTTGCCCACAATTCAAAATCGCTTCTATCAGACCTGGTCCTACTTAAGTCCAATGCATTCTGTAAATTTCAGTTGTATCTGATTATTAGTTCGTGAGTTCCCGTGAACAGCAGTTTTTGATGCTAAAAATATAGGTTAACTGGGAAAGGGTTACCGTTCTTGTCCGACATGAAATTTCCAAAGTTTTACTTTGAACGTGTAGATAAAGCATAAGATTTGTATACAGATTGGTTTTATTGTAAGAAACGGACATTTTTTAGGATATTCGATGGTTTGAATGTTTTCACTTCCAAATTTTCATTTTTTCAAATTTAAGACACCAAAATTATCATAGCTGGCAGCTCCAACCGAATTTTTCGACCAAATTTCTACCAAATGTGGTTTGAAGTAAGGTCCAGCTATTGTGTGAATTTTGTCAAAATCGAACGATTGAATCAGAATTTATAGGGCTAAAAGCAGTTATCTTTTTTAGTGATTTTTCAAGATGGCACCACTGGCACAGAATCGCCCGTATTTCAAAATCACTTCTATCAGACCTGGTCCTATTTAAGACCAATACATTCTGTAAATTTCAATTAATTTTGCTCATCGGATCGTGAGTTTCCGTGAACAGAAGTTTTTGATGCTAAAAATATAGGTAAATTGGGCAAGGGCTACCAGGCGTGCCCGTTATACCATATCTTTTTTTTTTGGTTATATAAATAAAGCACAAGATTTACATATGAGTGGCTTTATTTTGAAGAAACGGCATTTTTTCAAGAGAGACGATGATTTGGAGGTTTTCACTTTCAGTGCCTGCCCTAGCTACAGGGTTGGCAGCACGCTCAATTAAAGCTACACAAATCTACAACTAAATAATACCAATATGTCCCGAAAATTTCGTAATGATTGAAAAGCTCTGTCAAAAGTTATCGAAATTTAAAAATTTTCAAATTTTCCCGTTCTCATTTTAGGCACCCAGCGCACACATAGGGTTAAAAAATTCCAAAGCATTATCCGATTCACATGTAAAACACGTTCGAAATTTATTTCGTTAACTTTATTTATGCGAAAATTATTTGTGTACGGAGGTATATTAAAAATATCACTAAAATGGCCGCCGGCGCCAAAGGGTTAACAATAATTGACATTTAGTAAGACGTGGACCTATTCTGCATATACACCAATGTATCCTGAAAGTTTCAGCTCAATCGGATGGCGCGTTCCTGAGATTATCTCACTGAAATTTTTTGATTATATATATATATATATATATATATATATATATATATATATATATATATATATATATATATATATATATATATATATGGAAATATGAATTTTTGGCCGAATCGATTTTAATACTAATGTTCTTCGAACATTAGTAAAAACCTACGAGGAAGATGATTCAAGCGTCAATCTCAACATGGCTCCACAGAACCTAAATTTAAAGGTCTGCCAACTTATGAGTTAAAAAAAATGTTTTTTTTTTATAAAAAAAAAATCAATCCAATGATAATACAAGATAAAAAATATTACAAAAATTTAAATTTCAATATGAGGACACATAATACATAATAATTGTGGGTAAAAGAACACTTTATCAAAAAAACGGAAGATAGTTGATATAATAAGCATAAATGTAGAAATATTTCAGAACTATATAAAAAATAAAAAAACCAACAAAACCAACAAAACTCACCCGACCCGGACGCCGGTCGTCTGTTGTACAGACTGGATGCTGGAAACCATTTAAAAAAAATTAATTATTAATATATTGTGCTAACTTAAATAAATTTTTTTTTTGTGTAAATTTAATTTCGTCAGACCAAATTTTCAAAATGCCAATGAAATGCGGTTTGTTCAATTTTGCTTACTATAAAGTCAAGCAAATTGAAATTGCAACAACTATTAAATTATAGCTTCAAGAAAAGAGAAAAACATAATTTTGCATAAGAATAAATGTGCAATTTATTTTTTCGAGCTAAAATTTGATATTAATGTCAATAAGCGTTTGAATTTGAAAATTGAACTGTGCTAATGTCTTGTCCATTCTCGTTTTGGCTCTTGTGGTGGAAGGATGTGGCCGGAGAACTGCTGAGTAATTTGCTTTTCTCCGAAGGACGGTTTTTCTCTGGAATTGGCAAAACGTGAATCAACGTGTCTTAAACTGCGCGTTCGTGGTCGTCTCGTTGTTTGGGTCGCTTTTGTGTTTGTGACTGTAAAAAAAGTGAGCGTTGTTAAAACGCAATTTGTGTTTAAAAATAAACAATCGAGTAACCGTTGGCTGATGTCTGCTAGTCAGGAAGCCATTGCTGTTTCTAGGAATTCTTAGAACTTTTAGCAAAAAAAAAAAAAATAATGTCTTGTCAGTAAAAAAATCTATAGAAAATTGAAACTTTTGACATTTTTGCTGTCAATAATCAGCAGTCTCCGCTTTTCTCCATTGTCAAAATGCTCACTCTAAAGAATGACCAGTTAACTGGGTTAACTGGGTATGACGAAATATTTCGTCATACCAAGAAGTCAACTGCAATGGGCATGACGACATTTTTCGTCAAGAAAATTTTTAATCGTAAATGGGCATGATGGAATTTTTTGTCAGGAGAATTTTTAACTGCTTGTACTCAAGTGGTGGTCAACATGAACGGTAACAGCTTTCCATACCTCACCTTAAAAAAAATTAAGGGACAATGAAATCACCCACCAAAAATCGGTACATAACCATCCCTCGTTGTGAATTCATTTCTTTTGCATAAATCGAGTAAGGATTTTCTAACCCTCATATGTAGGTGCAATTTCGATTATTTACAAATCTGTTTAAGTGAAGGACTCTCTGCTCACCGAAACCAATACCCAGCAAATTTTTGATAGGTTTTTTCAGTTCCTGGGTAATGCAAAGATAATGCAAATCTAGAGCCGGAATTCGGTTTAATAAAAAAAACCCTATACTAATCACGAACAAATGCCATATTTTCAATTCTGCCAATAAGAGAACGCCCATAATTTCTAATGTTGGCTATTAAACATGTTTCATTGAGTTTTTCACAAGTCTTCCCCTTTGAATGGGAAGACTTGTGATTCATTCGGTAGATTCATTCGGTACTTCATTATACCTGAGAGTAATACACCGAGTCATCGTCATCAAATTCGAAAAATCACCGTTATCCGTCAACTACATATTTGTCAAAACTTTGAAATAATATCATTCAAAATGTTGACCAGCTTTCGAAAATCATAGGAACAAACTGTTTGTTTACCTTGAACAGACAAAACAAACAATTTCAATCATCATCATATACGCTAAAACATCAATTTTTTTTAAAAGTTCAAGAACTTATCATTTAAATCGGAATTCCAACCAAATTATGGTTCATTTCACTAAAACTTTCCGATATTTCCCGCATAAAAAACTGCGCACAATTACTTTTACACTTGATTTCACCTCAACCGAATCCGTAGCAAAAACAACCGTCACGTGTTTTCCAAGTGTCTTAAATGTAAATAAACATTTTCAATTCAAATTCCTCTCACTTTATTTACCGATGCTTTCATTTTTTCGCATATTTTACGGTATTTGTACGTTAAATGAATCAATTTAAAACAATTCGAATTCGCATTTTAATGTTACTAGGATTCTTAGCATTCTTTAGACTGTAGTAATGCTTGTAAGCATTGTGTGTGGAATGATTTTATAGTGAAATCATACAAATTGTTAGAGAAATATTGTTTGAAAGTAGAGCTCTGTGCTTAGAAACAAATCGTTGAGAAACATTTGAAAGAATTACGTTATTTTGAGTTTATTCTACGATAGGGAAATGTATACGTTGTATGTATACAATTGCATGCCTATTAAATGTATGTATGCATCTATACAATTTTGACAGTGTGTCCTAGCTAAGTGGCAAGCACCAAAAGTTATTTCGCATTGATGGTGTGAAATACACGAGAATACTTCTTAAACTCATTCTATGTATAACGCTTCTCAATTAATTTGATTTTTTTTTTGCAAAATAGTAAATAAAAATGTGTATTTATTTGCCAATTATGTGGGAATAGTTATAATTAATTAAATTATGACGAGTTTAAGATATGAAGTTTGGAATTAAAAAAATTATGATGTTATTTTAGATTCCAAATTAGTTTTCTTTTTACTATTCAACCAGCAGTTTGGTTACAGCGGTGGTATTCGTCAGCAAACTCCAATGGCTATAATATTTTATTGCATAATTTTCCTAAACATATTTTATATTATTAAAAACACAAAAAATAAGAAAATGTTTCGTTAGATAGTCCAATAAAAATAATAAAAAGCACATATTTTCCACCAATTCATATTTGAAATAACTCAAAGTAATATCTTAGACAAAATCTTTTAACATTTTAGTTATAGCCTATTCCAACAAATACAAATTTTCATTATTGAGTTTGAATTATGCAAAGAGAAACAAATGAATTTAATTTCCAATAGAAATTATGTTTAAAATATTTTATTGAAATTTATTTTTCTACAGGACTTTTAAATCGCTTCGTGGTAAGAAAAAATCATCAACTCTAGGAATTAATAAGACGTCAGAAAGTCCGGAACCGTTACGACGACAAACCGATAGTATCTATGCAACATACGATCCGAGACATCGAAATACATACGACAATGGTACAATCAATGGAAACTTTCAGCGTAACGTACCATATCGAGCATCATTGCAGGATATGAATTACAATAAAGTAAGTTGGTCAAGGATTATACTAAAAATATAATTTCAAATATAATAAAAAAAAACTAAATCATATAAAAATTGATTTTGCTTAAAACGTCTCTGAACAAAGTCAGATCATTTATAGAATTATTAATTTCTTTTATTTTTCCACTAGAATAATACAATCAATAGCAATGGCAATGGCATTGGTTTCATACGTAACGATGATTACAGGAGCACAATACAAATAACTGGACGTCGTGATAATAAGACTTATCCAGGATATAATACACCAACGGTACCGCCAAGAAGGTACGTTTATGGTGGCTCGGTAACACCCCAGCCACGCACTAGATTTGATCACAATACTAGCTCAGAGGGGATTAATCGAGGGTGAGTAGTGAACTAATGTCCGATTTGTTCTTTCCTGATTCCTCTTGTTAATCTCGTTGGACACGAGAGCCTGCCAACTTCCATTCTTGAACATTTGGGGTATCCGTTCACTTTCTAATAACAAAACTTTTCGAAAACTATGTAGTATTGATTTTGTGTAGTTTGGCGAATAAAATTCGATGTTGGTGTTGTGATACATTCATAAGATTGCAATTGGATGTGGGTCTTAATATTAGAAGCTTGGGGATGGAACTAAACAAACAGATCTTCCAAATTTTCAACGTTAAGATCATTCTTTTGTAGATATGTATATCGTCAAAGCACACAAATATACTTACAAGTTTTTTTGGCACATTGCATTTACATGACACACCAAGAGAAAAAACCCCTATTTAACAAACTAGACGGATTTATACAATTTTTTTTTTCAAAATTGGCGAATTGTCCTCCAAAAATCGAACTACTTTCACCAGTCCACCTCTCCTTATCTGCTTAACTACTTGACAAACTTTTGTCAACAATTCAACGCAATAGTCCCTGTTTATTGCATATTTTTAAGGAAGTATGTAAACATTGGGCCTTTTCACACTTGTATTCTTGATGCACTCCTCAAACCGGTTTACTGGGCAAGAGACGGAAGAATCAAGGGGAATTCTCTACTTTTTGTAGAGAATTCCCCTTGATTCTTCCGTCTCTACTTTTTGTAGAGAATTCCCCTTGATTCTTCCGTCTCTTGCCCAGTGCAAGTCTTTTTGTGTTAACTCAACGTAAATTGTAGAAAATACAGGCACCGTGTGGCAGCACTATTCGTCGTTTGATGTCGAATTTTGTTGAGCTCGGGACAGTGGGAGATCGCCAACAACGTTAATCAACGACAAAGACGTTCCAATAAACTGGTTGAAGGGTCAGAGAGAGCGTTGCCCAGAATCCAAAAAAGTCGTATCGTCATCGCGGTCAGTATTTTGGCGTCAGTGGAACCACTTTGCGGCGCATTTTAAAGAATGATTTGCCTTTTTTCGTATAAAGTGCAATTAACACAAAGAATAATGCCGACAGATCGTCCACGTCGCTTGGAATATCGCCAGACAGTCGCTCGAATGGTTGACATTGAAACTGATTTTTTGAAGCAAATTTTGATGAACGACGAAGCCTATTTCACACTCTCTGGCGGCGTTTTTGCAGAGCAATATTGCCGCATTTGAGAAATCTACACGATATCTATAAAACGCCATTGCATGACCAAAAATTGGCTGTCTGGGCTGGCGTTTGCGCCAAAACCATCATTGGGCCATATTTTTTCAGAACAAACGAGACAGTCGATGGAAATCGATACCGGTGGATGTTGGCTCATTATGTCTACCCGCAAATGCGTGAAAAATATCTTGACGGTTACTGGTTCCAACAAGATGGTGCACCATGTCACACTGCAACGAAAATGATGTCAAAAAGGGACGACAATGACTGGCCACTCAGATATCCAGATTTGGCCCTTCTGACTCCCTTTTTTGGGGTTATTTTAAAAGCAAAGTGTACGCCAGCAAGCCTGAGACTATTAACGAGCTCAAGGCAAACATTCGTGCCATATCATCGCTCAAGAGATCGGTCATTTTTTTTCAAATGTTTACATACCGATATAAAAGATGGCGCACCTTGTAGTCGATGAACAGAATCCCTTCACAATTCCAAAAAAACAGTGATTATGAGTTTGAATGCCGATTTTTCCACTTCGAATATTTGCTGCGTTTTTTCGTCTTTTGATATCCACTGGATTGACTCCAGATCGTATGTTCAGATCCATGGTTCATCAACAGTTCCAATGTGAGAAAAAACGAAATCAGGATTATCACCATAGATGCCATAAACCCCTGCATAATTGTGTTTGGACGGTATTTGTCCAGCGGTATGAGCATTTTTGGCACCCATCGCACGCACAACTTACAAAATTATTTATTTATTTATTAGCCAAACAAGGTACAAAAACAAAAAACAAAAAAAGTAAGTACAGAAACAAAAAAAAACTACAAATGAATACAACACTAATAATAATAAAACAAAAAAATAAGGTACAAATAAATAACGCATAAGTAAACAACTAAGTAAATAAATAAATTTGAAATATCTAATAAATAAATAACAAAAAGATAAATGAATAATAATTAGAAAACAGTAATTGAAAAAGTTAAAAAAAATTACGGGGTACAAATGGCTTTGATAAGGGAGGATTTGAAGGATAGTTTGGAGATTGTTTGGGAATAAAGGTTGCACAACGTCACCGATTCATTCCTTGCGAATGCCTATGACTTCAGCTATCTGCCATAACTGGATTCGACGAATTTTCTCCCTTTTTACCGGTAACGGCGGTGTTTTAACACTGTAATCTGTGATAATCTTCCAGCGACTCCTTGCCATGCTTGACTTTTTCGTTCTTACGGCCGCACATAAAGATCCAGATATCTCTTCAAATATATCCGTGGGCGTTATCTTCTTCTTTTTAGGTATTTTATGAAAGCTCTGCACTCCAATTACCTGCAATGCGCGAATGGCACAGACGTGGTAATGTTAACGGTTCAATTACTAAAAGCGTAATGATGCTAATGACATGAAACCAGTGCTGCCAGATAGGCGCTGCGGCTTACCCCCAGAAAATTCCTATTTATCCCTGAAAATACCCTAAGTAGCCATAGTGACATCATTTCCGGGAAATTTTTCGGGATTCTCAAAAACCAGGTTATTTAAATATAAATTTTTATATGTGTAAGACTTTCGTCACATGAAGCAAACTTTTTTAAGGTAAAGTGAAACTTTTCCCCACTCATCCTAATCTTTTGGGAGTAATTTTTTCCTGGGCGCGTTAAGTTTTCACTCAGAAAAAATTAGTCCCGAAAGGTTTATTATCGACAGATTCGCGAGAGACAGTTAGACAGTACCATGGGCATATTTCATCGGTTGATTAATTAATAAGCGAGCTCGGAGAAACGAATATGACTTATTACGATATTTTGGGATATCCCCGTGTTAAATGCAATACACATCAAACAATGATAGAGCCAGGGCGGTTAAATGACCCCATCATGGATTTAACGACAGCGTATTGTAAATAGTATCTACGAAAAAGTGAATCGGTCACTCAGCTGAATAGATAGAGATATAGAGTACGGCAATTGCGGCCTCTGTCATCAATCGGTAAGGTAGAAACATCAATTTTGAAACAGCATTGCCAATATCTGCTTATTGGTATGATTGAAGATTGATATTTTATATTTTCTTATAGAAGAAAAAGGTGGACATGACGTATTTCGAAATTATTATTTATCGAAACATCCGTTCCGGAAAAATACATTATCAAATTTCAGAATACCCTAAACAAAACCCTGAATATATTTTCTTCCTGTTTGTCCCCTGAAGTCTTTAAAATATCCCTAAATCTAGGGTTAAAATCCCTAATATGGCAGCACTGCATGAAACTCGTTATTTTTACTACTGCTGTATTTCTACTACTGCTGTATTTCTACTACTATGCGTGTAACATGAGTGACACTTAAAGATACTTAGGCTCAAAACTTTTTAGCAACCACTCGTGTTGCCCGTTGAAGTTTTTTCCGTGTTGCCCGTTGCACGCTTTTAAACCGATCTAGTGTTCAGATCATTAAGACACAGCATTAAGGCTTTTCGGTTGTTAAGGCCAAGATTCAATCAATGCCTCCTAGAAGTACGGGCCGTAATGCAGAATAATGACGTCACACTATACTGTCAAAGTGTCGCGAAAAACACACGTAGTCTTATGGGACGTCCGCGGGAAATCGTAAATTGTACAGGTTGTGTTGAAGTGAGTGAAGTGAAAACAAAGTGAGGTCCGCGGAACAGTGCTAGTGAACAGCTAAAACACAAATTAATGCGGTGCGTGCGGTATTATTGGGAAAATTCGCTACGAAATGTTTATCGGCTGGTGTTAGGTTATGTGACGTTTTGTGTCGATTCACTGTCGATACAATTGATTGACACAAAATGCAAGTTAAGACTAAATTTTATTTCTACAACGCGTCCACGCACAAAAAACTAACGTTTTACTCATATTTTAGCTTAAAAACCGCAAGTGAAATCTCCGTGTCTGTCGGCACTGCCTCGTGGAAATGTCAAAATTCACGGCTAAATTGACGTCATAGCTAAAACGATTACGTAGCCTGACGGCCCGTACTTCTAGGAGGCATTGATTCAATCAACGCGAATGCGAAATGCGAATCGCATTTTTTGACAGGAGCACGTAAAAGAATCGCATTTGAAGAACCAATCGGTGCGATTTGCATTCGCGTCAAAGCTGCCAACTGGGAAACTTGTAAAGTGAATGAGGTATTTGAATTCGTTAGTGGTTGTACGATACGGTGCCATTTCCGAAAATTGTGAAATTAATTGAACTTACTTTATTTTAATTTTGAAAATACTTTGTTTGTTGCGAATTCAAATTGTTATGAGAAAAATACATGACATCCAAGAAAAATATCTGACGAAAATTTTGAGTGGCGTATTGTTGCTATTAGCATATACAACGCTACCGAACTCTGAGGGAAGCTCTCCAAATTACTTATTAATAAATCAAAAATTAATTTAATAGTATTTGGTAAACTAAGTTACAAAATATTAAAATTATTACATAACATAAAATTATTCAAACTTCCTGATCTGTAAAGCATATTGCAAAAATTATATGTACTGTGATGTTTCCATGTTGATTGACGCGGGTATGAACTATCAGACAACAAACTAATTTTCTTCTCTTCCTTAATGAATGTGTCACAAAAATTTCAAAGCCACAAATTTGAAATTAAAGACATATTTTCATACATATATTTCGACAACTATCTAACAAAACAATAGTCATCAAAAATTTTTCCCACCCACTGCTTTTTACGAACAAAATGAAACCATCTATTACCAGCTGAAACAGTTTTTTATTCAAATCTTTCTGAGAAATTAAATGGCATTTCTTACCTAAGTTACTGCGCTACAAAACCTATTGCGAACAATATCCAATCGTGAAATCTACTTATTTACACATAAAAACCAATAATCCCTTTTTTTTCTTTCAAACCAACCGCCACTATAGATTTTTTACACAAGACCCAACCTACTGTTATATGACATATTACACGATGTACATTTTCTTTTCGCGCAATTGGCCATTCCGACAATTCGTGCGACCAATTTGGTCCTTGCTCAAATTATCCGCATTCGCATGTTCCTGCGAATTCGCATTCGCAGTGATTGGACTTATTCGCTGCGTCTTGCATATGTTTTCCTTATGTTCAAACCGTTCGCATTCGCGTTGATTGAATCTTGGCCTTTAGTGCGGTAAAAAGGGGGGCACTGAGCGGAATTTTTATGAGAGAGCAATGTTGTGCGTGTATTAAAAAAGGCACCCTCACGTATGGGTACACAAATAGCCATTTCGTATCCATTTTCTTTCATATCTGTGTGTTCGGCTAATGGCGTGATGTTTTTGACGTTAATTCGTGTAGTACCCAAACGTGGAGCTTCTTTTTGAATTCAGTTAATCGAAGCAAAATTTTAAAATGTACACTGAGAAAAATACTTCTATTTTTTGAAGAAAAATGAACACATTATCAAAGAAAATTGGTAATGATTCTCCGCCAAAGAAATATTTACTCAATCCAAAAGAAGAAATTTCTTCATTTCAAAGAATAAATATTGTACTTGCCCTGAGTAAAACTTGTTATAGTTTCAAAGAAATATTTACTCAATCGAAAGAAATGATTTTTTTCATTTCAAGCACTGATATTGCACTTGCCCTGAGTAAAATTTGACATAGTTTCAAGAACATCTGGCATCTGGCATAAATTGGTTCACGTACGATCACCGAAGTTAAGCAGTGCTGGGCGCGATTACTACTTAGATGGGGGACCGCAAAAACTCTGAAAAAAAAATTTCCCATTTTTCGTTTTTTTAAAGTGCCACATTTTTTTCTTATTTTCTGAAGCGCTAGTATTATTTATGCCTTGTCGCCAATTTAAGCTATAATGTGACACTTAATCAATGGAGTTAGGACAACTGAAGACGACAACCATGAACCCGGCGGAATTCGAACCCACGAGCGGTAGATCTCTGCTTTGGATTGACACGTTAGCGAGCTAAGCTATCGACCCTTTATTTGTGTAGAGGAAAAGTTGATAGAAGTCAGAAAAACTATCAATTTTTTCATCGAATATTGAAGCATGGTTGTTGTTGAAACATAGAAAAAAATATTCGCGGTGAAGATATAATTTACTAAATTCATAGACATAATTTACAAGATTTGAGGAAAATTACTTACTTGAAATAAGGTAAAGCAAAAATTGTATTCCGTTGAATGTAAGACATTTTTCAATGATATGTATACAAATTACTGATATCAAATAAAAGTTTATTTGATTTGTGGAAGATTTCACATCTCGTAAACAAGTAAATATTTTCTTTGATTTTCGGAAACATATTTTTCTGAGTGTACTGTCTCTTGTCTTTTTCTTGACATTCATCTTTTATGTGCTAAAGCTCTCAACTGAATTCATCAATCACAAAACTGTCCCAAAACTCTTTTCAATACAGGGTTTCAGTTTTTCAATGAGTATAAATAAGTATGTACTTGTGTGAACAAAACATCATGAAGATTGTATCACTAAAACCATCCAGGGGGGAAAAATTGATTTTTTTCCTCAACCTAATACACGGCGATGGTAAATACACCAATACTTGACAATGCTGGAAGGAAGATCCATACTCCACTTTAGGGTAGATACTAACTCACTCTCGAAATTCAATCATTTAAAAAACAGTCAAGTAATTAATATTAGGACAGTAGTTAATCAAACATCTCCTGCTCAATTTAGTTACGGTGTGTCATGGGCGAAAATAAGTAAACTAGTTCAACTGTAGTCTATCACAATTTCAAGAAAATGCAATGTAAGTCCAATATTAAGTCTTCAAAAGCTTGCATTTCCAAATTAAATGTTCATTTCCTGGGAGAATATGAATATTTGATATCTGTAAAAAAAAATGGGAGAAATCTATCATGGAAAGGATTTTTTTTGAAAATACTTAACAAGTACAAACAGGCAAAACCTCACTTCAAGGGAATAAACTACTAACAAACAAAATCAAAGTTCATTACATACACGTATATTAGTATTTACTTAAGTACTACATTCGAGGCCTATTGGAATCAAATTGTGCTGGCTACTACTCATCTCACATTAAATGAATAGTTGATACATTGGGTATTTTTTTCGAATCATCAATTATGGGTATGACAAATCAAATAGAATTTTAACATCTTAATCACATTTCTGTATATTAACATCTCATCATAACTTTCTAACTAAATATTTCACAAGTCTTACATCATTACAAATTCATTATCATTAGCTTAACTTCAACATTATATGTGATTTGTGCACAGTTGCATCTTTGTTATTGTCTCCGTGTATTTTCTAATCATACGATCAAAATGAAGTAATCCCAATTTGTTTCTCTATTCATCACTATGCGATTCTGTTTAGATCATCACAATTCAGTGTTGCCAGTAGTACGAATCCGTTTGAAGAAGATGATGACGTAACAATCGGCGGACTATCGGGTACGGAAAGTGGTGATCGACCGACACCGGCTAAGAGACGTGTTCGGAAAAAGCGACGTGCACCTCCACCTCCAGTGCCGGTAAGTATAAGGAATTCCTTCTTTTTTTTTAAGATACAAAAATTTTTCATTTTTGTGTTGAAATTATCAGATCTCAAAAAATTTTTGACAACAATTTTTGATTCTGATTTTGTTGATGTTCTTCATTTTCATCTACATATCGTCGTTGTTAAATCAAACCGGCATATCTGCAAAAATTGAGTTTTTGAGTTTTTGGTATCAAAAAATTCCTCTTTTTCCCGTCTATTTTTATGTCGCACCGGCATATCGTATAGTTGAATACAAAGCCGTCTAATGGTGTTTTCCCGGTATGCATTTGTGAGGAAACGCCCCACACGCGAAAACTTTAAAGCGCTCTGGTGAAAAATATGCTTTTTGCAGATATGCCGGTTTGATTTTACAGCGACGATATATATAAACATCGATAATGAAACAGAATTAAATTATTATACAAGCAATCTCACTGCTGGTTAGATGGAAGAAATTTACATAAAGGACTATTTAGGTATGGTTTCATTGTTTCAATAAAGGTTTTGTTATTAATGATATCACAAGTGCACTTCTGCACCGAAAGCTCAAAGTGACCAAGCCTCTCTGTATTATGTAATTTTGAACGAATTATACAAATTGAACGAAATAGTTTCACCGTTTTTTCTGTTTTTTTTTTGCACCCGATTTCATCATTTTTTAAGCCTTGATCAAACTCCTTTCCTAGATACCTTTCTATTTGTCAGTCACTTTAGCACTCAGGCACTTATTTACAGCCGTGCCCGGAATTAATTGCAGCCGACCCAACTAGCCTCTTCAAGAGAATATTTATAGTAATGTTCCACAACTTGCAACACATGACACCACTTTGGGGTGTGTCCATGTTGACCTCTTATCGCATGTAACATTCACCAGCGAAGATACCACTCTGCTCTTAAGGAGCTGATTCAGTTCTAGGCGTCCTTCCAAAATCTACCAGATCTGCTGAACTTAGAAGCCTCCACAATTTATCGGAAGACGGCAAGCGAATACTCTTTAAGAGCGAAAGGTTTGTCAATTTACGCAGTAAGGGCATGAAGAACAGTTTCAAGAGATTTACCTTGAGTGTAAGGATGCTGTAACTGCGAGGTTAGCATAGGATTAATTAAAGATTTGATCTGGTAAACGATGCCAATTTTCTGAATCCTTAGCAAAACAGGTTTAGCAATAAACACAATTCCTATTTGCCGCTAGCTGAAGTGAACATACGAGAAGTGCAAGTAATTATTATATATCTCCTGCAGTCATGGTAGCATTACCTCTATAGACTTTTGGATATCAGCCGGAAGAAGGCTACCAGGGGCCGGATATTTGAAGGGCTCGAAAGACTTTATGAACCACCTCAATTGGAAGTGAGAGTTCCTTAGAGGCAGCGAAATGCTAATGGCCTGTTCCGCTTACTGCGCTATGTGTTTTGAGGGACTTTGATTTCCCGGGAATGTGAGTCCGTAAGTAGAGTCAGAGCATCGATGCTCAAATTATTCCAGCTACCGTGAGAGTTCAGAATATACTCTACAACCTTCGTTGTTGAGCTTAAGACCTTATCAAGGCGATTTAACTGATTGAGGATGATTTGCTATAAAAAGCTCTTTAAAAGGTTCTCTTCGCATTGCGTACAGCATACTTAAAAACCTTCAGTTTCGTTTTATACATTGGGTCGTCATTAGGTCGCTCTGTCCGTAGGTTGATGATTTCCATATTCCGCCATGGGGACTTAGGATTCTCCTTGGCTTAAGAAGCTCCAGAGTTCAGACTGCTAGCTAAAGTGTTAGCCGCTTGATCTGATTCTAGTAACAATCGATACTTCCCAGTGAAAATCGGACCTGGCATTGGAACTTCGTTCAGACCGCTCTTTTCCTATTAATAAAGGCTACCTGCTCAGTTGAGCTTAGACTACCTACATTAAATAATGTGTCTATGATCAGAAGACAAACAATCCTGTGTGGCGTTTCATTCATTCAGGAGATGTGAGTGCCGCCTACTGACTAAGGTCCCTTCGATTTGAGGAGATGAAGTTCGGTTCTTTGCCCAAATTTGCGATAAACAGGTTATAGGCCAAGGTAAAATTAAAGAGTTCTTCACCTCGCCATTTGTGCCGGAGCTGTGTTCCACTCCATTATGAGCATTAGAGTCAACACCTAAAATAAGAGGACACAGGTCCCCGCACCTGCAGCTACTACATTCTTGACGATGCCACTAGGAAGATCTACGCCATTGTTATGTGGCATGTTGCAAGGAAGAAGTGAACATGTCCTCTGATGGAACATCCAAAGTCACTCCCATCACAAAAATGGTGTAGTTATTATTACATTAATGTACTTGGCAATAATTCAAACTTGTGGTTTCTCTAGACTATCAGGTGTAATCAGTCTGTATCTATTGGTGCGTCACCTGCGAACCAGGGTGGCTTCCCTCCCCTCTTCTATTTCCAGAGTCAAGAGGTGTAAATAGCCGCTCCACAATCAACCAGCTCTTCACGGTCAAGTTGATTTTGCAAAAGAGCTGAGAATACAACGTCGACGTATATCAAATCTTTGTCGACTTTAGACAAGCATATGACAACATCGACCAAGGCGGACTATATGACATTATGCTGCAATTTGGTATAGACTCATAAAGAAGACGATGACCAACTCCGTCTGGCAGGTCCGGATCCAGAGCAGATTGACAGATCCTGTATATTCGAGCAATGAATCTGAACACCAACGGCACGCTACTCTTTAAGTCGACACAATTAGCAGCGTGCGCGGATGATATTAACATCATGGCTCGAAAACTGACCGATGCAGAAGAACTTCTGCTTAGACTTGACACCGCAGCAAAGGAAGTTGGACTACGAATCAACTAGGACAAAACGAAAGTTATGATGCAATCTAAGACAAGGACGCCAGCGTCCTCAATCATCAACGTAGGGGACCTTAGCATCAAATTCGTGAACAACTTTGTTTACTTTGATAGCAACCTATCGAATGACGCCAACGAAACTGACGAAATCAAGCGACGGATACAATTAGCAAATAAGACTTTCTTCTTGGTCCTAACCATTATGAAATCGAAGCATGTCCACAGAAAGACTATGCTCCGCATTTATAAAACTATCATAAGACCTGTGTTGTGCTATGGCTGCGAAACATGGAACCTGACCCAAGCCTCCGAAAATATGATTGACACATGCAAACGCAAAATTCTACGGCGGATTTTCGGAGCTTTTCGCGACCGACATGGATGGCGCATCCGGTACAACAACGAGTTGTACGAACTGTACGCTGAGCCAGAAGTCTCCAGAATCGTCAAACTACAACGTCTACAATGGGCAGGGCATGTACAACGCATGGATGACAATCGCATGCCGAAACGAGTTATGAACGGAAGACGAGTCGACGGAGCGAGACTACGAGGAAGACCAAGAGCTCGTTGGGAGAACTCAGTATATGCGGACGCCGAGCAAATACTGGGCTTCCAAGCCTGTTGGACGCAGTCACGTGACCGAGATAATTGGAGGACAACAATCCAGGCGGTCAAGGTCCGACGTCGGGCTGTTGTGCCACGATGGTGAGGAGTTTTTTGTGTGACTTCTCCAAATGATTTGATCCTTTTGATTTCCTTCTTTTTCTTATCTAGCTACACAGCCTAGAATGACCTTCGTCAATCATTCAACGGATGGAGTCTCTTCCTCTTGAGCCCTTATTGTCGCGTCAGGTATGATGTCATATCTGCTTGTCTGCTCCCTTCTGACGCAGTTACTCTTCAAGGCTCCGGTCTTGGCCCGTTTATGTTCCTATTTTATGTACTTACAGATGATTTCAACTTATTTTGAAAAATTGGGTCAATCGAGAGCTATTGCCTACTTCGGCCTAATCTCAACATCCTGAAAGATTGGTTTCAAGCCAACACGAAAATCATAAACGCAAGCAAATGCTTTGATAAGTTCTATTCTTTCAAGACCAATTCAATCATATTTCAATATTCTCTAAGTAGCAAACTTCTCTCAACTCCCAGAAGTGATCGTGACTTTGGGGTTGTGTTTGACAACAGTCTCAGATTTAACTCCCACATTTAAGATGTTATCAATTGTGCCACAGAACTTCGATCAGTTTACAAGCACAAGGCACAGTACTTCAAGGCACAATAGACCCAGGATGTCGCAGTACTAGGGACCTTTTGGTTCGACTCCAGGCTATCAATCAAGTACAAAATGCATGTTTGAGAAAGGGTATTATTAAGTTTTTTCACTCCATTATCAAACACCTTTTTGATCTTGCTTTTAGACAAAGTAACCTATTTCTATTTTGACGTTTCACTTTTCTATCTTACTATATACCTAAAAGTTTACTCTGCCATCACTTGAATGTTAATGGAAAATTTTTGTATTACCCCGATATTTTGAGTTACCAATTATATAGCATACTTTCATTACTCACTAGTCCACATTTTCAAGCAAATTAATTTCTAGTATTCTGTTGTGACTCTCAAATGAAAAAAACACTAATATTTTTTATCTAAGCTCCAAAACAAACTAAGCCAGATAACACCGTCATGTCATGCACTCTCTGGTGAGTAAATATAAGCAAAAATTCTATTATTCCAACAACCACAAAAAAAAATGATAATGCAACAAATTATACAATATGTATATGTCCGCTGGTCCTTGGCAACTGAATTCATTCGAGCTGAAATGATCCAAGAAGCAATCCAGATACAACAAGCTTCTGCATGGCATAATCTGAAATATTTGCCCAAATAATATGAAAAACCTACGCTCAGACTCATCTATAGTTATTTTTTGGTGTCCGATGTCGTAATTTCAATAACACACTACTGCTAGCTATGTAAATAGTTTGCACATCCGAAAATTTATCTAATCAGAGTCAGTTTTTTTTTCGTACGCTTCAAGTAGCGCATCTAGGTGTGGTGGTTAGATATATATGTACATACTATATGTGCAGTTAGACAGGCGACAGCAGTACGAAGGCGATTTGTGATAAACACATAGAATTACGCTTTTTTCTGCGATAAAGATATCATCATCGTCTGCGACGGTGATATTGTACAATGGCTAAATGAAACGCCATGATTTTCGATCAATTAGAATGTTTATACAAGTTATCTGGTTCTTTGTGAAAATTTGTTCAGGTAACAAATGAAAGGTAGATGGATGTAATAGATAGACCTTATGTAGGATGTAGAAAATTATGGTGAATCAGGAAAATTTTGGAATTATGGATATTCAGAGCCACAGCCAGTGATCCTGATTGAACACTATGTAGATTTAAGGATGTCGTTTACCCTTTGAAAAATTGCGCAACTTGTTCGATGATGAAGCGATTTAAATGATGAGATGTACTGCACAGCAAAGAAGAGCAAAATTACTGAAGTTACGACATCAGTAGGAGAGTCTTCAAGTGGTGCAGTATCTCAGAACCGAGAGATTTAAGTAAATGAAATAAGCGTATACATATTTTTTCTCGCTTATGATGCCAAAGCTCAGGGGATGCCCTATTATGTAGCACAGCCTTGGCGGAAGGAAATTTAAGAAAAGGGAGAAAGGAAGGGTTGTGTTTGCAGGAGATCACGATGCACGATTGGCTTGAACAGTTGTGGCTCATAGTTGGCGGGGAAAACAGTATATGGTAGACTGTTCCATAATCGTATTGACCTAGATAAGAAAGAATCGTGAAATTTGACGGTACGACTGGCACTGATCGAAAGGGTATGAGAGTAAACTCGTTGGGAAGCTCGGGTGTTGCGCATAGGAGGTGCTCTACAAGAGAGCAGACTTGATATTTCATTAGAGCAAAGACCATAATAATAGCGATAAAGAAGAGAAAGGCAACCTACATTACGTCGGTGCTCAAGAGATAAGGGATAGTTTCATCGCCAATAAGCTTGAAAGCTTTGCGTTGGACTTTGTCGTTGGACTTTGTCTTTGTATGTCTGATGGTGTAAATTATTTCTTGCCTCTCTGGAGGAATCCTAGGCAATTCATGGCATTTTTAGCAATTTGAAAAATATGGCTGGTCGAGCTTAGTTTGCTGCAGATGTTAAATCCTAATAGTTTCAGCGAAGATGATTCGGAAATACACTTTCAACGGAAATAGTGTGGCTAGTAGGAGGAGGGTAAGGCTTGACGACAGCATTGAGTTTTGGACGCATTAAACATAGCACGGTTCCCTGAGCTCCAAGCGATAATGTTTAATAGCTCCCTGTTTAACATGCGATCTCTACTAACAGAAGTAGCATTTCCACGAGAGTCGGCTACTCTATCAAAAGAGTATGCGAAGTCAAGGGTGCTGTCATCGGCAAAACTATGAATCGGATTGAAAGTGGAGGAAAAGAGGTAATTTACAAATAAAATTGAGTTGGTGAAAGAACCGTACCTTGCGGAACTCCGGTATTGGTGGTGTGAACACAGGATTTGTGTCCATTCACAACAACTTGAAAGGAACGATCTACGAGGAAACTTGACAAGGACGGTACGAAGGCCAAATGCACGAAGCTTGGCTAATAGGGTAGGGTGCCAGCTTCTGTCAAAGGCCTTCGAAATATCAAGAGAAACGACCATTGCTTCACCAAAATTATGGAGACAACGGTTTTATCTCTCAGTGAGAAATGTAAGTAAGTCCCTAGTGGAGCGCCCAGAACGGAAACCATACTGGCGGTCGTTGATGAGATGGTTCAACTTAAGATATTTTATTGATTTTGATTTCACGAGTGATTCAAATACCTTAGACAGAACCGAAACGATTGCTATAGGTAGATAGTTAGAGGGATCACAGGCCTCCCCCTTTTTAGGTATGGGCTGAACGTGTGCAAGCTCCCATGCGGAAGGAAATATTCCAGTCGTTATGAAATAGTTTCCGCAGAGGTTTAGCCAAGGCGTAGGCGCAGCACTTTTGTACGAGGAGAGAACGAGAAAGACCATCAGGACCGGCAGATTTGGACACGTCAAGCTTGGCGAGTATTTTCAATACCTCTCTTGTGCGGAAAAATAGAGGCCCTTGCTTGAAAACGCACATTTTGTAGCAAAAATCTCAGCAAAAAGATTAGCTTTGTCCAGTGACTCAGTAAATACGTTACCACCATAAAGAAGAGGTGACACGGAGGAACTGGAGAAGTTGTTATTAATCCTTTGCTTCCTTTCTGGCTTGCAAGAGCCTTCTGTTTGATATTTTGGTCAAACTGGAATTTAACTCTTCTGATAGTGGATGTACATGTATTGCATATAAGAAATTTAGTGAAGCAATTTTACTACAAAGGTAAAATCTATAATTAGAACAAATCGAGAGAATTACTACCTCAGATATTCGCTTTGGTGTCTCCGATACCTAAGATTTACAAGCTTTTGGTTAAAACGTGTCAAATGGCCTACTATCTCTATCTCTATCTCCATCTTCGTGTTCGCGGAGTATAAGTCTGTAAAGTAGTTTTGCTTCACTGTCTTTTTATATACGTGGGGGCTTTTGTAGAGTTCCATCGCTCCATCAAGTATTGCAATGAGCGCATTATTTGTGGGCCGTGTCCTGCATTTCCTTAATAGTTCTCACGACTTGTGAGAGACGCTCAAATGTAAGGCCAATTTCATCCTTCTGATCCCCAGGAACCTCTAGTTACTCTTCCTCATTCTACTCACTCACAGACTTAGTCATCTCCACCAGATCCTCATCAGTTATCCGAATGCGTTTCTCAACCACGCCATCGCGGGTCATATTCGCACAAACATCTCCTCTGAGCATACGGGCTAGCCTAACCACTTTATCTACTGCCGGGTTGCTTATATTCTCATAGGTAGATCCTCTGTAGTCGTGGAAAACTACTTCCAGGTGGCTTTCACGGTCTCCGTCTTCATTCATTCAACGCGGCCTGGATGCTCTTCAGATAGGTCGCGATGGTATACTCCCGCCAGCACTTCTCCAGCAAGAAGTTCTGTTCCAAGTCCATGTCATCAACGAGGTGCTGCAGGTTGTTTCGCGTGTAGAGGACCTTAAAAGAGCGAATAACGCCTTGATCTATGGCTGGATCAGCAAAGTGATATTGGGAAAAAGGAACTCGATCCGCACACCGTCATTGGATAAGTCTTTCGAAAGACCTCGAGCATTGTCAATTAAGAAAATTACATTAAATTCGAGTCCTTTCACCGCAAGATACATTTTGGCTTGGAGGGACGAAGCATTCGTGGCACCAGTGCGATGACAACTGCTTTATAATCTAGCCCTTGCCATTGTGCATCCAATGCACTGGCAGCCGATCCTTATCTTTATTTTTCAGGGCTCTAGTGTTCTTGGCATGGTAGATAAGGTCAAGTGTGAGTGAAAATCCTTCATAATTTCTACACATACTGATAGTTACACCAGTCTTTATACGCCTTGAAGCCACGGATCTTGGCTACATCCTTGAAAATGAGCGTCCAAAAAGGCACTCTTTTTCAGAAAGGTCATGTTTCGTAAATATTAAACACTTATTCTTGATGATACTCGCACTATTGAAGGATATTCGGGAACGTTTTGTTCCCGAATATCCTTCCTGCAGCTAGAGGTAGCTTCTCCGTGGAGAAAGACACTCGATATCGCCAATCCAAATAGCTAGGGCCGACTCTATATTCACAATGATCTTATCACGACAGAGACAGTAGTCGTTGCATTTTACGGATGGAGCGAACGGTACACTCATTTAACTCACAATTTTCTTGCCATCTTTGAGCAAATATAATATATTTACACCCCTTCCTGGATGGTAAGCATCTTCCAATCGCGGTTAGTTTCATCGTCAGAAAGCTTAGACGCCATTGTGGGGCTTAGATAAAAGTTCTTAGAAATCGCAAACACTTACGAGACCAAAGATGCTTCCGATGCGTAGCAATGTGGAATTATATATGAGAGAAATGAACTTGCCTAAGGCTGGGCCAATCAGTGACGAGGATACAAAAGGGAATAGATACGGCTGCACTCTTGGTAAGAAAAAAAATTCGTTGTTTTACAGAATATTGTCATCAGCCTTAGTTCAAGATTTATGTATTTTGGCCAGCACTATTTTAGGAGAGCAATCCATTTCACCAATATTTTCACTGTCGTTATTAATTATTACAGTTCAGCTTTTTCGTAAAACATAGCACTCTGTGTTCTTCTGCAATAATCAAAGATTTTTTCTCAATAACTATCACTCTACTCATACTAATTCCAAATTTACTGTCAACTCTTTCAGATTCCTAAAAGCATAATCGAGGAAACCATCACAGTCCCACCATCACCCACAATTGCTACAACATCTACTACCCAAACTGTTACGTCAGTAGAAAACAAACCCACAATAGCTTCCAGAGCTACTCCTCCACCTGCACCTCTAGAAGATAGAAATACTAGTCAAGACGATGATCGTAACTTTGAAAATCAACTTCAGCAACAAATGCAACTGACCCGAGACTTTTCCGAGCAAGAACAACAAGAAATATCGAATATCGCTGCAGAAATCGAACACTACGTCAAGCTACTCACCCAAGACGATGACGATGAATCGGCCATACGACTTATACCTTTGGCAAAAACAAATGCAACACAGCCGCCACCACCATTGGTCAAATCGAAAAGTTCAACATCCGTGTTGCTAAAAACGAGTCCGTTGAAAATGAAAAAGGCAGGTAGTGAGACCTGGGTCGGCAAGAAGTTCAGAGGGAGTCTGACTAAAGGTGAAGTAGCCAATTGGTTGGAGAAGCCAAAAAGAAATGGAACAGATTCAAGTCCACGGATTGTAGGTGAGCAGCGACGTAGTTCTTTGGGAGCACCAACTCCAGCAACGAGGCAACGATCACCTTTGCTGGTCAAGGCAGCGACTACATCCGAAAGCTTGGAAAGAAAATCATCGTCCTCACCAGAAGCGAAGTCGACGTCGTCCTCACCGGAAGCGAAGTCGACGTCGTCCTCACCGGAAACGAAGTCAAAATCTTCGACATCAAGTAGTAGGTCATCGTCCAGTGCTAAGCCAACACCATCGATTAGGCAGGAATACTCTTCTACAGATAGTTCGGAGAGCAAATTAGCAATTTCAATTAGCTCGCGAAAGAGAGTGACTGACACCAAAGAGGTCGACTCTATAAAATCAACGGAGCAAGATGACAAAGAAAATAATAATTGTGACAATCGAAGTGATTCTAGTAAGGAACATACGCCACTGAACTCCAGCTACGATTCGGCTCCGTCTGCTTGTGAGCTTAAAATAACGGAATCCCGGGAAGATATATCGGATGTATCGAACACCAGCTCGGAGCGCTACCAAATTCGATACGTACCACTGAAAGATGGCTCACCCGAAACTCCACCCCCTCCATCAAACCAAGCTGATTCAAAACCAGAATACAAGCCGATTAATAACAATAAACCATCGGGCGTCCAAAAGAATTACGACGAAAGCTGGGTATTGGAACAAATGCCGGGAAAACCCAGTGTAGACACAGTCCCCAAGAGACCCAGCGGAACGCTTGAGCGTCGTCGCTCTGTCAAGGAGATCATTGACTCGATAAATCGCAGTCAAAGCCTTCTCAAGGTCAACAAAGATTCACCGAAAGTCCCGACAGATCAAACATCTGATATGGTGAACAATTTGAATGGTTCTTCGGAAACAACCGATCAAGTCACAACATCACCAATCCGCAAATCATCCAAAGATTCCACTGAAACGGCAGAAACCTATCGTCAACTGACAGAAAGAGAAACCGAGATCAAGCGCATGCTCATCGAAATGGAGGGTGTGACAAATCAGAAAGAAATAAATAACTATTGTGAAAATGTGCCCAGTATTCTGGATCGTTTCGATGAGGAAGTGAATAACAATGATATTTTCAAAAAGTGCATCCTTAAGAAACAACTGATCCGAGAAGGATCGCCAACGGCATCGAATCTGGACTGGAATCCTTTGCCGAAGCCAAAAAGAACAAAGAACTTGAGTATGGAACTGAACAATAAGGAGGAGAAGAATTAATGTGTCGGACTAGGAGTAGAGGAGAAGTGGATGGTTTTGATTTTAATTTTTTAACTCGAAGATAAAAGTGAATATAATGTAAATACGTAAATGTATACGAATGGATTATAGAGTTTTAACAGTTAGACAAGAGGTTTGTAGAAGAATTTCGTTTGGCAGACATCAATTTTTATTTTAAGCCAGGTTTCGTTAAATGTGCTCCTCTGAAAAGTGAGGAATTATATTGTAAATCAGCCGTTTGTTGAACAGCTCTTACATTACAGAACTAACAATGTGCCTAAAATTATAAATTACTCCAATTACATAAGATTTCTTGAAGCAGAAGGAACAACAAAAGTCAAATAGTGTTCTTTAGCGCTCAAATCAAGAACATTAATTTTCCTGGCGAAGAAAACTTAAAATTACTATCAACCTGCAAAAGAAAACCCATTAAGATGTTGGTTTTTTTTTGTTTAAACTAAAACTATTTGTTGTTTTCTTGCTAAAATTCACATCTACAACCAAACAAATTGTTTTATGGTGCTACAGACTTTTTTGAATTACAGAATATTCTCTACGACAGATATGCAATACATTATTTTAAAGCTAGTGCAATAGTTGTGCAGTCAATATTAATTCAAACTGTTATTGCTTTCGAATTGTTTCAGTCATGCATATTTATGTTTCTTACAATTAAAGCGCTTGGTCACAGCTTCGAATTAAATGAAAATCAAAAGTGCTTCGAGAGAAATGAAATTAAAGCACATTTGATTTCAATATTTATCCAAAATGTTATGCAATTTATTTATATATTTTTAGTTATTGAAAATGGATGATGGAAATCTAGAAGCTAGAAAATGAAAAAGGCAATTAAAAAAGAATGCATATAGATGAATATTATACTATGTAAAGTTGAAAAAATCTTTCGATTTTTTCTTGTGTATTGTCAATATTTTAATAACAATAAATTTAAATTTGTGAAAAGAGAAGAAATCATATGTAGTTTTAATTGGAAATGAAGTTAATTTTATCTTTACACATTATTATAATTTTTTTAGCTTTCCTGCAGTACTTGCTCTTAACCCTCGCAACATTACGGGTGTATACAATACCGGATTCAAACAGTAAATTTGTAATTTGTAATTTATTGTATTTAGGGCGTTTCCGAATGCACGTCTTCGTCCTCATCTTCAGCTTTTGTGAGGTCAGCAGAGTAGCTAAGCTATTCTAAAGGGCCATTCAGACAAGCGTCCATGCGTACACGCGTCCATGCGTTTTTAGATTACATGAGTCAAGTCAACTCAAATCCAGTTTTTTGAAGGCGAAAGTGGTCGGATACGGTGATTGATATACCATTGACTTAATTGTTTTACTTTCGCTCTTTGTCATTTCGAGATGATAAGAGGATGGATATTACACACTTGCAAAGATGTTTTTTTTATTTTCATATTATTTGAATTATGTAGCTTGAGTAGCCTAGAGGGTAGAGCGCTGGCTTCTTGCGTGTGGGGTCCCTGGTTCGAATCCAGGTTCGGACGAGGGTCCGCGCACCAAGCTTTGAGTTCACCTAGCTCTGATTAGGTACCTGATTTAAATCAGGGGTAAAGTGAGTCGTGGAATTAATCACTCCACACTCGTATCCACAATGATTAAAAAAAATTGTAATGAAGCTCTCTACCAACTTCAACCCCTAGACCCGTACGAGGGTTGTCGTGTGATTGATTTTATTTGAATTATCATCATCAACGTGGCACAACAGCCCGATGTCGGGCCTTGGCCGCCTGGATCGAACTCCTCCAATTGTCTCGGTCACGTGACCGCGTCCTCCAATCTTGGAACCCCAATAGTTGTTCGGCGTCCGCATACACTGAGCCCTCCCACCGAGCTCTTGGCCTTCCTCTTGGCCTCGCTCCGTCGACTCGTCTTGCGTTCATGACACGTTTTGGCATGCGATCGTCATTCATACGTTGCACGTGCCCAGCCCACTGTAACCGTTGTAGTTTGACAATTTTTGAGACTTCAAGCTCATCCTAAAGTTCGTACAACTCATTGTTGTACCGGATGCGCCATCCATCTCGGTCGCGGATAGCCCCGAAAATCCGCCGTAGTACTTTCCGTTCGAAAGTATCGATCATGTATTCGGAGGCTTGGGTCAGGGTCCATGTTTCGCAGCCATAGCACAGCACAGGTCTTATAATAGTTTTATAAACGCGGAGCTTAGTCTTTCTGTGCACATATTTCGATTTCATGATAGGGAGGACCGAGAAGAAAGTCTTATTTGCTAGTTGTATCCGTCGCTTGATTTCGTCAGTTTCGTTGGCGTCACTCGATAGATTGCTACCCAGGTACACAAAGTTGTCCACGAATTTGATGCAACGGTCCCCTACGTTGATGGTCGTGTGCGCTGGCGTCCTTGTCCTAGATTGCATCATAGCTTTCGTTTTGTCCTCGTCGATTCGTAGTCCAACTTCCTTTGCTGCGGCGTCAAGTCTAAGCAGAAGTTCTTCTGCATCGGTCAGTTTTCGAGCCATGATGTTAATGTCATCCGCGCACGCTGCTAATTGTGTCGACTTAAAGAGTAGCGTGCCGTTGGTGTTCAGATTCATTCCTCGAATACCGAACTCAAGTGCCACGTTGAAGAGCGTCGGCGCTATTCCATTGCCCTGCTTCAGGCCACCCAGAGTTTCAAAAGGATCTATCAATCTGTTCTCGATCCGGATCTGCCAGACGGAGTTGGTCATCGTCATCTTTATGAGTCTCACTAATTTGGCTGGTATACCAAATTGCAGCATAATGTTATATAGTGCGCCTCAGTCGATGCTGTCATATGCTTGTTTAAAGTCGACAAAGATTTGGTATACGTCGACGTCGTATTCCCAGCACTTTTGCAAAATTAGCTTGACCGTGAAGAGCTGGTCGATTGTTGAGCGACCAGATCTGAAACCGCCTTGATATTCGCCAATGATTTCTTCCGCGAACGGTTTAATCCTATATTCCAGGATTTTTGACAGGATTTTGTAGGCCGTACAGACTAAGGAGATGCCTCTGTAATTCTCACACCGCAGTTTATCTCCCTTTTTATGTATGGGACAGATGATGCTTCTGCGCCAATCGTCTGGGATCACCTCAGTCTCCCAGATTCGCAGCAGTAGTTGATGTAGCGCACTTAATAAACCCGCCCCACCAGACTTGAGTAGCTCAGCTGGTATCTCGTCAGCGCCCGGCGCTTTGTTCCTTTTCAGTGAACGCAAGGCGAGATCAACTTCTTCTACTGTCGGGGATTGTGTGGATGGGAGCTGTCCACCGGTATCGTCATGGAGCTCAGCTTCTGCTGCGAGGATGTTTGATGGCGGATTCAGAAGCTCTTCGAAGTAGGACGCCCATCGTTTGCTAATAATTTCGGTGTCGCTGATAATGCTTCCATCTTTGTCCTTACAGAGGCTAGTCCTGGGTTGGTAGCCATTTTTGATCATGTTTACTAGTCTGTACGCTTGTCTGGTGTTCTTACTAAATGTTCAGCAACTGCTCGTCGAAGTATTTCCGTTTCTTACGCCTAATTATTCTATTGGATGTTCGCCGTAGCTCGTCATAATTTTCCTTCATGGCTCTGGTTGCACGTTGGACCCATTGTCTGTAGGCCTCGTTCTTCGCGTCAAGTGAGTTTCTGCACTCTTCGTCAAACCATTCATTTCGCGCTCGTCGGGCTTTGTATCCTACAACGATTTCTGCCACATTCTTGATTGTGTTTTTGAGCTCTTCCCAGAACTCGTGGACACCTACGTTGCTGGAGTCGCGCAGCATTGGTGAAATTCTTTCCTCAAGCATGGTCGTATATGTCTGAGCCGTATAATCGTTCAGCAAATTCTCAACCGCGAAAATTTTGGGAGGGCTGAATCTCGATTGGTGCACTGAGGAAATTCTGCACCGGTATGTTGTTTTCACCAGGAAATGATCGGAGTCACAGTTAGCTCCGCGGTACGACCGAACATCCATCACACTTGACGCATTTGAATATTTGAATTATAATAATTATAATAATTATTATTTTAAAACATCGTCGTGATCAATTTTCAAACACTACTAATTCCCATTCCTCAATTTTTGCCCATTTTTTTCTTCCTTCCAAACAAATAAATTGATAGCAGACAATTGTATATATTTATCCATATGACTATATATAACTTCATATAAAATTGTTTGTGTCTAGATATTCGTATGCATTCTATAGTCCTGCACGCAAGGATGCAAAAAAATATTATCCACGTCATCATATAATAAAATAATCATCCACAAAACATATATTTAAATGATCATCAACGAATCATCCACACATGCCACTGAGCGAAAGAAATCATTATAAAATCTATTGTACATCAGCATACTCCACCTCCTTCGTTTTAGACCCGCCTATATAAACAAAATTAAATTGACTCGTGTAAGCAAAACACGCTAGATCGCATGGACGCGTGGACGCATATCTGAATGGCCCTTAACAGTTTGAAGCATACCAAGACAAGGTGTCCGAAATCTATAGCTTTGCTTTGTAACATTGCCAGAACATATAGACCAGGGATGGGCAATATCGGTATTTTTGGGTAACAGTTCCAGCTGTTACAGTGACTAGGAAGTAACAGTGACAAAGTAACAGTTCCAAAGTAGCAGTTTCTATTCCTATTGTATGTATGTACACTTAGCATCGATTGGCACCATTGACAAGAAGCTAAAAAATCCGGACGTATTTATGAGTATTCAAACCGAGGGTTAAGACAAACAAACGTTCAAGCCGATTAAAAAACTCTTTCAAATTTCCTTCAATTTGCACACGAAGAATGTACGTTACTGTAGATAAAAGTACCATCCATGTCAAAATTTGTAGTTCGATCAACGTTATTTTTGGTAAATTCGCAGTGACTGAGGCACGGTTCCAGAATTTTTGTCTTGTTTCAATTTTCGAAATCGGGTACTGCTATCTATTTTTCGCAATTTGTGGGGTAATGACGTTACTTATATCGCAAATCACGCGCTTTCCGTGCTATTTATTAGTCTATATGCTCTGGCGAAGGCGAAGACGTCAATTCGGAAAGGCCCTTATTAGATATCAAGCGTTTTAACTCAATTTAAAATCAACGATTTTTTCCCTACGGGGGAATCACCAACGACTTTCAATTTTTGAGACACAGCATGAATCTCATGAAACACACACTGGCAGCACCACGTGGTAATTAACCATCAAATATCGTGACGTTTGACGTTTCTCAAACCCGTATACCCCACGTGAAAATACATCCGCTCGACACGGGGTATTAGCTAGTTAGCTTTCCACTTTAACTAAATCCCCAAAATGGGGAAAACTCGAAAAACAAAACGACACGTCCCCAAAGTCAATCCATTGGGTATCCCAACAAATCGAGACGTGGACGAAGATGTGGAATTGTATGGAGTCGATACACATCCGGAAGGACCCATCCAAGCAATGTTCGAGCAATTGCAATCCGTAAGCGTCGAGGAGAAAATGAATGCATTGCAAGCATTGGCATTGATGTCGGCAAGTATCGAGAAGGCTAGGATTATTTGTGCTAGTGAAATAATTCGAGTAGCTGCACCGCTTCTAGTCGACTCGAATCAATCACTTCGGAACGCAACTGCCGGTGCACTTAGGAATCTTTCAGTTTGCGGCGTGGAAATTTGCGAGATTTTAGTGGAACAAGATGTGCTGACGCCGCTTTTGGCTCTACTAAATGAATATGCCAATAGCGTTTGGATTCCTAGTTTCGATCGTACAATGAATAATCAACTGGATGAGAAATCGGATACTTTTTTACAGGTAATCCTTAGAGTATTTTTTGCTGGTAGCTAAATTTGGAAAAAAAAACTATTCTCTTTCAGGCAATAAATCTACTTTGGAACCTCTGCGAGAGTACGTCGAGTGCTCTAGAAAATTTCAACCAAGCTCAAATTGTACATAGTTTAATACGATGTCTGGATGTGAACGTGTTCGGATTAGATATTTCAATTGCTGTCGCTCAATGCCTTCTTGTCATATCCGAAGACAATGCCAATTGTTGGAATATTCTAAATAATTTCGTCGAAGAGTTTCTATGCTTGCTAAGACTAGATGGAAGCGTTTCGCATGCATTTTTAAGGTCACTAGCTGCAGGTAACTATTCGTCTTTTTTGAAGTAAACTAAAATGATAAATTGAATGTCATTCTGAAATAGGTATTCTTTCTAATGTTCCTGCTCTTGCTGCCGCACATTCATTGAAAATCCTCGAAGCTCTAGCTAAAACGCTAGACTTGAATCACAGGCACGAGCTAAGTGCAGTAACAAGTAGATTGCCTCTTTTAGAAGAACAAAATCCTGTAATCGATGTGTCGGATAATCCGAATGCCATGGAAGGTAAAGACAGTTTTCCGTATTGTTACAATAGTAAAATTTTCTTTCACGATGTCAATAATTTTCAGACGAAACAGACGAAGCGGCCACAAGACGAAGAAGACTACAAGAACTGCCATCCGAAATTGAACTAGAAGTTTTGAATATTGAACGATTGCTGGAAGCGCAACGTGTTGCTGCTGAAACTATAACAAATATTTGTTCATCAGATGATGACGGTATCCTGAACTTTGAAATCTTTTGAGCGAGACAGTTCTTTCAATTTCTTTTTTTCAATAGAATGGGCGGACGATGAAAGTGATAAGAACTCAGACGCCGAAAGTGTTCATGATTATGAGACTTCCAACAACGGTAGTTCCACAAATTTACAAAATACCGATAAATTGCCAGTGGAAATATTGGAAGCAATTAAATCGTTAGGATTAATAGAGAAGGTAGAGCATAAATATGATTGGACGATTAGTTAACTCACGAGAAATATTTTATTCATAGCTGTGGCAGAGAGCGCAACCAATACCCGAAAATGTATACCTCATTTTGCAAGAGAGTTCGACTCGTTTATCTAAGAAGTAAGTGTTGCATACGTTGCTTAAACTCAAAATAATATCAATTTTTTTCCAGAGTGCGAGGCCTACGATTATCTGCTCTTCTTTGTCTACAAAATCTGTGCAATATTATGACAACAGAAGATTTGGGTGGACCAGAGGCAATCTACGGTGTCTGGTTGGATCTTGGCCAGCAAGTTTTTCAAGGACCAAATGATATTGTCATTTTAGAACCAGCCACCTCGCTTATGAGAGCATCGCTTGAACATTTGAAACATAGTCCAGATTTATTCAAGCAAATGACTTTGAATGATTTAGATTTAATTTTGAACGGTGTTAAGAGCTGCTCGGAAGCCGAAATTCGAGCGAATTGGCTACGTATGCTTGGAATTTTGGGCTGTTTACTGCCAGAGAATTTAGTCAAAGTTATCATTAATTTCATACTGGAGACGTGTTTGAAGGTAAATTTGACTTGTGAGAGATTCAGAGAATGAGATTTAAAAGGCTTCTTTCTTGGGTTTGGTTAGGAGAATGAAGTTTGGACAATATCTGAAGCGGCTGATGCTCTGATGGATATGTTTTCTGACAATGACTGGGAGCAGGTTTCCTACGAAGTCAATTTACTTAAAAAGTGCATCGAACTTGAGAAAAAGTTTAAGACAAAGGTAAGTTCGTTCTCCTATTTTTCAGTTGATGATTTCACATTCTATTTTCTTTCCATAGATGCGCCAACAAAAGCGCGATTTAAAAGATCGATATCCGGCTGTTATGACTGTTCGAACGAATTTCTCGCGATTTCTCAAATACATTGAAGGACAAATGAAAAACTATAAACCGCCGCAAAGAGTTAGTTAGGCATTTTTATATACCTATGAGTGTCAAATGAAAAGATGAAGTTCGATAATTTGTGGCAAGCAATTATATGTCGTATTATATCGTTTTGTTTTAAATGAATGCATATTATTGTTTGATACTGAATTGATCATATGAAAATGTTTTTATAAATACAAGAAACTTGTGTAGAAAAGAGATATTTGATTTCATTTGATATGTGCTTTAAAAAAGTTGTGAAATGCTTTCACTTTAGGCTAGCTATTGCATTTTACAGACAAATAAATGTCTTCGCCTAGCTACCGCTTGTAAGCATAGCATAGAATATCCGGTAAACTATTACCTATAAGTTACGTCTTGCGAAATTTGGGTAGCTTAATGTAGAGTGCAATTTATATTGACGCTTGGGAGTCTTCGGCAACATATGAAAATATAGCATTTCCCGAATGAAAAATCCCTCTCCAAATGAGGCGGGTCTTTTGGCCGAAAATAGTCACGGTCAAGCACTGGCGGAAATCATAGGAAGTGAGATATCGACCGTAACCTCAATTGATACTGGCAATTGCGTCACCTCTCTGTGAAGCTTCCTGCAGCGATCGAGGAGCTACCTTGCATTTTTTTACATTTACTATTTAAATATCAAGTAAGTAATTTAAATCTTTAAGGCTTTTGAGCGTCATAATTCTTTATTTACTTGAGAACTTTTTTTTGCTCAAACAGACTTTTTCTATACTATAGAAAATATTTCAAACACCGGAACTATTAAGATGCGAAAAATTTTTACAATAACGTCCAATGAATTGCTCACCTTTCCGGCTACCTCATTTTAGGATAGAGATAGTCAGTTCGCACAGAACCAATCGTAAAGGACAAAACGCACAGAACACAGAACAAATCGCGCAAGACAAAACGCACAGGACAAATCGCAAAGAACAAGACGGACAGAACAAATCGTACAGAACACAGACGCGAACAAAAAACACAAAGCAAATCGCACAGGGCAAAATGAACAGGACAAAACGCACAGGACAGAACGCACAGGACGAAACGTACAGAACAAAACGCAGAGCACCGCACCCGAAAAAGTAGACTACGCAATTGCAATTGCACTAGGAGCACACACACACAAACGGCAATTTGGCGGAATTCGGAAATCAGTGATGTCCGATTTTTCGATGTTTTTTGATAGGTCCAGATTTACACACCTCAACTCACACACAAATTTTTAAAAGGCGAGGGTGAAGTTAAACCGTTAACCAAGCTGTGTTTGATTAGTCTAGATTTGCGCATTTCAGCTCAACAGGTGTTTTTAGAAGGCGAGGGTGAAGAGAACTCGTTCACCAACTCGTGTTTTGTTGGTACTCCTATTCACCAACTCGTAAAATCTCGTGTTGAATTGATCCGTGTGAATCTGGACTAGTGAAAAGTGCGATGTTTTAATGAGCTGGTCTGGCTGAAGTACACTGCGTTGGCGTACAGAAGGGTTTCCTATTGAGAGCTTCTACACGCATCAAATTCTTTTCGATTCTTTGTTCAAGTTGACCTTGCCGTTTGCATGATTGAACTCAATATTTGGAATGATGAAGTGGATATTCCTCATCAGTTTCGTAAGCATTTTAAGAATCAAATGAATTTTCTAAATTGTGGTTGCATTTAACAGTACAAATGTACAAAATTCTCGCAAATTATTCAACAACAAAAATCATTCATCAGGGACTTTAGACTTTCAATGAGGACGAGCGAAAGGAAAACTTCACAAAGTTTACGGAACACGAATTAACGTACCCGAATCACTTCCGGTTCACTCCCACCCTTTAAAAACTCGAAGTGAATTGAGCTGTGTAAAAGGCTTAATCGTCACTCACACACCCTCACTTCAAATGAAAAAGCTAAGACAATGCGATGTAAATTGGACCGTATAAAAAATGCGATGTAAAATAATTCGCGCCAAAATGTACGGAAAACGTCAGTCGTGAAAAAAGTTTTCGGTAATGGTTGATGGATAGTAGAAGGGTTATTTGTTTATGTAAATTCGCATCTTTCGCATTCGGAATACAAAGTTTAGATGTAAATATAAAGATAAACGATAAAGATACCATTGTTTTGATGTGAATTTGGGAACGGAAACGGGATCGTGCGTTCGGGAACCGTATTTGTGCATTCGGGCGTTTATTCGTGTATCCAGGAAAATATTCAGTAACTCAGATCATTACGATATGGTCCGTGAAGATGGGAAAAGGAATTGGCTGGTAAGGTTAGTAAAGTCGAGCATTATGTAATTGCCTTACGAAAACTGAGATTTAAGTTGGTGTCCATGAAACTGGGTCGATGTTAATGTGCTAGCCACAAATCTTTGATCATAAATTTGTGATGAAATAAATTCCAGAATAACTAATGGACATTTTGTGTGGTAACAAACCCTCTACAGCCCGCCTCGATTTTGTGGTCTGATGATAGTGTAGTATCATGGTGACATTTCTGAAATGATACGGAGATTGATATTGGGTTGTATTTTGTAAAGAAGATTCTGATAAATCTTAACGCAAAGCGATTTTGTGGTGGATTTGAATAAGTAGGTCGAGTAATTCGCAGCTAGAATACAATGTGTTATTTCTTTTGGTTATTATGTTTATTTATGATTAAAAGTGATGTGAACTATTTGATAATTTCGTAGTGGTTTTTCAATCGATTTTACGTAGACATTTTTTATATTTAAGTAAATGGTGCGTCATTGCAGGCTGGGGCGGGTTTGCATGATATTGAAAATTGTTAAATTTTCCGTTGAAATTGAATTTTTTCTAAGAATATTGGGTAAAACTCGACTACATGCCCCCATAACCATTAGATCATTTTACCGATTAATGTCTGGCTGGCATTTGTGTCGTTGTGTGTTATCTTCAGTGTTTTTATTTTTTCTCCGGTTTTTCCTGCTCTTTGCAGAAAAAGTCCTGGCTTCCTGACCAACAAGCAACAGCCAACGTTTACTCGATTTATTGTTAATTATTTTTCATTTAGCATTGATTCAAATTTCAACTTATTTGACTACAAAATATTTGATTACATATACTTAATAGGATATTAGGAATGTAAAGGATTTCAAGAGATCTGGTTGCATCAATTCTACACTTTATTTTAAACATAAATCATTTATCAAATGTAAATTTCGCATCTTACGAGGAATTCACTTAGTTGCTTCAGGTGGTTTCTGTTGTGTTTGATAATTAATTCATTTTAAGTTTTATTCGCTTTAAAAAATTCAAAACATAATATGCTCCTTGCATATTCCGTGCATTTAAAGATTTTGTGATCAATATCATCAATTTCTCCACATAAATTTTCATCCTGACTCTGTTTTTATTATTCAGGGCGTTATTTACCAATAATCTATTTATTATTATAACCGCCTTATTACCTAAATTTAGCTTCTTAAACCACACTTTATTCCTAAACACTAAATCAGTATTTACCCATACACATGGTTTTAGGTTTCTTACTTTACTTAAAAATTCATTTCTCCATTCATCAACAATGTTCTTATATATGTTATCCAAAACTTCATCAGCTTCATATTCGTATATTATTTCATTATGATCAAGAAAGGCACATTTTGCTAATTCATCTGTTCCTTTTGTTTTTCTGTGTCCTGAATGCCCAGGAATCCATATTACTTTGACTGTTAGATCCTGACTATGATATATTTATATATATATATTACTTGTAATATTTTTCTTACTCATATTACTATCTAGTTCCATACAGGCTATATTTGAGTCCGTTATCTCTATTAAATTTTTGAAACCTAAACTTACTCCTAATTTAATTGCTTCCCCAATACTTATAAGTTCACAGTTTACTATTGACGATGTATTCCTTAGCTTAAACTGAACTATTGAATTCATTTTCCAGGTGCTAGTAACCCCTCCTAATCCTCAAGTATTTTTTGCACCATCACATAACAAAACAGTGCTATTTTCCAATACACTTCTATTAATAATAAATTTACAGCCTCATAACTATTTGAATTCATATTAACAAACCCACCATCACATTTACAAAGAGTTTTAAGTTTATCAGGCTTACTTTCTGGTCTAATATTCCTCAATTGATCAAACAGATCCTTAAATTTATTATACACTACACTGTAATTTTCTACATTTTTTTTAAAGAAATACTTTGGCGCCCCACAATAACTAGTAATCTGCGCTTCCAACTTAGACCTATAGAATGCCTTATATGCTAATAAACTCTTATCCAAATCCAAACCTCTGTTTAATCCTGTTAATATTTTAAAAGATCTTGCATAAATTTCATTATTATCTACTTTGTTTAAAAGTCCATCTGAAACTGTTAACTTATTATTATATATATATAACCTAGGAATTTGATTCTATTTACCCATTGAACTGCATTATTATTTATTCTAATATTTTGTTGTAAATTACTGTTCCTTCCGAAGTATATGACATTACATTTACTTTCATTAATGATGAGATGCCTATTATTACACTTATTTATAAATTCATTCATGGCACTTTGAAGTTCCTCAATGCAACTCAAATAGTTTGTATTATGTGAAATAATAAAAAAATCGTCCGCATATTGGAAAAATCTTATGTTCTGTCTATTTCTAATGTGTTAATCAGCCGTATAAATATTAAACAGTAGTTGGCTCAATACGTCCCCTTGCGGTAGCCCATTCCTCACCATATAATTATTCTCCTCCAAAACTAGTGCTCTATTGTTTAGAAAAAATATTATCCAATTAATGTAATCAAACGGTATTTCTTATGCAATTAAAATGTGTTTTAGTATTTGAGCATTCACTCTCTCATAAGCATTTGCAATATCCACATTCATGGCCATAACTTTTTCTTGCTTTGTTAATTTTTCCCTTATAACATGTTCAATTTGATTGTTACAGGTCTGCGTAGACCTTCCTCCCAAGTACGCATGACTATCTATCGGTATATAATTCTATAAAACTTATTTTTAAGAAGTTTATCTTTAATGAAATTATTGAGAATATTAATGAAAACATTTATCAACGAAATAGGCATGTAACTATCTAAACTATTTGGATCCTTTCCAGGTTTCAAGATCGGAGAAATTCTAATGTTAAGCAGTTTTTTATCCGGATATTTTCCTTTAATGACTTTATTTAATGCTACCGTTAAGCTTTCCAAATTATCATCATTAAGTGTTTTGACAAGTTCATACGTTATATTATCTACTCCTGGAGCAGATTTGCTGTTGTGTTTTGCTAAAACATTTTTTAGCTGTCTTACACGCCTTCTATATATATAGCCTTCTACTCTACTAGTTCCTTCTAACCTAGTTAAGTTAATATTATAATTACTAATTTTTCTCCCCATTATTTCCAGATAACTTTTGCTATTATCTTCATCCCAACTTGAGAGATTTGTTGGCACATAGTTCTTTTTTATTCTCTTATTGAAGTCCCAGAATTTCTTAACATTTCCCTTTCTAGTTATCTCCATCATTTTCTTTTCGCAAGCTTCGCATTTCGCTGCTCTCACTTCCATCTTCCGCTTCTGACATGACTTTTTCCACAACATATAATTTTTTTGGAGTTTTTCGTTTATTTTTGGCTACTTTCTTTCTTCAAATACTACTTAAAGCCTCATCCCACCAGTATACTTCATTAAACTTCCTATTCTTAATACCCTGAATTCTCCTCTTCTCGTGTAATTTTTGTACGTTTTGCTTCAATTTTTTATGCTCGTCCTCTGGTGGTAACAGGGGCAAAAACTTGAAGAGAAACACTCAAAAACATGGAGAAATTCGTACAAATTGCAATGAAATCCCTATGACAATTTCGAAACTTCATACAAGTAGGCACCCAGTAATTTTGTCCCTTCAATATAATTTCTAACATCCAACTTTTCATTTTGCGAATGTGCTCCGTCATCACAGGCTCCCATCGGCAATAGAACTACATTCTTGCCAGTGGCTTCTTGCAAGGTGAGTGTCACTGGAATCGATCCACCCTCACGAGTCATATCAGGATAAACGTTGAACACATGCTTGACAGCTTCTCTGGCTGCTACGTAATGAGGATGATTTGGATCTTCGGTCTACGGTTTGCCACCACCAGCCATATAAACCTTCATTTTATTAGGAGACCCTTGTTCTGCCCATTTCTTTTCCAAATATTTCACGACACATTGTTCAATACGATCAGGCGTCTGTTCAGGCACAATACGAATGGAAAACTTGCCGATTACTTTACGTGGTATCACAGTTTTTTGGCCGGGTTCATAGAAGGCACCTTCGATTCCGTGAATTGAAAGAGATGGATAACGCCAACAGTGCATCAGGATTCGAGTTTTTTCTTCATCATGTCGGAGTTTGTGGGCTCCAATATCTTTTTTGTATTCCTGGACATCGAAATCAATGGTTTTGTAAATATCATTTTCACCATCTCTAAGCTAAGCAACATCATTGTTGACTCCAGTTATTAGAATCCCACCATCCTTATCGACTAACGTGTTCAGCATAGCAATTAGATCGATCATTGCCTCGTGTACTGAACCACCGAATACACCACTATGCAAATCCTTCGAAGCACAATCGACCTCAATGTGGAAATAACATATTCCTCTCAGGCCATAAGTAAGGCACGGTTTGCTCTTGTCCAACCAGTAATTGTCGGATATGCAAACGTAGTCCACACCCTTGAGAAAATCATCCTTTCTCGCAAACAACATTTCATCCAGTCCTTCACTGCTGCTCTCTTCCATTCCTTCCAAGACAAATTTAATATTGACAGGAAGCGGAATTCCGAGTGCTTGATATGCTTCAATGACATGAATCCATCCGAGAACGGGTCCTTTGTCGTCTGTCGAACCTCGTGCGAACATTTTCCCATCGACTTCAGTCAAGACAAATGGTTCCGTATCCCAGCCATCCTCTTTCAACGCTGGCTGCACATCCAAGTGTCCGTAAATGCACACCGTCTTCTTCGACTTATAATCGCCCAAAGCTCCGAGAATCACGTTAGGAAGCGGAATTTGTTGGCCACGGGGAAGTGTTTGCATTCCGATATCGACCAGTTCGACTTTAGTTCACAGTTTCGTGAGCCATTGACCGACCCATTCGACCATTCGCTGAACTTCAGGTCTGCAGTCTGGCCATGCTGATACCGATTTAATGGCACAGGCTTTTCGCAAATCCTCAATGTATTCGGGTTTGTGGGCGTCAACGGGTTTGAACAGCTTTTGTAAAACTTTAGGTAATTCAGACATTTTCTCACACCAGTTGGCACTTTTTCACAGAAACCACAAATAACTAATCGTATAGTCTATCAACTTCACAGGTACGAGTTCTCCCGGGTACTGAACGAGAAAACAAAAAGATGTTGATATACAAGCAAATAAACAAAAAATACCCCAAAAAATAAACACAACCACAAAAACACAAACCTACCAGCCGAACGTCTATCTGCAAAATTATCTAATGGATATGGGACGGGCACGTATTCAACTTTAGCCAAATATTTGAAGGCTGCATGAAAGTTACGCCTGTTTCTCATTAAAATGTACTCTTTCTTGTAATCGACTGAAATAGAAAAAAATGCAAACACCAGCTATTTAACTTAAAGCTTATATTCTTTCCGGTTTATTTTTATTTCCTGCTAATTATATGTTAGTTCAACATCATCATCATCTTCATTAGTATACGATATTTAGCGAGTTAATTACAGTGTTATTTATAATTAAAAAAAAAAAAGAATGACTGGGCAATTATTTACAACTACTTCTTTTCATAAACTCCGTTACATATAAATAGCTTATTTAAATCTGTTTTTATCATTTTGTAGCCTAAAAAATTTTCATCTACAATTCTAATCCTTGTTTTAAAAACACATACGTTTCTATTTTCCGCTCTTTCAAATTATTTCCTCTCAAAATTATTTTTCATTCGTAGCAAAAATAATTTATGCTTATCATTGGCTCGTTACACATGTCGTCTATAATGTTTGTTTTTTTTTGCCGTTTTTTTTTCAACTTTTCTTTTCTAAATATATATATATTATATGTATGTACTTTTCGCAAGTAAAAAAAAATATCAGTCCGATAAGATATTTCTAATAATGTATATTTGAAAATATTATTTTCTTGCTTTTTAGTTTCTCTTTTATATTAGCCGTTTGCATGCATATGTATAAACATCTAGATAAATATAAATCAAAAGAATTGAAACAATATTCGATTATTATCTAGTGTTATCGATTTTTTTTACGAATAATCTCTTTCCTTCGGTATGGGAATATACTCGAGAAGTGGGTTTTGTTGCTGTTGGTATCATTTATTTGAATTTAGAATTATATGTTCATTTGTGATTTTCAAAGTTTTGAATAGACTCGTCAGCGTCAAATAGTTCTATGGCAGTACACAATCGTACTAAAAGATTTCTAACGATATTAAACAAAATCAATAGTATGCAATTACTTCATATTCGTTTAATTTATGCATTCATTAAGCGTTACTAGGCGCGTTTTTTTGCTCCCCTTATCCATAACAGAACAATGCCTACCAGTGCAGACGCATTGGAAACAACAACAACTCCTGTTATGGAAAAGGGGAGTTGTTCCCAATGCGTCGGCATTGTTCTGTTATAGATAAGGGGAGCAGAAAAACACGCTTTTCTATCGACCAGCGGAATCAACCGACTTATGAAATCCATTGATTAAAAGTATACACACAAAATCCATCATTATTTTTAAAACTAGACCAGGTAACGAAGTATATGATAGTATAAACAATCTAAAACTGTGTGCATTATGTAACAGTGTAAAAAAAATTAGCAACGTCTCAACAATCCATATACCATGTAACTTGTAATTAAGTACGATAGCTAATTTAAATGTACAAAATGTTTAGAGTAGTAATGAAATCAGTTTATTTTTGTTTCGTAGAGATATCCGTTGGTTCGTTCAAATGCTTCTTAAGGCTACTTCTTCACTTACACAAAAAAGGGCACGGTTTTAAATTCAATGGATTTGAATCGGATTTGTTTTTTGTTAGCATGCGGAATGTTATTTGAATGATTTATACTTGCGTTGAATAAGGAATAAAAAGGTTTGCACATTTGTTATGAAAATAAACAACTATGAAGTAATTGATAGCAATAGCAACTATGTTATTGTATAATCGAACTTTTATATTCTTGCATCAGCAAATTGAATTTTATTCCCGTCGAAGTTTCATAATAAAAACAATTATTTCTTATTTCTTTTCAATTATTTCTTTTCTTATATGTACTAAGACAAAAATATTTTACATAAGTATGAATTAAATCTGCATTTCATTTAAAATTTTCTTCTTCTTCTTTTTTATCTTATGATAAATCTAAACATTTAAAGCCTATTTGGTTGTTGGGTAGTTGCTTGCAACTGTTTTTTTTTGTTCTACCATAATATCGTATAAAAGAATATATTTCAAACTTTTGAGTTTCTAATACGTTTTAACATTGTTTTATGACTTTCAAGGATACGGTTTGTGTTAAAATTTTCAATTTCATTTATTTTATCTTTTCGCTATTTACAAAACGTTTTACTCGAGTTTTCATTTAAATTTCATTGGAAAAAATATATCTATTTGGATTTCAAAGATCTTCTTCTGTTTCTCAGCTGATTGTATGTAGTAGTTCATTCTATGGATGATCGATAAAATTTTGCAAATCGGATAAAATGCTTCTTTGCTATCTATTGTAGAATCGATTAATATTTGTTATTCTGAAAATATGAATAGTATCTAGTTGTAATATAAGTGTGTACATATAGTAGTTTTCAGAGTGGATGTTTTTCGGTTCATACATTAGATGCAGTTTGCCTTAGATTTAATTTTATGCATTATTTTGTTTGCTTTTTTTTCGTTACCTTGAAAACAGTTCGTTTCGGTTTTGTTTTTGTTCTACTTTGTTCTCTTATTGTTTTCTTTTCGTAAATATGCTTTTTAAATTTTAGACAAAATATCGATATCATGTTATGTACTCTTCAACTACAGGACTATCAATTTCCTCTTGAAAGACACATTCGATGTCGGCACGGCACATTGGACAATATTGTAGCTGATGACTACAACTACTACAGAAGCCTCTGTAATAGAATAAATGAAAATGGATTATTTAAAATGGGAGTAATGCTAATTTACATTGAATGATTGTTGATACAATGAAAGAATACTTAAAAAGAAGAAAATATTTACTAAACGACCTAATTTTCATTAATGTAACTAAGCAATTTATAATATTTCATTGTGCAGAATAATACAATTACATTTATTTAATAAAATTAATTTTACGATATTGGTAATCTACATCTCTGTCTCGTCGAAGTTCAGGCAATCCTGTTATGAATTGTTTCCTAACAAAACACATAACAGCTTCAAATTTTCTTTTTTATCATAATTGTGGTGGTATGAGAGGTAAATTATCTAGACTCTTCCTTGACGCCAAATCTTGCCATTTCAATTTACTCGCTTTCAACGAAATTTAGCTTAATGATTCACATACGAATGAGGAAATGCTTGATTGCAGCTGGACTATTTACAGAGATAATTGTGACTACTGTTCTACAGGCCAGACGCGATGTACTGGTGCACTTTCAAGCGAACGCATAAATACCACATTACATGTATTCTTCCAGCACATAATTGTTATTTACATTGGTGTAGTCTACATTCTACCTAGATCCTAAGAATCGGTTTACGACTATGTATGATAAACAGTACCTTCCGTCGCATCATCAATAAAAGAAAATAAAAGAATCATATTTTTGGGCGATTTCAATTATTCGATCTGTCTTTTATTCTCGATGAAAATGGCACATTTCTCTATACTTTGATACATTTCTCTATACTTTTTGGATCCCAATAATTTCAACTCTGCCATTGCTTTTTATGGTAACGATTTACAGCAGGTTTGCTGTACTCTCAACCAAAACGTTTTTTACTTACACCTAGACGTTATAAAGGCCTGTGTTGAAGTTGTGGTAAGTCCAACTAATGATGCAGAACATCTCTTCTGCAATAGCTTCCGCCATACTGCACTTAGCCTACCATATACAGTCAGTCACAAAAGTAAAAACTCAGTTGGCATATGTTACTCAATTTCAAGCTTATCTAAATTTATCGCAGTCCGAAGTCTAAACAATTGTAACAAATGTGATCTACGTTACATTAATGTTATTTTCGAGAAAATTTCATGTGAATATGTTGGTCATAAAAATGATAGTCGTGGCAAGTATTATGAAAGGTCACAAAAGTATTAAGGTCCTCATTCACGAACAGTCCATCAGTCCAAATGGGCTGAGGCCAGGCCAAAATCTCACCGTGTGTGGGAGAACTCGGAAGGACTCATGGACTGAAGGAACCAAATTGGATTTCCAATCAATCCAAGGTCCATGGACTCAGACCATCGGGCCATTTTTTGGCTCGACCGTGTGTGGGAAAATAGTAGGCCGAATTTGGACAATCCATTAAATGGATTAGTCGTGTGTGTTGAAGCATCAGTCCTAATATCGTGGCAGTCTTGCTTCACACGCTGACGTGTGACAAGCTCATTGACTGTTTCTGTGATTGTTTTATTTAATTGAAAACAATGAATATTGGATAGTGGTGGCCATGATTTAGTTTTGGAAGTTATCGAATAATATAGGTCACATGAATGTATCTTATATTATTTGACCCAAAGCCTGCAACCGCTTACTAAGTAGCGGTCAATCTTTCGTGAGGAGTGATAGTTTGCCTCATACTTGTATCCTTTCGTTTGATAAATGGGGTGACCAACTGTAACAATGTGGCATATGTCGTATCATCCATTCTTAAATAATTTTCCCAATCAGAAGGCTCAAGTGCGAGTTCTTTTACCATATTTACGTGACTCATTTGCTTTCGTTTGGCAAGCCATTCTTTTTGCCACTTCTTTTTTTGTTTTCGTTTCTTTATGTAGATGCAAGTTGCGATTGCAAAAAACTCCTCCATATACTTCCGATCCATTAATAGATAAAAAAATAGTTTTTTCTTCAAGTTTATCTTTATTTTTTTCTAAATTAACGACAAAAAATGAAATGGACTGACTGGATCGAGGCTCTATTGTGAGGGGCGAGCTAAATTGGACTTAAACCAAACGGACTCAAGCCAAATGGACTCAGGCCATTTGGACTATTCGTGAATGGGGGCCTTTAAACAAAAGAATGTAAATTTTGGAAATATGAAAGTAAATCCTTTTTTATAATTGAAAAGTGCTGACAAATATAGTAGTCTCCAGTACTTCAACGCGATCATTTAGTAGCTTCGTAAGTAGAAATATGGCATAAGCACGTGGAAAAAAAATTAGTGTTATTCTTTTCCAAAAAGGGATGTTCGCAGCGCGAAATTGGTAATGACTTGAGATGCCACAAAGCACTGTTGAAAATATAAAAAAAAAATCCAGGAAAACAAACCGTGTAGCAATTAAACCCAGAAAGGGCCGGCGAACAATTGTGGACAATACATCAGAAAAAAAATAATCCAATTTCATGTGACTGCAGAATTCTTGTTCAATAAGAGCAGGAAAGTTTGCAGACCCATGATAGGCATTCTGACTGGACACAATTGCCTAGGAGGACAAATATACCGAATAGGTGTTGCACAGGATGACATCTGTTCATTCTGCCTAGAAGATGCTGATTCTGCGGAGCATTTGCTCTGTGAATGCCCAGCGTTTGCGCGTCTCCGATATCAATGCTTTGGCTGGGATTTTGCACGCATGCAGACAATAGCCTCTTTTCCCCTATCAGTGATCGTATACTTTATCAAGAAGTCTGGGAAACTATGGTAGGCAGGGGGAAATGAGTACAATGGGTCCTTTGGCCTGAGTGCTTAGAGGTGCCAATGCGCCTTTCAGTCTTTCTCACATTCGAAGACCCTGTTCGCTTTTCCTACAATATCTAGAATGTCTCTTTTTCTATCCGAAGCATCATTTGCCATTTTCAAATGTAAGGAATATTCAAGTGTAATATCTCTTAGTTTATATTATATAGGTATCATTAGTTCCTCGTTAATGCTGCATAGAATTAACTTTGTAAGACTATTGACAATGGTTTTGGCTTCAAAAATCATCGTCCTTTGCCATATTCGTCTGTCACAATTTCTTAAAGCGATTAATTTAACCTGTTAAGCATAGTACTGAGTTCGATTTCACGTGAAATTTTCATACAAAATTTCACGTGAAATCTGCTTCGGCGAAAATTTAGCTTGCAAATAAGCAAGAGTTGTACTAAGTTCTTAGCATGAAAAGTTGCTTTGAAGTTGCTTTCCCGTTGAAAACGTAGATGGCACTGAAACATGTCTCCAATCATTTCACGCCAATTCAGTTTGTGCAGTTCATTCTTTCGAGCGAAAAAGTGACATTTGGTGCTTCAATTTGAAAATGGAGCAGTGCAAATGTCTTTTCAATAAGAAAATCGATCGAAAAGTGAAATTCTTGACATTTTATCCGTCAGAAATGAGCATTGTCTCTGCTTTTCTCCATTGCCAAAATTTTCGCTCGAAAGAATGACCAGATAATGGAGACATGTCAAAATTTCACGTGAACTCGAACTCAGTACTATGCTTTATGCGGGAATCACGACATTTTTCGTCAAACCAGGAAAACAACAACATGAAGGCATTTTTTTGTCATGAACATTTTTCACCGTTAAATCGAAGCTAAGCTTCGAGTCGTGAATATTTCAATATTCGTCCTCGTTATTTTCTTTATTGAATAATCGTTCATTTGGAACGTCAGTTTTGCATTTTGGGATAGCACAAAAAAAAACTAAACAATTATACAATTAAAAACAACTATTGCACTCAACTGATTATTTAGGGACTATGTACGTAAATATATGAATTAGAAAATAATGAAAGTCATGAAAAATATTGGTCATCACATAATGATTACAGAAGTTGATAATAAACGCTAAGTATACTTTCAATTAGTTCTTACCTATGTTTACATGGTTCCAATCGCATTATCGCTTTCTTATCGAAACATATCGTACATGAGTCATCGCGTACGCTTACTCTTCTTAGTTTCTCTAAATAAATATGTCGGGGAAGAACAACCTGGAAATAAAAAAAGACATACAATTTAACTGTAGGTAAATAAGATACCACTTTAAATTGAGGCAATATTACTAATTGATTGTTCAAAGAAATACAAGCTATCATCAAATCAATCAGTTAATAAAAACTTTCAAGCATTAAATTGATTGAACTAGTTACAAATATTTACTAACTTACCTTATCTTGAGGTTTCATCGTGGCATTATCGTTAAAATTCTTAAAATTTCTATTTTTAGGTGGATGTCGAAACGGTTCGGCGCCAAAATTAAATCTACATTGTTGAAACGACATAAAGCTAGCTGCAGCGAAAAATCCATTCCTAAAATGTACAGAAAAATCAAAGATATCAGTTACCACTCAAAAATCAAGTGCTGATATGTTACTTACACCGCATTATGAAAAACTTGCTTAAATACAGGACTTTCGATACCGTCTAAACTAAAAACTACTTCGTGTGCATCTAAATCTAGTAAACAGCCTAAAGTCGATCCTGCATGCCATACAGGTAACTGGTGACTTATTGATTTCGCATTATGCCAGATGAGACGACGGCAACCGTCAAATGCAATCGAGTATTTATCATCGCCAATTCCGTAGCCATCGTCACTAAGAAAACTCGAGTCTTTTGTGGCCCAGCCGATTTGCATGACGCCGGGTGTTATGATGAGAACTTCGTAGTAATAGCACCCAGAACTGACCTAATAGGCGATGTTTTTGAATAAAGCGTTTAGGAATATGAACTGAATTTGATGAATCTTACCTGGAATGTACAACGGACACTTTCGAAAGTGTATGCATCACAGCGAGCCTCAACACCATCCGGCGAAATTTTCAAATATTCACTAACATCTTTCGTATTTAACATGACATTTACATTCGAAACGTCGACAGTTTCAAAGGAATATTTTCGACCCTCGACAGTAACTGAAAGGTATGATTTCTTTTATTAGTTTTCATATATTTTTACATGGAATTTTCGTTTCAAAGAGTTTCTGAATATTCAAGGATGATTTTCGGTAAATAAAAATGTATAAAGAAATCAGCATACAAAAAATAGGGAAAATTAATTAGAATCTGCTGGGTATTTCCGGCTATTAAGCAAACTATACTGGCAGACTCAAAGCCATTTTTTTCTGGACCGTAGGTTCAATAGAATGATATTTGCTATAGTAGAAAGTTGAATACGGAAAGTTAATTTAAGCTTATAACAATAAATCTACTTATAGAGTATATAATAATAACTAATTTGGTATTGCATTTCATACATTCACTTACGCAAGTGATCAGTGAAATCTTGTTTTATGCGGAAAAATATTTACTACTCAAAATTGAGCTGCAGCTATAATTTAGACTTTCTTTGGTGCAAAAAAAATCTAAAGATAATATTGTGAATGAAAAATGCAAAATTCAAGTATTACTAGGAGCGGATTGACCCTTTTTGAAAAATTTCTAGCCGGGTGACAGCATAGTCGGGGTAAAAACTTATAAAGCCATGAGAGAATTCAGCTTTCTCTGAACAGATTGATTATGCCCTATATAAAAAGCCAAGAAACACAAACCGGATTTTTCGGGAGCGAGCTTCGAAAAAAAACTTTATAAGGTTTCCTGCGAACGACGCAGAAAAAAGCATCTACCTACTTGCTACGAGAATCCGAATCAGAAAAGGTTCCGCTTTACTTCGGTTTGGTCAAACCACTAACCCCTATCAGCTTGGAGGCACCGTTCTCCACTTTTTTGTCGCAGTACCGACATTGCATATTATAAAACGACTGCTCATGCAACTTTTTACCGCAGTATTATCTCTATAATAGTCTCTGGCGCTGAAGGGCCGATTCCAGTGAAAAATGTGTTTTCGCTTTCTGAAGAAAGTGTCAAATGTGTTATCACCTTCCCAGGCGCAGTACTTGCAGCACTGGTTTACTCTATTTTGTGAAGGCATTTCCTTAAGTAGCCGTGGCTTGCTAGAAACTAGCTCAGGTAGAAAATATCTCAGAAGGTTTTATAGTGCGAAAAGGCCTAGTCCCCCATACCATCGAATTCGTGCGCCAGTGTTCCTCTCTAGGTTCAAACGTTCGCATTTATTGCTATACCTTTTGCCACTTCTGAACTATTCAATAGATATCCTTATGTTCGTTCTCTAGTAAGTCAATGCGGATGGTTCCATGACCCCATTCGACAGCTTCTTGGTATTCGCCATACTTTCCTAAGCTGAGCGTCTGCCACCCTAAAGCTTGTCGCACACTATTCCGTCACGACACGACACGACATAGAAAAATGTCGTACGATAGTCGGTAGACCAACACACACTATACCGAACCGACCGACACATCAGTTTGTGACAAGTATTCAGAAAATGCATTATGTTTCATGCAATGGAAAATTTGTATTGTTAAAAGTTAAAAAAATGATAAAACTGAAATTAAATGTAATTTGTTCCCAATTATTTGTCTTCTTTTGTGTGTTGTCGGAACTTTTTGAGCTTATTTCATACAATTCTTTCTACAGAGTGGCGTAAAAGTTTCTGCTCTTTGATATGAAAAATCAACCCGAATAAATTAATGGGAAAAAGCTATCATTCCAAATTTTGAAACCCTCTTCTATTTTTCTTAAACCTACATAGCTTTAATTAATTCAGTGATGATACCAAAATAATGACTGTTGTGGTTTTAGAGTCGGTAAAAACAGGTACCAAAATTCAAAGAGAATTAATATATCGTACTTTTTATAAAACCTGAAAAACTTTGGAATTCTTCAGCGGATCGAATTGATAATAATGGTAGATATTCAATTTTATGTGAAAGTTTCAGAAAACGAATTTTAGACTGTGTTGAAAACGAAAGAGGGCATGATTCATACTAATTATATATTATGTTGCTTCAAGTGTGTTAAATGTTGTACAAGAAATACAAAGGACAGAAACTTTTGCGCCACCCAAAAGTTTTGGGCCAAAATTTTACATCCATTACCAATTCGATATTTTTTTTTAATATCAAACTGCCTAACGACAACTGATGCTTATCATGAGTTGTTCAGAAAATGCATTATGATTAGTACAATGGAAAGTGTGTAATGTGAAGCATTTAAAAAAATTAAAATTGAATTTTTCTCAGCAAATTCTTCTCATATATTTTCCTTCTTTTGTGATTTATTGTAATTTTTTGAACTTATTTCATACAGCTTTCTATTTTCTGGCTAGAAAATTTACTTCATCCATTTCCAATTCGTATTTTTTTTTTTTTAATATCAAACTGCCGAACGACAACTGATGCTTATCATAAAATCTATGAAGCTATATCGAACATCCCAAACGACAAAATTTTTTTGCTGTCCTTTCGTGTCGTGACGTGTTGGTCAAGTGTGCGGGCGTTCATACAATTACATACAATTTATTCTCACAGATTTTTGTCTTGTCGTGTTGTGACGTGTCGTGTCGGAATAGTGTGCGATATGCTTAACTTGGACAACACACATTCAAAATAAACGCAGCACTTGCAATAGACTCATCCATGCCTTTTTTCCCTTCATTATATCCCAAAGATTGAACAAAACCAACAGATTACTTATATACAAACAAATACTAAGACCGGCATTATTAAATAGAAGTCACTCTATCTTGCATTCGGACAAACCTCATTTGCATTCGGACAAACCTCAAAGATAAACAAACTAAACTTACAAGCCTGCCAAAATCTCGCACTGCAAAGAATTTTCCGAATTCTATGGTATATTAGAAACGTGGACATTCATAAGGACTTTAGAATCGACACAGTACAAAAATACATACGCGACAAAGCGTTGAAGCTCTTCGACAAGATAGACCGACATACTAATAGCACCATGGATATTCTCAGATTCCCGACCAGGGCACACGAAATATACCCTCACCTCAGAAAAATCACTATCTAGTGCAAACCATCTGCACACTAACTAAATCGAAGTACCCATTGTAGCCAAGATTCATAGCTGAGCGCAAGAGCGCTCATCGAGAAAAGTGGAGTAAGGGTGAATAGCTTCACCAGCTCCAAACGAACCCAGTTCCTCGACCTCGTCGTCAAATATTGCCAAGGAGTTTCGGTTTTTCAGTCTTCACACTGTGCTGCACAGTATGTTGCTCACTAATCAAAGATACTTTGAGAATATTATCTATTCTTACGTGGTGCGATAAGAACAATGAATCTATATCCTTCAGAGCATCCGCTTCGCAGGTGGATACAGGGATCACGCAACTGAGCCTAATACATATTGGTTATTGCCTCGTTTGAAGCTGAGGAATATAATTGGATGATAACGAGACCTGTTGAGAGACTTGTTAGAGGGATCTGGATCTGACTACGATTGTAGCGTCAATGATGAAGATAGTGAGTCGCCACTTTTATGTCTAATTTCATTCCATTGTATACATTGATTTTGTATGTTTCCTTCCACACTTATTTATTCATTCATTTTGTCCTATACAGTAGTCCCTCGACTTACGTCGGAATTAGGTTACGAGAATATGCGACGTAAGTCGAAAACGACGCAACTCGAGGGTAGATGGAACCCCAGGCGATAAATGTATAAACTTTCATTTTTTGAATATGAATGTATTTATTTTTTAAGTTTGTACATAATTCCTTTTTTTAAAGAAAATCGTGGATTTTCGTCCACATAGGTTTTATACTTGCACCGTTCATCTAGTGCTTATACACGACCACACGTTGAATTGCAAATAGAAATGAAGGCAACAAGTAGAAACCGGAATACGTATTTATAAAACTTACGAAGAAGAAAATAGACGGCTTTAAATATGTACAAATATGTACATATTTGACATAAAGCACTAAAAAGCAACCCATTAATTGTTATCATCTTTAGAATGAATAGCCTCTATTTCTTCTGTTTGTGGGTTGACTGGTTTACTGGCGAAGAAGGTCGAAATTCGCGTTTGGGGTAAAGTTTGTTTTCTTTTTTCTTCGACCAACTGCTTTGTAATCGTTGACAGAAGTGAAGACTTCGTTTGAAATTTCTGCACTTCTTGATTTGTCAGGATCATTTTCTTTGAAGATATTTATATATAATATTAGTAATGCTTTATGAGAAAGATTATTGGCTTCCAAATATTTCTTTATTGTCGGACAGAAACGTTGACCAAACCAATCACGAAATATATTAGAAGTAACCCAGGCCTTTTTGTTGCACCTCTAAATAACCGGTCGATTTTCTTTGCATACATTTTTGAAAGCCCTTGGATTTTCTGATTGATAAACAGCAAGAGGTTTCAGTTTCAAATCACCTGATGCATTCCCTCCAAGAAGCAAAGTAGTCCTGGATTTTTCTTCCTTAAAGCCAGGAGCTCTTCTTTCTTCAATCGAAAGAAATGCTCTTCAGGGTAAGCGTTTCCAATACAGGCCTGTTTCGACAACATTAAACACCTGCTGTGCACAATATCCTCTATTTTCAATAATATCATATAAAGTGTTTGGAAAGATCGTCGCTGCGTCATAGTCCGAACTATCCGCTTTACCTGTTACTTTTACATTGTAGATTTTACTTCTTTTCTTGAAGTTTTCAAACCATCCATTGCTGGCAACGAAAGTATCTCCTCGATTCAAGTTTGCTTGTTCGAATAAGCTTTTTTCCTTCGCCTTAATAGTTAACGTGCTCACCGGCATATTTTGATGGTTCAGGTCTTTGATCCAAATAATCAATATTTTTCCCAATGCAAACCAAATACGAAAACTTTCCTACGAAAATCGCGCTCACACAATCCTGGGAATTTCCTTTTACCAGAGGAACAGTTTTCATATGAACAAACATCTGTTCTATGAAAACGGCGACGTAAGTCAAGGGATGGATGACGTAATTTCAAGGGTTTGGTCTCAAAGTAATGAACGACGTAAGTCGAAAAAACGTATAACAAGGGAGACGTAAGTCAAGGGATTACTGTACATTGATTTTGAATGATGTTTCCTAATTTATGAGAAGATGGAGGTCTTTTAATACAATTAACAAGATTTTTAAATTGTTCTTTTTTCTCATAAAAAGACTAACAATAAAGTAACTTTATGATGAAAATGCAAGAAACGAAACAAAGTTAATTCGCTAAGGCAGTCGCATTTCTATTCGCTAGTTATTTTTTCTTAAAAATAACTTACAACTCTCTATTATTTTTCCATCAACCGACAGAAACTGTAAATAATGTACACTCTTCGATCGTGGCATATGGTCATAATATCCAAATACGTCACTGAGTTTATCTCAAATTGACTACAAGCTACTTGTTGTGATAAGCAATTTATTAGAAATAAGCTGCACATCTAATCAGACACGAGCATAGAAAACAATCGATTTGTTACAATTCCTATACTAAATTTGTCAAATTCAACGTCCAGTTGATTATGATAGCAATTAGTAACAAATATAACACAACCATTGATTTAGTGTTCTGTGGTTCACTTTTTTACGATTCTAAATTGTCTTGCTTCGAAGTGTGCAGTAACAGCTACAATCATTGCCAATGGCGGAACATGAATCACCGTGACTTGTGCAGTGCGTTTCAGATCAAATCTGACACACTCCGATCGTTTTCGTTTTCTTGTGTAACTTTAGATCGTTTTGCCAGAGGACGAGTTTAATTTATCGCCCAAACAATTCATAAATTCTCACATGGAAGCCCTGTGAACTGGGCCGACAAGATAAACCTAGCTGATTACAGAACGATCGTAGTTTTATCTTTTGTCATGCAGTGTCTACTCAAATTTGACTGATAAGGCTCGACTTTGACTTGAAAGTGAGTCGCCACAGGTGTGAATCTGTTTGCTTATCGAAATTTGCTACTTACAATAATTATCTAGACACCATCGTGCACAGAATCCGATTTGTCTTGTTATAAAGTCCTTGCTGGTTGCTTTCGCCTCTAGACGCAACAGCGGATTATTTGAATGACTGGCTAAGGTTCTCTGAAACAAAGATATAAATTAGTAAACCTCTTCACGGCCACGTGATAGTAAATCAATTGGCAGACAACACGTTTGAGCAGCAGCTTAATTCTTACCTTTATTGTTGCTTTGTTTTCACTAGTTTGAGCAAATTTTTCGAGGGCTATCAGCGACAACAGTTGCACGTCCGGATTCACATCGTCCTCCAAGTTCCCGATCAAATATGATAGCGTTGTGTCTGAGAGCATTGCAATGCTGCTAGGACCCGCCAGTTTTTCAGCCAAGCAGCCTAGGATTACGCACAAATTTCGCTCCTTTCGAGGCGATCTTCCCAGAGAATTTGTTATCATGTCGGCCACTTCAAGAACAGATTCTTTGGTAGGGAGAGGGCTGTCGTCCAAAAGTAAGGCAATAACACTGGGGCCCATTGGATGCTCGACTGGCACGACACGAATCAGCGACTGCACAAGCTGAATCCATCCCGCCGGCTTGTCTGTAATTATATGCAGCAGAACCATCGAACTGGGTGGCTCGGGTTCACTGTTGATGGAAATTATTTTAAAATTAACACGGTAATTATCTGACCTTTAAATAATTGAAAACGTAGGAGTCAGGAATGGAAACGTGTAGGGTGGAAAAGTTGGAAAATGTCACGCATATGACCCCACACGTGAACCATTTAACTCTCCATCGCACTTACTTGTCAACTATTGTCCCAATAACGTCCAGTGTTTCGACGACAAGTTGGTCGACTGTCTCGCGTAACGTCTTTTTGTTATAGTGCTCCAGTGAGCAATACCGTTGCGCTGGCTGATCGGAACTGCTGGACACAGTTTGTCTTGGCAACGGTTCGTTCGGCGGCAGACCATCTTCGACCTTGTCCTTGCACAAACAAACGCCCATGGTACCCGGGGGCGGCCAAAGGAACTCTAATTCTGGCAATGGCAGCTATAGCGACGACGGCACAAGGTGAATAATCCAAACGGACGATGATTTTGGTCTTCTGTCACTTTTACTTTCCACAATGAATAATTTAATGCGGGCGCGAATGTGTCACACAAAATTTTCCGAACTGGCTTCTACTAGCGAGCAAGCATTTCTTTGCAATTTTGTAATAACAGCTCGCTCTCGTCAACTGCCAAGCTACCAAAAAGCTATTGCAGATTGTACGAGATCACTTTTACTTTCGCAATGGGAAGATTTGGTACTCTTCTCGGTTTTAACGCGTATATTTACCTCTCCCCGACCTTCGCCGTGACTTCGAGATCGATGCGCCCTATTCGCTTGTTGACACTCTTGGTTATCGCTTACGGAACTAAAATCGTCGGACACTCAACGGCACTGTGTAAAAACTGAATGGGGGAGAAGAATCGTCACGAAATGTCAATATTTATGGAAAATTGTCCGAGTCGAAAGTTGGACATGACTTTGTTTTCACTCGTATTTTGGTTGAAGATTTTGATGACGTGCACGTGAAAAATGCATTGGAAATGCTTGTCAATTGGTCGAATTACCAATACGACAGCTAACTCAATGTAATTTCAAGGAAGTCTTGCTAATGATATTCACGGAAATGAAAACGTAACATAAAATTATTTAGACACGAAACTGCGCGACGACGACAGAACTACAGGGCAGTCAGTCGAACTTCAGTGGTTCGGTGGTTGTCAGATGATTGAACGACGTTTTGTCTATCAATTTGGAGACGGTTTGGTTGGTAGCAGTGGTGGGAGTGAAATAAGTATCAGTGGCTCTCAAACTATTGAACGGAAAACGGAAATAAATTTGCAAAATTTATTTCCCGTTACAAACTGAATTATGATAAATTATTTATAGAATTGGAAATTACGAGTACATAGAAATAAAACGAAAAATTAAATAAAACAATTAACAAGATAAATCAATAACAAATTAATAAATAACAAATAAATAAAACATTGAACATATAGCTTAGGATAAAGGGTTGCGGATGGCTTTGAAAAGGGAGGATTTGAAGGATAATTTTGAGGCTGTTGGAGAATACAGATTACTTATGCTATTGAATATCCTGCAGCATCTATTTATCGGCTCATTAGCTGCGTAAGTAGTGGAGTGTGGATATTCCTTAAGTAAACGAGAGGACCTGGTGTTTCTTACAGGGTTATTCAAAACTATTTTGCTATTCAGGAATTCAACTTTGATGACGCCTCTAATGACGTCGAATGTGAAGCAGGCCGAAAGCATCTTTCTTCTAGATGCAAGTGTTAATAAGTTTAGATGACCCAGTCGAAATTCATAAGGAGGAAGGGTATTAAAATCGTAAGGGCTGTATAGTTCTCTCAATGCGAAAAGTAAGAATTGCTTTTGTATGGACTCGAGTCTGCTAGTGTGGGGTTCAAAAGCCGGATTCCAGCAAATGGAAGCATATTCGAGAATGGGGCGTACTAGTGAGATGTATAAGGATCGTGTGACCCACAGGTTACGAAATTCCTTGGCACGTCTTTTGATGAAGCCTAGCTGTTTGTTTGCCCAGGAAAGTATTTTATCATAATGCAAGGTGAAGCGGAGTCGCTCATCCAAGACAACACCAAGGTCGACAACGTTATCAACTCGAGCTAACAACTTATTCCCGAGGAAGTATGTGTTATGTGAAACGGTGCATTTTCGGGAGAAACTTATAACTTGGCACTTAGGAATGCTCATTACACCAATGATCAAGTGAATCAAGTTTGGATTGGAGAAAGAGTGCATCGGATTTAGATTTAATGATATGATAGACTTTGAGATCGTCGGCATAAAGTAGATGAGGTATATTTGATAGGACGTCAGATAGGTCAGAAATAAATATATTAAAGAGAAGTGGGCGTTGAAGTTGAGGCGGTGCGTATAATGAACGCGTGCAGTTTTGCGAGAGAAGCTAATTGCGCGGCATTTGGCAATGTTAAGAGGGAGCTTGTTCGCAAAGCACCAATGGTCTAAAGAGATCAGTTTAGACTGGAAAAAGGTAATTTCACATGGTGACCTAATAACTTGGTAGATTTTGAGGTCGTCCGCATATAGTAAATGAGGAATGTCAGATAAAACCTCCGATATGTCAGATATAAAAATATTAAAAAGAAGAGGGCCAAGATGACTTCCTTGAGGTACACCAGATTTAACGTCGACTTTCTTAGAAATAAGACCTTGGAATATCACGAATTGCAAGCGGTCGTGGAGGTAGGAGCCAAGCCACTTAAGTAAAGATCCTGCAATACCGAATTGTTTCAGCTTAGGGATCAAAATGGAGTGATCAACTCGGTCGAATGCTTTGCTAAAGTCTGTATAGACTGCGTCAATTTGATCACCTTTCTCCATTTTGCACAAAACATCAGAAACAAGCACCATAAGATTAGTTGTAGTAGAATGACCTTTCCTAAATCCATGCTGCTGCTCGTTCAGTCGAGCGTCGACCAGAGGAGAAATTTTGCAGTAGATGATTTTTACTAATGTTGGAAGAACAATAGTATTAAACTCGTTTCGCCGAAAATTCATATTTCTTTATATATATATATATATATATATATATATATATATATATATATATATATATATATATATATATATATATATATATATATATATATATATATATATATATATATATATATATATATATATATCAGCAAAATGATTAAGGGAGATAATCTCTGGAGTGGCCGATCCGATTGATCTGAAATTTTCGGAGAACGTAAATGTATACAGTAGGTAGGTCCATGACTTTTTCAAATTCAGATATCCTAAACCTTTGGGCGGCGGCGAGCGTTTTAGCGAATTTTGAGGAACTTCTATATTTCGAAGCAGTGTAAATTTTTGTTAAAGAAAAGTATTGGGAATGAAAATTAATTATGCTCTAAGCTTGTCTTTGATAAAAAATTGGAAATTTTGAGTCGTGTGTGGGTGCAAGGTGCCTAAAAGTAGGCAAGGAATTTTTTTCAAATTTTGATTTGTCATTACTTGTAAGAAAAACAATGGATCATCGTGAAAATTACAGAGCATATTGATGTTGACTAAAATTTGGCACATATTGATTTTCAGCATAAAGCGGGTAACCCTGTAGCTGTGGCAGGCTGCTGAAAAAAAATCCTTCAAATCATTGACCTTCTGAAAAATTTTTGATTTTTGACAAAAATTTCAAATCTTTGATAAATCTTATCCTTTGTCCTTCATCTCAAGATAAAATTTTCAAAATTCCGATTTGCATAAGAACGGCAACCCATCACCAAATTACCTCTATTTTCAGCACTCGAAAGTTCTGTTCACGAGAACCGAAAACCGGATAATCCAATCATAATGAAATTTGCAGGACATGTTGGTATTAACTAGGACCAGGTCTGATAGAAGCGATTTTGAAATGCGGGCAACCCTGTGGCAGTGGTACCATCTTGAAAAATAACTGAGAAAAAAAACATCTTTTTGGCCTATAACTTCCGATTCAGCCATCAGATTTTAACAAAACTTACACAGTACTTGGGTATAGGGCTGGCAGCTGTGGTGATTTTAGTCTTATAAATCTTGCAAATTTGCTCAGCAAAATAAAGCTTTTTTCCCTATAACTTCCGGTCCAGTGTAGAAATCAAAACGAAGTTCATGCAGTAAATGGACCTTAGTGTGAAGTTAATGTCGTACAAAAATCATGAAAGGGCTGCCAGCTATGACCATTTTTGTAATTTTGTGGAATTTCTTTACTGAGCGATTATGTCATTAGATTTGCAATTGAGAATGATCCTGTAATGAAAATTAACAACAAATATTAACGTTTTAAAAATTTGAAAAGTTTTAAGGATGGTAACCCTAAAATTTTTTTCACCCGTATACCTTCCAGCGCAGTGATTCAATCGAAACGAAATTTACTGGTTGGGTTTAACTTAACGTGAAGCAGATTTGGTATATTTATTGTTTTGCTGCTGACACAGGCTAACCAGCATTAGCCATTTTCGTAAATATTGCACCAACAGATGCTTCAAATAACGTACGCATATGCAAAGCATTTGCGATAAAAATAAGAAACCAATTTTTAAATTTCCCGAGTTTTGAACATTTTTCGGATGGCAGCCTCAAACAACGTTTAACAGCTGAAACTTTCGATGAAATCCTCCGATGAGAACGAAATTCAAAGGATAAATTGATCTAAGTATGAGCTTGTTATGGTAAACTTTTTGCTGCTTCATTGGAAAAGTATTGCCAGCACTGAACATTTTCATCATTTGTATTATAGTTGAGTTTTTTTTGTCACTCAAAGACAATTTCTTCGAAAATTAGTTTTCTAGCGGTTCAGGTGCGCTAGAGTTTTTCAAATAAACATGATACATCTATTGGCGATAAACAAAAATGTGTGTCAAACTACCTCAAATAACCCTACTATCTTGATCACTTATTCTTGTCATCGTTTTGTGTGATACTCCGTCCGTTTAAAGGGTATTCGACGGACCCATCATCTAGACATTTACCAAGAAATGTAACAGGTAACGCTAGGTGAATTCTCCACTATACTACCCGGTACTTTAATGAGCAATACATTAAAATCGGAGTAAAAATTTGTAACTTAGCTAGGATGAAGCTGTTATAATCAGTTTTTGTGTAAACTCCACAGTTTTAAACACTATCTGTTCTTGTTTCGTGAAAATATTTGATATTAATTTTGCTTTTGTGAAAAAATACATTTGACAATATTTTTACCGACGGTCGTCACATTATTTTTAACACAAGCACCATTGTGGAAAGTTTGTTATTGAACAAAGAAATATAAGGATACCTAAAAATTCACTAAAACGACCGCTTTCACTTAAGGGTTAAATATTATTTATTTTAAATTAAACTTTGACACTGCTGCTTTTAAATAAGTCATCATTAAATACTTCAATTACCACCCACACCATTCCACCCGTTCCAAAACAAAAATATCCCAGAATGCGTTATGTCTGCCGCCTCATTAATGGCTCATTTCCAAACACACCTCATTTTCGGCATGGATGTTAACATGCTAAACACTAACATCAACTCACCGAAGTTAAGGTCGCCTGTTCATAAGATTTGCCATAGGAAATTTTCTTCTGGCTACATGACACGAGTATAATTTACTTAGCACGTGATAGTTCTCTCTGGCTTCCTGCTGCTTACTCTCACTTCCAAAAGAAACAAGTTCTGTGCTAAGGATACATGAAATTCATTGCAGGCGATTCATGATGAAAGTGCTAATTATTAGAAACCATGAAAGCTTAGATACTTCGAGAGCTTACAAAGAAAAATGCAAAAGATATTTTATTCAAGCTTTAGATACATGAGCAATGTTGAGTATCTAACAATTTTTGCAAACGAGCGCTAAACTTTGGCTGGATATTTCTGTTATAGCCCGTCCAGACTACGGATACTTAAGTATCCGCATACATAAGTATCTGCCAAAAGATGGTCCACACTGCAGCGACATTTGCAGATACATTTTACCCTTGCCATGAAAATGAATGAAAAGTATGCGCTAATTGTAGATACATTTTCGAGCAATAGCGGATACAATTGTATCCGGATACATAAGTATCTGGAAACAACGGTCCACACTTGAAATTAGCTCACACTGTTGTATGCAGATACAAAACTATGTGAAAATTACTAGTGTGGACCGTTGTTTCCGTATACTTATGTATCCGGATACATAAGTAGGCGCTGTTGGAAAATGAATGCGGATACTTCTTCGATTGAGCGATTATTGATTCGGAAGCGAGAAACACTTTGCGATGCAGTGCACGCATTGTAATGCACTTGAAAGCAATGCTGTGTTCTCACAATTAATGCCAAATTAATTTGTGGAGGTTTGATATTTAGATTTTCTGCATCTGTTTTTCGTCCATTTACAATTTAATGCCTGGAATGTAATTCCCGCCTCAATTTAAATAGTTGTTGCACGGCCAAATATTTTCAAACAAATATCAATCGATGCAGTGTTTTCATAAATTAGCCTGAACGATGCAGTGCAAGTTGTTACACAGAATCACATGAGTTTTAAATTTCAATGCAGTGCAGTGGACTGCACTGCATCCACAAGCATCATTTGCTCATGCTTTTTCGATTGAGCGATGAATGATTGTGTTATAGGTACAACATACCTACCTGTGTCATTTTTAATGACTCTGCAGGTTAGCCTGAACCTAGGGCAGGCATGTAAATGAAAATCTTTACCTCATTCCTGGTAAATAGCCAATGTCCAAATGACCCATTTTTCAGCACACAAAACATGTGTTGAGAACTCTCGACCTCATTATCATACCAAAATGAAATTCACGGGACAAGGCGGTTTGGAAATGCAGCATGTCTAAAAGACTTTTGGTGGTTGTTACTGAGTAATTTGGCCACTTTCGTTCCGAGAAAGACTGCCATGGAAATTTCATCCACTGTATACCTGAGTATATTATTCGATTAATCGATTATTTCATTTTATTTAACCTGCATATAGATGCTTGTGAAAAAAGGAGTCATGTATACATACATATGTATATATATATATATATGTATATACATAATATGTTAGTATATATATATGCATCTGAATTTCGGGCAAAGTGATTCTAATAGTAATTTTCATTGAAAACCGGCAATTGCCTACTTTTAGAATTTCAGTGCCCACAAATGTTTCATTTTCCAATACTCTATCTTAGCCATTCTTCAAATATAAATTTTCTTATCAGATTTTCATTCTCATATCCCATGCATTCATCAATGCATCCGCAAAATTAGGTCCACAGCAATTCTTTTTCAAATGTTTCCGCATACAATTGTATCTGCGGTCTGGACGGGATTATATGTTTCCGGATACTTATGTATGCGGATACTTAAGTATCCGTAGTCTGGACGGGCTATTATGTTTCAGACAACTAGCGATGGTCCGGCAAATTCTGCTTTAAGTTTCCGCCGAATCAGTCGAGCGTGTGCGTTTGTGTCGATTGGATGTGATTGGATCGTTCCGATGAAAGTCTCGGTATTCCGTTGAAGTGTATGCTTCCGGTCGGGAAATATCTAAACTGTTTTGGCCTGCCTGCAGCGTGTTTCTGAGTCTGAAGGAATTATGTTATCTAGGTTAGCGTGTAGTATTCTTCTATGGAGTTTTATAGCCAGTATTGGGAGTTGCATTAGTATTCCGTCATGCTGCCCGAAAGGATACGTTCTAGTCGATACAACCGGCGACAATGCGAGACTCTATCGTTGGCGATTGTTCAAGTGTGTCCTGCAACCGGGTGATCCCTTTGAAATACACGGTTTCCATATTGTGAATAATAATACGAATAATATACCGAAATGTGAAGATGTAGTCGCCGTACAAATGAACGGAGTTGTCCCGCTCGGCAACCAGAGCTGTTTAGGGATACTTGATGGTAGTTATCATGCTCTCACTTGTCCTGTTCATCCTTCGGAATTGATAGCGGAAGTGAATGTTGTGAAGAAGTGTTGTCCGCTCGGTTCGGCTTACAATTTTCGCGAGAAAAGGTGTAATAAGTTGCCGGGCAAGTCAAAAGCGATCACCAATTTCGGGTATCTGTTCGAGGATCCCACCATAGTGCATAGCGGTAATCTAGATTGTCTAAGTACGAGTGTCGTCGTCGACTATCGGTCCAGTGATTTCAATGTCAGTTTTCGGGACGGTAGAATTATCGTGGGACAAACTGGCTTTGATACCGCGTCATTTTGCTTGGAGTCGTTATTGAGCGAGAAGAGTTCCGGTGGTCCGGTGGATCCTGTAGCAATTGAAGCTGGGCTAATTTTACCGAATTTGCTCAGCGATGAGTTTTTGATAAGAGTGTGCCACACGGCTGCAGTATGTGATCGAATTGCGTGTGTGAGACGATGTTGTAAGTTTGATGAGCGACTGGTGCGACGCAATGGAACGACGATGTGCATTTCGGATGCAAAGGATTTGCATATTGACTTCTACGATACCGAGCAAATTGTAGCTGGAATTGAAAATTTTACGACTTTATCACCAAAAAGTATGTATAATCTTCAACTATCTTAATATTTAAAAATTTTAAATCCCTACTGAAAATAAAATATATTTTATTTTAGTGAAATCAAAAGCTTTCTAAAGCATTAGATTTTATCCATTATTGAAAATATTTAATTCAAAACTAAAGACACATTAATACCAACGGCATACCGCCACATATTAATCTATTACGCTAAGTTAAACTAAGTAAAGTCATTCAATTATCTATGTATATTTCAAATTACTGATAAAATCGACTATTTGCTTATCGAATCGAATGTTTATCTATTTTGACCGCAAACGATCCATAATGGTCGTTGATTTGTGACGTGATTTTCTTATCGAGTGGAAGTGGCTTTATTGTATTTGCTTTAAAATGAAAAGGAAAAATTAGCTTAGAGCCAATTTTTCGTGATCGTACTTTTCGTTTGGATTTTAATTTAAAAGAAAGTGTATTACTTAGAACGAAAGGAAGAAAAACGAAATTATCTTTCCAAATTCATGTATTGACTTCTGAGAAAACTTACAAAGAGTATTGATATATAGATGTAAACTAAATCTATTTTTAAAATTATAGTAAATTAGAGGTTTTTTTTCGGGTTCAGCTGGCATACTTCTCTATTACTATTTGAAATTCAAACCCACGATAGTGCAATTTGTTTTAAACACTTCATACTCTGGAAGAAATTATTAAAATTACTACTTGATACTTATTTTATTTGCCATTAAAACCAACTATTCACTAAAGTTTCAAAAAATTCCATGCACATAAATCTCTTTAGCTCTTAATTGACAGATATTCAATAAATCTCTACATTTTTATGAGACTCAATTTAAAAAAAAATGTCTACACAAATTAAAGTGTTCACTTTACGATCATTGGTTTTCGTTTGGCATCCGTTTTGAGTTTTACAATTGACGAACAGAAATAAACAATTCATAAAGATACATTGATGATAGAAACCAAAATAAACTTGAAAGTTGCTGGTTAACGTTACTAGAGAAGATGGAATGAGGGGGAATACATTTGTCTGTTTCGGGGAAAATTTGTTTGCGCACATACACGAAATTTAAATGTAAGCGTATGAGTGATCACACCTGTTTTTCCAAAGATTTGCTTATTTATCCTTAACCTATATTGATTTTTTGGAAAGTGATTTAACTGTTTCATTGTTTTTTCGGCGGAAGTCCCTGATGTATAAATTCAAAAGAATATATGCATGATACGGACAAAAATGATTCAGTTGATGAATTCTAATCATTTTAGGTAGATTTGCTAAATTTACATATTAGAAACAAGCTTCCAATTTCAATGCACAATCGTTGCATTGAAATTGGAAGCTTGTTTCTAAAATGCAAATTTAGTTTCAAATTTATCAAATGTAAACTTATTAGTTGGGATGGTACCTAATCAAATAATTAAGGAATAGAGTGTTTGAGCATGTCCATGAATCATTTTGAGCATAGAGAACCACTTTTCTGGAATCTATGCGACTGAATAGTGTGAATAATGAATTTGAAAACGAAACCATTTAATTATGTTGAAACATGTATCTTTGAGCCATATTAATAACCTTCTTGTGTATTTGGACGGAAAGCTGTACTTTGTGTGCCAAAACATCATCAATTCTTCCATAGAAAACTTTTTTTGTGGCAGTTATTCTTCGGAATTTTACTATTGTAATAATAATAATAATAGCTTTATTGATGCATTTGGTGATTTAGTGCTATACAATATCTTAAGTTTAGGGTTTAGACAGAGTCTTTACATCTAAGTTGTGATAACTAATATATACTATAAGATTGTATACATACGGGAGCTTAGTAGTGTATTTTAGGGAAAAATAGCTTAAAACCTAATGTAGCCGTAAAACTAACTTAAATGTAACTTAAGATAAACTTAAAACTAAATTAATCACGGTAATTAGAGTATTAAGGTTACCGGACTATCTGTAGACAAGTGATGCAAACAAAGGATTGTTAGAGTTTTGGCAACTATCAAAAAATTTTCTGTGGAGAAGTTCAGCGGATTCCAAAACGGTTTTTAATTTTGCCAGCTGGTGAAGACGGTGAGTGGAGAAGAAAAACGGAAGGTTAAAAATGATTTTCAGACATTTATTCTGCAAAATTTGCAACTTACGTTTATGCGCTAGAGCACAGTCGTTCCAAACGGGGCAGCCATATAGAATTATAGGTTGCAGGGTCGATTTATAAATGAGTAATTTGTTGACTACTGAAAGCTTCGATTTTCTATTTATAAGGGGGTAGGTAGACAGGATGCTTTTCAGGATCTTCGATTTTATTGATTCTGTATGTTGCATAAACGTGAGTCTATAGTCAAGGTGAACCCCTAAATACCTAATATCTTTTGTCCATGATGCATGAGAGCCAAAAATTTGTATATGTGGATTCGGTAAGTTTCTCGTGGCCCGTTTTTTGGTAAAAAATATCGCTTGAGTTTTCCCAGCATTTATTTGGATCTTCCATTTGCTGCAAAAATCATTGATTAAACGCAATTGTTGTTGGAGATTATTGACAATTCGATCAGGGTTATTATCACTAGAGAATAGTGCAGTGTCGTCAGCATACATTGCAATGCTGCAATCCTGGAATTGAGGCATGTCTGACATGTAAATATTATACAAAGTCGGACTGAGAACCGAGCCTTGCGGAACTCCCGCGGGGATATTATGTTTTTTGGAAAGGCACTGTGCTTTAACAGCAAACGATCTGGAAGACAGAAAATAACTTATAACTGTACATAAGTAGATGGGAAAGGATAAACGAATTAATTTATAAATGAGGCCATCATGCTAGACAGTGTCAAAGGCCTTTTCAATGTCTAAAGCTATCAGACCGGTGGAATTTTTCAAAGAAAATTGTTGCTTAATATGATGGACGACTCTAGTTAGCTGATGAGTTGTAGAGAGCCTTGGTCCAAAACCAAATTGAAAGTCCGGGATAATTGAACATTCTTCCAGTTTACTTCGTATGCGAGACAGAATAACGCGTTCAAATAGCTTGCTTACTGACGACAACAAACTAATTGGTCGATAGCTGCACTATTATAATAATTTATTAATTGCTTTACTTTGAACATCCGAGCCGCTATTGGCAGGTCATTCTGGCTAGAGTTTATCACTGAGTGTGTAACTCAGTTTAAGCTAATTGCAATTATAGGCATGGATGCATAGTCACTAAAATTATTCAAGTTGAATAGTTGGGAGTTTTGTATTCACAACAGACGAACTAATCGCATGCGAGGAGTAATTTGTGAAATATTAGAGGTTACCAGCTATTTATTCGAATTTGAAAACATCTAAATTTAATGAAAAATTCCTCTTCAGCTAGCTTATAGAAGTTTACTTGAGCCTAGTAATTGTAAGCTCGTTTGTAGAAACTTCAGCAGCTAAGGAAATCTTTACTCACCCACAGGCTGCTAGTGGCTGTAGTCCATGGTTCAAATTAATCTTTCATGTCTTAGCTCGAGGCTTGAAAATACGTGTGGCGGAACTAATTCTCTGTTATCATTGATAAAGATAGACAGTCCTGAGGTTTAAAATTACCAGCTCCCAACAAACACTATTCGATTCGAATTTAAAGAAGATTCCACAAGCCAACTGTTCTATCTAGGTATCCATAGGTGTCCCCTCTGTTTTTGGAAATTAAAACTACGCACCTGAAGAACCAGCAGCAGTCACAGCGTGATATCCTTCATGTAGATGGCGCTCCCAATATGCCAACCAGCAGCAACCATAAACATAAACACGAAGAAAGCAACAACAGCCAGAAAAGGACTAGATGCCCCAAAAGTGATTGTTTATGATTGCACAAGCCAAGCGAATGAACAAACCCACGTTAAACACAAAACAAAACCTTTTATTTTCTTAATACTTCACGATTTTATCCATTAAACATTACTTGAAATATATATGACCAAAATGACAACTCGTTGCCTCGTTTCCCGTCGCCATTGATTTCAATTCTAACCCTTACTCCGAAAAACACAGAAAAATTGACCAAAACGTGTTGCCCGATCCTCACACTGTGGTTCGAAACAGTTGCTGATATGTATCACTGGTTCTCAATCCCAAATGATGAGTATCACTGGTTCTCAATCTCAAACATCCTGCCCGGCTGGACCAGTAGGTTCAGGATTAGCCTCTATGAGTCGGCACACCCGCTGTACTGGTCGAGTGCACGTCCCCTTTGCATGTTGAATGGTCACAGACCGGACGAGCCCGTCGTCACCGGGATGGACAGCAATGATTTTGCCAAGTCGCCAATGGGTTGGTGGTAGATTCTCCTTGCGGACGGCCACGATATCGTCAAGTTGCAAATTATCTGATGCCTGACGCAAATTCTGCCATTGTTTCAGTCGACCGATGGGGCCATCTGCGATGGGAGGTTCTGGAACAGCTACCAGTGAACGCCCAATGAGGAAATCAGCAGATGATAAAGCCAAATGATCATCGATTCCATCGTGCAGCGCAATCAATGGACGCGAGTTGAGGCATGCTTCAATGCGTGACAGCAACGTATGCAGTTGATCGTAAAAGAATGACTGCTTGCCTGTAACGCGCAACAAATGCCTTTTTGCAGATTTCACCGCCGCCTCCCATAGACCTCCTTGGTGCGATGTCGTCCCGTGCCATGTCGTCCCGTGATTAGCCACTTGTTGTTGGGTATAAGTGCTACGCCATTCCATGAGATCCTTCTTCAAAATGGTATTTGCGCCAACAAACGCAGTGCCATTATCACTATATAAATGGTGACATGGACCGCGCCGGCTAATGAAGCGAGCAAATACATTAAGGAATGCCTGTGAGGATAAGTCCTCCGCCAGCTCGATATGGACCGCCTTGGTTGCCATACATACGAATATTGCCACATACGTTTTGACCACAGTCCGTGTCCTCTTGGTCCCAACTCGAATATTAAAAGGGCCACAGTAATCTACCCCCGAAGACGAGAACGGAGGAGCTGCCACCACCCGTGATCTAGGTAGAGATGCCATTTGTTGTTGCGACATCGCCTGCTGATACCGCCTACATGTGACACATTCATGGATACATCGTTTTACCACAGCTCTGCCATGTATAATCCAATATTTTTGTCATAACGTTTGTAGCATAAGCTGTATCCCGCCATGTAGTGTCAAGGTGTGCGCCTCTCGTACAATAAGCCTAGTGAGCCGGCTATATTTCACCAGAATCATGGGATGTCGCTGGTCATCGTCAAGCTGAGCATGTTTGAGTCGGCCACCAACTCGAAGTATATGCTGATGATCCAAAAACGATGCGAAAGCTACGATTGAGCTTGACGATGGAAGCCTCGAACTGTTGCCTAATAGATGAATCTCAGTGCCAAAGAATTTGTACTGCTCGGTCCGAATATGCCATTGCAAAGCCTCGTCCATTTCATCCGCGCCAACGACTGGTTTATGCCAATGATGCCTGCGTGTTGTATGCCATCGCAAAATGTATGCTGTTGTTCGAATTAGCCGCTCAATGCTGCTGAAGCGGTCTAGCAAGGATAAAACTGCAATCGGATAAAACGGTCCGAGTTACTAACGAAAAACTGTACAATGCACATTTTAGAAAGGAAACATTTATCTTACTCTACGTATCAGAAGGGTAAGAATTTCAAAGATAGCGAGGCTCATACTATACTCAGAGTAGGGAATTCGGAATTTAGGGCGTTGTACAGACTCAATAAAAACAATTAAGCAATAATAATGAAAACACTAAGCTTAACAACAATACTCCAGGACACTACTCACGAAGGAGATATACAGGCGTTCCCAATTAGAATATATCAGCAAAAGGACTGGACGACACGCAAGATATGGACATCAAATCAAAGTTTAGTATCAAAAATTACTCCAAGGTCCTTGAAATTATCAACAGGACTGAAAATTAACTAAGAATGGAATAGGAAAACGTGATGCAAGCTAATTTACATGTATAGGACTATCTGGAAACATTTAGCAACATTAAGATTAATAGAATTGACAAACCACCAGCTTCTCTATGTACACAGGTCATCCTGCAGCTGGAAATCACCGAATTCATCTACCTAAATATTTTTAGGTCGTCAGAGTACAAAAAACACGAGAAGTTAAACAGAGAAGGAAGATCGTTTATAAACAGAATCGAGCCTTGTGATACAAGGGAATTATGATAGAAGATGGAAGAAGAACAAAAGTTAAATATAAAACAAGCACGATCACGAAGGTAAGAAGGAATCCAACAGCGAAGTTGAACCAAGATATTGGATCTATCGAGCTTTTAGAGGGTTTTTGCTGGTTGATAATAAAAGTAACAGTATCAGTAAATGGAAGTAAGTTTTTTTTCGTTGTAGATGGCAAAAAAATCTTCAAAACATACCCGGGCTAACAAACTACGAATTATATAAGATTTTTACTTACTAAAAAAATTCCATTTACAGGCTACGAAGGTCCGGGCCTCCGCTTTTGCATTACTTCAACCCGGTCGTGCTTGCTTCGGAGCTATCGGTGCTTAATCACCTCAGAATTTACCTCAGCTTGTTGGTCGGCAAGGACCCTCCTCTCTCTTTGAGCGCAGTATTTTCTTAACATATGTTGAGACTGTGCACAAATTATGCTCGTTACGCACTAAATCATTTCCACAATCGGCTCTATCGTGACCATACCAACTCTAGACTCGTGGCTGCTCCTCAAACTTACCAACCGACTGTACGCAAAGAATCTATGGTAAGCATAATTGTGCTCATTCATACTGTACCGACAGTACGGTGTACGCATTTTACCCATTTTGTTAAGATACTTTCTGAAGTAACCATGCCCCATTAAGAATTGGCACATGTAACCTATCCTTGACCACGTCTGACCCAAAGGCACAAAAAAACCTATCAGTCTCGCCGTCTAGCGACCTTTGTTACTTGCACTCCAACGTGTGTGCGTTAGAGCCCATGCTCTGTTTGGCTCAGAGCGTGATTACTCCCGCTACTACCAGCAAGACATCCTCCAACACCGCACGGTTGCTATTGGAGATACGCAGGGTGCCTCTACGCTGGACGCTGGTAATACCCGTTCGAAACTTCTTCGTTTGCAGTGTGTCTACCCAAATTTTCGCCCCGTAAAGCAAGATGGAGTTGGTTGCCGCCATCAATAGTCTCAGCATCGTTTCACCGGGCCTACAGATGCTCGCCGGGCCTACAGCCATCAACCTGTTCAGCGAGCCGACGGGCCTCAGAGCCTTGTCGCATACCATACGGATGTGGTCCCAGTAGGACAGTTTAGTATCCAGCGTCATTCCCAGATACCTTATCGACCTAATGGTCAGGACCTCTGCAGAGCCCACTGTCCTCGGGATGACAGTTGGTATCCTCCGTTTTGTCAGCATGACGATCTCTGTCTTCGACAGTGCCAGCTGCAAGCCATGGTCACTCATCCTCCGTTCTACCCTAATCATGACTTGATTAGGTCTGAATTGGGAAAACTCGGGAGTTCTAGAGGTTATTACTGTTGCCTAATCGTCAGCGGAACCCACGAGAAGCACATCCGTTTTCATTTCCAGACGCAGCAGACCATCTTAAACGATATTCCAGAGGTCAGGTCCGAAGATAGATCCCAGTGCTGTCCCTGAGGTGGTAAGCCTCCTCCCAACACCTTCGTTGGTATCTAGCAACAGCCATCGGTCCCTAAGATAGTCCCGCATCATGACCAACAGGTTGTCAGGAAAGCGGAAGCTATGCTCAAGGGCTCAGAGCACATCTGTCCACCTTGAATTGGAGGCATTTTAGACATCCAGCGCCACCAGCAGAACAACCGGCTCGGTGATGTATCCTGTTTTCTCCGCTCTTTCTACCGCCCCAATCACTGCTGAGATGGCATCAACTGTTGAATGCTCCTTTCGAAAGCCATGCTGTCTATCAGATAGCTCACTGGCTGATCTAATTGTTGACAGCAGCTTGGCGTCAGCAACCGCTCGAGGAGCTTCTCTGCCGTGTCTAGCATGGAAAGCGGACGTTGCGGGGACGAAATGTCCGAATCTCCCTTTCCTTTATGGATTAGCGCCAATCGAGCAACTTTCCATCGCGATGGGGAGCCCCCGCCACTAAATATGAATTATATAAATCCAGTAGTTGCCGCGGTTCATTTTCCACGACGGCTTTAAGTGTTTCGGCTAGCACTCCATCAAGGCCTGGGGCCTTCTTGTTTTTTAAGAAATAAAACTTTGCGTCATGATTATTAGTTTTCAAGATATAACTATTTAAGTGAGTCAGGGTACAGGTCCGAAACACTTTTATTGGCCGCCCGTTAACTCCGTAGATTTTGAAAACCGGACCACCCTGTAGAACAATATTTTGCTCAAAATATATCAACGAATGCCTCCTTACAAAAGTGTCCACCGAGTACCTACCAAACACCCTGTATATATATATATATATATATATATATATATATATATATATATATATATATATATATATATATATATATATATATATATATATATAAATATAAATTTTCGGCGAAACGATTCTAATACTAATTTTAAGTGTCATTGTTCTTTGAAAATCCTTTTTACACCCATGATCTGATAGACAATTACCTGATGCTGTTCAACTCCAAACGAACTGTGGTGATGTTCATTATTCGATATAAAACTACCCATAAAGTACATATTTTCATTTTCAGAAATTTGTCAAACAACTCATTAGCGAAAAAAGTGAAAATACCATGCGAGCACATAATCCACAATCGAAATAAGGAAATGTTAACATTACTCATATTCAGATAAAAACGGTTATCGGTACATGGATCTATTTGGCAATACCCATTAATTACGATTGGAACAAATTAATTGATTAATCCATGCATGGATTGAATGATAAGCGGATCGAATATAAATGAAAGAATATTTATTGGAAACGAAAAGTTCGTTGAAATGAAAATGCATAGATTATTCTAATTATATACTAAAGTATTATGTGTGACATTTGCAATCGTAGTTAATAATGTAGTTAAAATATTGATTTGACTGTGTAGTATAATCAACAGTCGGATCAACATGATGACATTTGGTAAATGCATATTAAAAGAGAAAGTAATAATACCCGGCTTTCGGGGGTTGATTGATGCATCGAAAAATTTATTATTTAAGCATTATGGATCTATTGCTCATTAAATCATATCTATTTTTCAGCTAAATGAGCACTCTTCTTTTTCTTGGAAAATCCATTTTTTTAGCCCTGGATTAGAAATTGTTGATGTTTTCATAGATACTTAATAACCCTTTTCCTATGCAAGCTCTAAGTTCTTTTATTTGTTTACATGTTATACCTTTCCGGTTAACGAAACTGATAGCACGGTAGCAAACAATAACAAATGATTTTCAGCCGGAAATAGGTAAACTCCTTCGATAAGTTGTTCAAATCAATTAGCTTAGATAAGGTTTGTTGCAATACTCAATTCTGTTGGATTTGACGACTATTATAGCCCAGAATTATGAAAAAAGAAATAGTTATCATATGCAATTGGTTATTTATTGTATTGTCTGCAGCCGTAAATTTGGTGCGGATTGGTTTATGACTAGAAAGCTTTACGATATTTTATTGTCATATCATATATGTACAGTCTGTCAAGAATGAGTTTATACACAAAGGAAAAAAATTCAATTTTTGATCTTTCTAATTTTAAAATACTACTTTTTATTTATGTAAATGATTTTTTTTTTCTTAATTATAGTTATTTACATTATTTCCAACCGTTATATACAAAAAAAAAGTGCAACTTCAATGCAAAAAAAGAACGAAAAGGACAACGAAAGCAATTATTACAATTCTTGAAGTGTCAAGAAACTCTTTACACAAATTATTATTGTTTTTAATATTTACATATGTATTTTACAGGATATTTAATATTTGGTATATTTAATATTTGGTGTGGCCACCTTTGGCATCCATTACGCATTGCAACCGATTTTTCATTGAATGAATTAACTTTTGCAGGTCATACGTGGTTGGTATTTTTTGCCATTCTTCGAGAATCGCAGTTTTCAAGGCAGTTCGGTTTTTGGGTTGCCTTTTAGCGACTTGTTTCTTTAAGTACGCCCATAAATTCTCGATGGAATTTAAGTCAAGGCTCTGTGCTGGCGTATCCATAACTTTTCCGCAGCTGTATAAAAGCCACATTCGCACCATGTGCGCCTTATGTTTGGGATCGTTGTCCTGGTAAAACTTAAAATTTGGTTTGTTGTTATGCATAAACCCGAATTTCTGCGCACTGCTTGTCAAATATGTTTTAAGGATATGCAAATATTGTTGGGCGTCCCTGGTTGACTCAATGAATGCCAAGTCTCCTACTCCTCTGCTTGAGAAACACCCCCAAATCATAACGGATAACTTACCAAATTTTACAGTCGGAAGGATATTTCGATTTTCCAACGATTTTAAAGGCTTGCGCCACACTCTAGTCGGCCCATCATTGTAGTACAACATCATTTTTGGCTCATCGCAGAATATGACGTCGTCCCAAAAGTCAATGGGTTGAGAAAGGTGCATCATAGCGAAGGAAAAACGCTTTTCAATGTTTAGTGCAGAAAGCAGTAGTTTCTTTCGAGTAGCTTTTGATGAGAACTTATTTCGTAGGATGACGTGTCGTGCTGTTTCATGGGAAACAGTGGCATTAGAGTCTTCCTTAAGTTCCTTAGCAAGTTTTCTGGTCGAAATCCAGGGCTTTTTACCAAGTTTCCTTATCATAAGGCGCTCTATACGTTTAGATATTTTTGGTTTTGAGCCACCTCCATACTTTGGCTCCAATCTATCCTCATTTTCAGCAAGATTTATAACATTATAGACTGTCTTCCGTGCTACACAAAACATTTCCGACAGTTCCTGTGCACTTTTACCAAATTGGTGATTATAGTACATTATCTGAACCAACTCAAAGGATAATATTTTGCCTGGCATTTTAAAACACAATATCTCACTTAATTATGCGTACTAGCCAAAAATCAATCACCAACTAATGATCAAATTCATAGAACATAACAATGCAGACCAAAGATTATAGTATAAATTTACCGCATCGTTGCAGTAATGCAAAACAAAAACAGTTGTGTAAACTGTTTCTTGACACTTCAAGAATTGTAATAATTATTTTCGTTGTTCTTTTCGTTCTTTTTTTGCATTATACTTTTATACTTTTATACTTTTTTTTATTTATATCGGTTGGAAATAATGTAAATAACTATAATTAAGAAAAAAAAAATTCATTTACATAAATAAAAAGTAGTATTTTAAAATTAGAAAGATAAAAAATTTAATTTTTTTCCTTTGTGTAAACTCATTCTTGACAGACTGTATGTCGTAGACCATAAATATATACATCAGGGTAAAATTATTACTCTGTATTGGAAATTTGTGTGGCATGAAACCGCCAGTGAAATCTCTCTTCTCGAACTACAGTTCATTCAAGATCTACGTTTTCGATCGATTTGCATCATTTGCTATTTAAACTTATCTAAATTATGTTTTCACCAAATTTTTCTCCCGCTAATATTAATGATCCACCTTCTCAATATTATTTACACATTGCAAATAATTAGACCAACCGACACACATCATCTCCCAGTTGGAGAATATCCATTTTAAATTCAAAATCAATTTTCGCAAAAAAACCCAAACACACAAGAATTCTTCCGAAGCGTCCTGGAGGAAATTCAACGGTAAACGAAAAAACTATATCAGTGTGGATAAAATAGGAACGAATTATTCGAATTGCAAACTAGAAGACGACTTTGAAAAGTTTTTTGGCGCCCGCTATTTCATTTCGTGGCAAAATATAATACCACTCTGCTTTTGTTGACTGATAAAATAAACAAAAACTTTTTTTCCAAAGTTATCATTTCACACAATGCGGTGACCAAGATAAACCGCTGAAAGTTTATCATAATCGTTTGAATAGGTACATACCTACATATGCGCTTATCCGTATACATAGGCGAATGAAAATGGAAATTTAATTTGCATAGAAAATAATATTAGAGATAAGTTCCTCCTAGTTACGGAAGTAGTGTGTTCGGGGATACGCCCAGTCAATGGATAAATTATGTCGGCACTACAGTTACTATTTTGGCTTGTTGACAAGATATGCTAATATATTATCGTAAAAGCTTTTCGAGGCTATTAGCGCGTTAATGTTGTAAGGAGTAAAAAGAAGGACTTTTTCCCTTCGCACTAATTCCTTATTAGCTTCTTTATCCGAAAGTTTTGCAATTTATTATCAATATTGACAGTTCTAAGGAGAGTTTAATTTATATGTTCTTGATCGATGTCGGTTATTCTTTATTTACTTAACCCTATTCTCGACAAAAAAAGAAATTTTCATGATGATCAATGGCAAAAAAGTTGCACTGTTAAAAAATAGTTTTATGCATAGTACTTCTGCAGATCATGTTTATATTGCAAAAACTGGTTGACGGAGGCCAAGACCATACACCGATTGTAGTGCGGTTTCGGATCTGCTATTGATCTTCCTTCACGATCAATTTATGCGAGTGTGCAGTGATTTTTTTACGACTCGCTTCATGCCTGAATTAGCCCAGGTACCTAATCACAGCTAGGTTAACTCAAAGCCTTGGTGGGTTTTATGTTAGAGCAGCCCCGGATCTAGCCGGGGTCCGTGCTGCGGGCGGCAGATTCAGAGAGCGGCAGATTCAGAGGGCGGAAAAACAAGCTTAGCAGACGAACACACTACTCAGCATTATTATAAATAATAAGAAAATAATAATATAAATTGTTTATTTCGGACAACTAAATGATTCATAGTGTGGTAGTGATGCTTATAGTAGGTTAGTATCACTAAAAACACAAAGCACTTTAAATATAAACATAAAAAACATAGATAAAATCCATTTCGCTGCGCCGAAAGCGATTAAGGAAGCGACCTGGTTTCCGTGATCACCCTCCGCACAAGGCAACTCCATAGTGGCGAAGTGAACCTAACAGCGACATATCCTACTTTCATCCCCATCATCATCACAAAGATATTATTACATTGGACGCGCAAAGTGCCCAGCGATCTGTTGGCATATCTGACCTACAGTTCCCCTGTGTAAAAGCAATATGCTTGGGAAAGCCTTACCTTAACTTGCTGCGTACAACAGGAAAATCTGCGAGCCAATATATTATCTCTGACTGGCAAAGCCCTGATATACCCTATAGTACTTTAAGCACATAAATTATTCTCTTCGGGGCACGTAGGCATAGATAAGACAACAATCGCACTCGCCCGGTGCCCGCGAAACTCGCGGTCACGGCGACTGGTTCAGTGGCAGTGTGCAAGTGAAACACACTTGCATTTGAGGGCAGTTAGCTTCCTTTGGAAAGGGATGCCGCTATATTTAGGCAGATCCTGCGCATTGTTATGGATCCTGTATTGTATCTGTCTGCAAACTGTCTTTCTTTTCGGTTCGTCCCACGAAACCCCTAGCGACCTCATCACACAATGTCCTCAGCCTGGTCAAGAGAACTTCTTGAATTTAGTTTTCCTGCTCTCCAAACATAATTCAACTCTTAAGTTTCAATCGCAACACTTAAAACAGGGACAAATATCATATTTATCAAAGACAATACAGAATAAAATTATTGACATAATGACAGTTAGGAATAGCATTCTAAACGACATCAAAGAAGCGAAATACTACACAAGAATGTTCGATTGCACTCCAGATGTCTCGCATACAGAACAAATGAGCAAGGTCATTTGCTATGTAAAAAGACTAGTGATGTGTGTAAAATAAAAGAAAGTTTCATTGATTTCATAGAAGTTGCTGGAAAGACAGGGAAGAATATTGGTCAACAGATTATGGAAAAATTAACAGTTGATGGTTTAGATATTAGACAATATCGTGGCCAATCTTATGATAATGGGTCCAATATGATTGCCACCTATAACAGAGTGCTAGCCAGGATTGCAGAAAAGAATGAGCTGGCCGAGTTCGAACCGTGTTTGGCTCACTCCTTAAATTTTGCAGGTGTCCATTCTGGTTCATCATGCCCGGAAGCAATAAACCTAATTGAAGTAATTCAGAAATTCTAATGCTTTTCTTCGATTACACTACTCGGTGAGATACTATGGAAAAATATGTTAAAAACCAATTTTAAAGGAAGCAGTCAGACGATTATATATATATTCTCCGCGAAATCAATAGTAAAAAAGTGAATATCGAAATTCAAAAGGAATATATAATCCTCGCGCGTTCCTATAAATGGCCCTATGAAAACTTTGCAAAAATTGTGAGAAAATTCATTTGAATATTGGTTAGAAGAATCTAAAGAAGTTGCTGGAAAATTGGCGTTCAACCTATTCTGCCAAATAAACAAATTCTGATGTGCAAAAAACAATTTGATGAGATGTTTGATAAATCACAAAGACTTCAACATGTTCAACTCTTTGCTAAAGCAACAATGATGGTATTTGATCAAATCTTATCAGAAATTAAAAAAGGGGTATTTAGTTTGTATTTTGCATTTCTCAATGGTACTGAAATTTTGAATATGTCAACCAAAGAACTGCAGAAGCATGAAGCAGATCTTGGACGAAAACACAAGCAAGATTTAAACACAGCTAAATTCTGCTAGGAATTCTACGTTTTTAAAGAGCAAACTTCACTTTTATTTGGAGATATAAAAAATGCTAGCGCTTTCAATCTCTTGCAACAGATCTATGTGCATCATTTGCAGGATGATTTTCTTAATACTGGTATTGCCCTAGAAGTTTACACCACGCTTACTACTACATCCGCAAGCTGCGAGCGAAGTTTTGGCAAACTTTAATTTCTTATATCTACAATCGTCGACGAGCCAGGAACGTTTGTCGAGTCTCGCAATATTAGCAATACAAAATCAAACTGATCATGTGATTAATTATGACAAAGCCATAGATTTGTTTGAAGAACAAAAGCCTCGAAGATTAAATCTATAACTTCAATGTGCAACATAATAATTACTTTTAATCTCACATTTTATTTCAGACCCTATCCTGTCCTATCCTAATTGAAATAGATGTCCGACAAGTTCATGTATTTTTGGAAAAAACCTATGTATGTTTAACAGAGAAAGAGCAGCGCTAGACCCGTCGTTGTGGCGTTCTATGGGGAAGACCTGTGTCCATCAGTGCGCGTCTAATGGCTCAATTGATGATGATGATAAAGGTAAAAATATTGGTGGGTGGGGGCGGCATTTTTCAGCTTTTGCCCCGCCTCGAAAAAGTTCAAGATCCGCGGCTGTGTTAGAGACCACACACACACACACACACACACACACACACTAGCAGCCTCTATTTCAACTCCTTCAAACCCTTTAAATGAACAGCAACATATGGGATTATCCCGGCTCTGCTACAAAGAGCCACGGAAACTGAAAACTCTCCTGATACACAGTTTTAGAACGAGCTTGAAACTCAGTTGCAAACCAGAATCGTGCAGACTGGGGTAAATGGTGTTCATCCCTAAGGGGTTATAAAAAACTGGCTGACCTTTCAAAATCATACAGGCCTATCAGTCTCACATCATCCATGTTGAAAAGCATGGATAAGACAATATACCTTTACATACCGAGTGACTTCTTAGTGAAAAAGTCACTACACTAAAGATAAGTTCGAAAACTAGGAAGGGATGTCCGCAGAGAAGAGTAGTATCCTCCTTGCTGTGGTCCCAACTAGTTTAAAATATTCTTTTAACCCTCAACTGTAAGGGATTAACTGCTCTCGGATACGCAGATAACATCACGGTAATAATAAGACGCGCACACTCGGATACTTTAAGATCCAGAATGCAAAAGACCTTGAATGAAACGACATAAGGATGCAAGGAGGAATATGTATCCGAAAATTCTCAAAAGACCAACATAGTTCCATTCACCTGGAAAAAAAATTGAAGTAGCGGCCCTAAAAATTAAGGGCACAGAGAAGCGTCTACAGGAATAGGTAGAATATCTAGGAACTCACCTGGATAAGAAACTCACCTAGGATTGTTAATTAAATAAAACGGCACTAAAGCACTTTTGGTGACAAAATAAACGCTTGAATGAAATTGAGGACTATGGACGATGGATTTTAGAGTAGGAGCAGGGATTGTAGGACCCAGGCGCAAAATATATTTCTCCTTCTTACGGAGACTACTATCTATCAAGTAGAGTTACATATAGGCTATACTTAATGCCAAGCATACAATGAAGATAAGGAACACTAAAAGGATCATCGTGAAGATCTCCAGTCTTCTCTCGAGGCTACCAATCGCGATCAAATAAACTTAGCTATACTCTTAGAAGCGAGAGAGATCCTAAAAAAGGAAACACAGAACAGTCCCGATCTTATGTAAGTTCCCGACTGTGGGAACGCTGAGGGAACGAGGAAGCTGATACCAAAGAAGACGCTCAATTGACCTACAGTGGGCTCACTTCTTACTAGGGTTTTATGATTGCTGATATGGGCAGAAAAATTAAATCATGGACTAACAAAATGATCGGAAGCTATTGGCTTAATATGGTAGGTTTGACAGGCTTACTTTAACTTCGATACGGACAGAAAGAAGCAACAGCTCTCCATAAAAGTGGTAAAAAGATCTTATGTAGAGCTTTAATAGGCCATCTTCTTTGCAAAATGTACTTCGACAGCATATACAGGGACTAAGATGACTGATGTAGACAATATTTTTTTATTTCATTTAACATTTCGTCTAATACAGACTACTTACATTAAAAGCATAATACGGAAAAGTGTCAGAGCATCTTCTCGCACACTGTCCAGTACTAGCGAGATGAAGGTTAAAGTTGTTTGGCTCTGCGAATCCCTCCGTCGGAGACATTAGAAAAGTTTCGTCCGGGAAAATATCCAAGTTCATAAGAAGTCTGGATATACTATAGGGCATAGCGCTGAGAATACACAATAGATCCAAGAGGTCCCGGAGCTAAAGCCGCCTGGACCCGCTAACACACAGGCTTTTACTTACTAATAGATGAGCTATGTGATATAAGTCGTGTTTATTGACTCCAAAAAAAGCGCAGAGCATCTCAATGCAAGCGAAAATAGAGCAGCTGCCACAAAAGTCGAGCAAGTTAGAGCAATTGAGAGGCAAAAAAGTCGAGCAAGTTAGAGAAATTGAGAAGCAATTCTCATAATTGATTGCTTTTCAGAAGTTCGACCTGTCCATTCACTAATAAAATACTTCTACTTCAGTTACATTTTTTCGGTTGAAAGTCGCCTCCGTGACAAGTGACAAACAGCTGGTTGCTTACCCGAAATTGCTCTACCAAAGAAAATATAGAGTAGAAATCGTGCTCTAAATTACTCTAGTTCAATTTAGAGCAAGCTCATGAAACACAAATCAGAGCAATTTCGGGCAAGTTAGAGCAGCTGAATCGCTCATTAAACACATTTTGCTGAGATATCTCAACCTAGAGTAGCTCATTAAACACAGCTGAATCGGTCAATTCTATAATTAATTGATTCGGCGGGTATTCTATCGACTCCTATTGCCTTATTGTTTTTGTGCCGTTGGATAGTACGGACGTTTTCTTGGATGGTGAATGGTGAAAACTTCACGTTTCTCATTTTTTTACTGAGTTTCAACTGAACTTAAATTAACATTCAAGCTGAATCATGGGATGAAGTGTATTCCTTTAGTTCTTCACGATTTTGTACAATACATTTTTGACTCTTTTATAAAACAGCACGAATGATTTTGTTAGGAACAGAAATAATTTTAAGAATTTGAAACTATTGATGACGAACCGTCTACTTAAATCCATTAAGAACAGAGATAATTTTGCTCATAAACTATCAAAGCAATCATACAACATAGCTGCAAGAGACAAATACATTCTCTATAAAAACAATCTCTGAATCGTGGTAGCTAAAACCGACCATACATATTAAAGCATCTTATTTCAAAGTGGTAGCAAAAATATTAGGAAAATGTTGGATCTAATTCATGAGGCTACAAGCTCTAGACGAGATAAGATAAGTTTCAACAATTTTATCCAGTCATTGAAAGGAGATTTCAACATAACAAACATTACAGAAGAATTTAATAATAATTTTTTAATCAGTTGGACATAAAATAACATGCCTTATTCCTGCAGCTGCTTATCAACTTTTGCTGTCTAGAGCTCAAAAAAACTTTATTTCTACATCCTGTTTCTGAAGAAGAAATAAATTGGCTTATACTCCATTGTAAACCAAATACAACTTCAGGTATTATTTATTCAAACAAAACATCTGCTGGAAAAATCAGCATCAATATCTAAGCCTTTAACGCCTATTATAAACGTTTGTTTAAACCTGAGCCAGTTCCCATCACAACTGGGCCAATTCCCATCATAGTGTCTGTCGTTAAAGGGTGTGAGAGCTCAAGTCTAAACAATTACCGGCCGATGTTTCTATTGTCATGCCTTTCAAACGTTTTCAAAAATTCGATAAAAATTAGATTTGTAAAGTACTTGGAAGAACTAAAACTTCTATCAGAATTGCAATATGGCTTTAGAGAATCGGCTTCTACAGAAGACGCAAGCTATGATATAGACAAAACATTGGTATCGAAACTGGAAGAAAAAGTGAGATGTGCAGGAATATTTCTTGTTTTTCGAAAAATTTTCGACACTGTAGATCTTAATTTACTCTTAGTAAATATGGAAAGAGTGGGTATAAAAGGTGTAACGCCGAGCCTTTTCAGAAGTAACCTGCAAGGTAAAAACCAGTCAGTTCGCAAAGATGACCAAATTAGCTTTAAGCTTTGGAGTCAGTATTGGGCTTCCACAAGGAGGTGTTTTGGGTCCAATTCTATTTTTGATATACCTCAACGATCTATTGGAATTAAAAATATATACATTTGCTGATGATTCGTTAGCCCTTTTTGGGGCAACAATTGGAACGAAGAAACTGAAATAGCTAATGATGGTATTAATCAATATCAAGTTGGTTACAAACAAACAAGATCGACATTAATATAACAAAAACTATATTGATCCCATTGTAGATATGAAAGTTGCTGTACTTCCACTTGGTCATATTTTTCCAGAGCTGTTATGCTAGCGTCATATTTAGAAACGGAATTACAAACTGGCTTTGAAAATTAAGACTTTTAAAAAAACTGCACTTTACATGAGAAAATACAACATCCAAAAATACGTCCTATTTCATTTTCGGATGCGTTGTCTTTGTTACAGCCCCGTTTTTTCAAATATTTTATTGAACCATAGCTTTAAAAATTTTGTATAAGTTGGGCACATTCGGTGATTATGAAAAGGACTTGAATCTGGATTACGGGATGTTACTCAGATAAACTGTGTCAGTAAAGGAGAATTCTCCACTTATAGTGGCAAGTGACCTAGAGCAGCCCTTCAATTGAAGACCTATGTAGTGAGCTATTTGTAAATAAAATGCAAGGTCCTATTTCGAAAGCTCTTTTGAAAGTTTTCCTGAACAGATACATACATTCATGATGGCTATAAAGATATTAACAGGATAGGTTGACCGCTTATGATTTTGCAAGTAGCCGTTTACTCTTTCAAAGCATTAGCATTAAACATCCTGAATCGTGCCTCGACGCTAGTGTGTAAGCACTCAGGATTATATACTAGCTTCTACTACTAAATCACGCCAAACATCTGAAGACAGTTGACAACGTAGAAGTATATTCATTTCTGATTGGTGATCCTGTGCATCCCTTGCTACAATGGTTCATTAAATAATAAGTAGTTCCTGAACCTCTAAGATCAATCACACCATCTGTCGAGCAAAAACTTTAAAACAAGATTGAAACAATGAGCTCGAGAATAACCAACCTCTGAGACGTGAAAATGCATAGTTAAACAAAAATTTGTAATTATTATATAAATTTTTACTACTTTATTACTATATAAATTTTTATTACACCTATCGCAAACTATTTGTAAATCAATACATTGAACATCAAGTGAAACGTACAGCTAAGACTAATAAAACGTTGAAAGAACTCCGAATTCCGATAACATTTTGCGTAAATTTAAGTAGCATTTCATTGTTTGTCAGTATCTTCGATAATAAAATTGCTCAAGAATTTGATATTCCGATGTTCGATCGACACGAAGTACCAGACCGCAATTCGCTCAAATTTCAGACTTCTCAATCAGATTCTACTGCAAGTGATAGACTCTTTCCAGGATGAGCTTCACACGCTATAAATAATGCGTAATGTTTCACTTAAATTGCTTGATGTCGCAAATGATCAAGTGCCGTTTCTGACGATTTTGGTATTGGAGACAATATTCGAACATTTTGGACGGCAGGTCTCGATTGCTTGAGAAAAAAAAGTTGGAGTTACAAATAGTATCATATCAAAATTACTCAAACTTACATTCTGGATCATTTGTTGAAAATGAGCAGTAAGCTTTTTCTCTAAATTGTTGAAGAGTTCGCACTGGAACTGGCGGTATTTCTCTAATTCTTTCAGCATAAACTGTCGGTTTTGTTCAAGCAACTCGCCCATATGCAGCAGCATTTGCTTTCGGCGTCGTTCCATTGGGCTTGTCACATCTGCAACTTCTGTTGCAGAGTTTTCTTCTTCTTCTACAAAAGTATGTCGAATTAGTACTGTAATGTAGTAAATTTTTAAGAAGTAGTATAATACCATCATCTGAACTATCTATATCAGTCTTCATGCTTGACGGGCGGATTTTGAAAATTTGGCGTTGTTTCTCGAATTCTTTCTGCAACCATTGCTGGTTTTGTTGAAGCAACTCATTCTGACGCAACTGATTTCGGCGTTGTGTCGTTGGCCCTGCTGCATCCTCATAGTTGTTTCCTATCGATAGGGGGTCTACAAAAAGTTTATTGAAATAGTATTGCCATTAAGTAAATCCTAAAAAGCAGTGTAATACCTTCAACTGAGCTATCTGTATCAGAGTGAATGCTTGACCTGGACGGACCACTTCGGAAAATTTCTTTTAGCTTGTAGTAGAATTCACATTTCTCGTTGTTTCTTTTTGCCTGGAGGTATTTCTGCTTCAGTTGTTTCAATTTAACACGTATTTGCAGAGCACTTCGGTCGTATCCCTTCTCCAACATTTTCTTTTCTACACTATGAAATTCTTTTAAACTCCTATATTTCTTCCCGTCGTTCAGCTGGAACATATTATCTGAAAAAGTGCCAAGTTAGAAGTAATAACTTCTACACAAATTGCGAAACTTACTTTCTTTAATAAGTGCTAGCATATCTTCTACTTCATCTTTGCTCCAATTCAATTTCATTTTTCTATTCTCTTCTTTAATCACTCACACTCTTTATTTTATATCGCACAGTACACACGCGACGACGAAATGCAAGCAACTGTCAAAATCCACCATATTGAATAATTCGTTGCTACACACATCACAATTCAGTCCACGCATACATACATAGAAATCGGCTATATGGATAGTGAATGCACGAAATCCGAATTTAATTCGGATTTGAGATAATTTCGGGTCCGACTTCGATTCTCGATTCGAGTACTGCCTCGATTCTCGATTCGAGCACTGCTTCGATTCGGGTACCGGTTCGAGTACGATATCGAGCCTGATTACTACGACGCGTACGATATCGAGTCTGATTTCGAATCTGATTTTAGATGGATACATACTGCCGCTAATCCAATTTGATATGAAGCTATATACTTAGCACTGCGGTGTAGACAAGAAAAAATTTTATGATGTGCGACAAAATAAATATTTGAAACGTATGTATGTAGTTCAATTCAGAAACATCATTCATAGTTTGAATAATCTTCAATTAATTCAGTATAATTTTTACGTATTGCTTTTTTTCTTATGTGTATGTATATATTTTATGTATTATATCGTATCGTAAACATTCATTGCTAGTACTAAAGGAAAAACGGTTGGTTTTAGAAAAACTATTCTTTTTAGAAAAACGGTTCGTTTTAGAAAAAACGATTGGTTTTAGAAAATTATTCGTTGTAGATAAATGGTTCGTTTTAGAAAATTGATTGGTATTAGAAAAACTAATCCTTTTAGAAAAATTGTTCGTTTTAGAAAAACGGTTCATTTTAGAAAAATGATTGGTCTTAGAAAAACTATTCGTTGTAGAAAAACGGTTCGTTTTAGAAATGCAGTTCGTTTTAGAAAAAATGTTCGTTTTGGGAAAACTGTTTGTCACTATTTGTAAAAACTGTTCGTTTGTTTTTTGCACCCAAACGTTTTTTGCAAACTATTTGTCGTTTTTGAGTCCATCACTACTGCCGTGAGACACGTCTGCTTTGCACCATAGGGAATTCACTTGAATCCGTGGCTTCGAGTAGGGTGTATGTATTTATGAATTTTATATTCAGTGAGTCATCGAAATACATATTACAGTGGTCTCCAACCTTTTTTTTGGAAGAGCCAAATTAGTGGCTCCGAATTCTTTCAAGGAGCCACATCAGTTTTTTGAAAAAAAAATCGTAATATTTATAGCAATAAATTACGTTTATAGGGTTTTTTTTTCTTTATTTTGTTTTATTGAATGTTTTAATGAGATGGTTGGCTTTCTTTGGATCAAGCCATTTTTGAATAATCTGGTTGAACCTTGCCCAATTCACAACGAATTTCTGATTCCAAGCTCTTCTGAGATATCATTGCGTACAAGACTTGAAAATGTACATTCACATGCATATATAGAACTAAACATGCAAACATATTTTGGCACTACATCATTCAAAACTAAAAATGAATTTTCTGAAATTAATTGATTCCAAATTTCAATGTACATTCGTTAAATTTTTCAAATGGCTTATTTGTGCAATTATCCCAATACCAAATTAAAGGGGTGACTTTTTCACTACAAAAATTTCTGATAATTCTGTAACTTTTGCTGAATCGAAATCGAATAAACTTTTGAGAAATTTAAATGTAAGATCATGGTTTTTGAAATCAGAAAAACGCGTTTTAAATTCATCAATCAAAATATCAAGATATTTAACGAAACAAATTTTATGGTTTTTTTTATCTTCGATAAAGCAATTATCAAAATGTTCATTCAAAATAGGAACAATAGGAAATTAAAATATAATAAGTAAACAACGAAAAAATAATAGAATGAATTTCTTCGGTTATTTATATGTGTATATGAAGCATGAATTTTTTCGATACTTTTCAACATCAATTCTTAATTGACGAGTAGTCACTTGACGATTTCAAATTCAAATTTTTCGCATTAATCTATTCATATTTCATTTTCTGAAGAGTTAAATTCGAAAAAAATCAACGGTGAATCGTTCGAAAAGCCACTCACAATCATTTAAAGAGTCACATTTGGCTCTGTGGCTCCCGGGTTGGAGACCCCTGACATATTATATGTATGTACGGGATTGTATTGAGAACGTGTGTTTGTTGCTGCAGAAACATCCTACAGAATCTGACATGATAAATTACATGCATCAATAAATTATCACTATGATAAAATACTTACCCGTGCTGGGCTTCATCAAAAGACGTGCCAAAGAGTTTCGTAACCTATGGGTTACAGAATCCTTATACACTTCACTTGTACGTCCTATTCTCGAATACGGTTGCATTAGTTGGAATACTGCTTATGAAACCCACAACGACAGACTCGAATACATTCAAAAGCAATTTTCACTTTTCGTTTTGAAAGAACTATAAAATCCTTAAGATTTTAATAACCTACTTCCTTATAAGTTTCGACTGGGTCAATACATTTATCGACACTTGCATCTAGAAGAATGGTTATTGCAGTTGAATTCGTTAATAGTAATATGGTGATAAATATCCCTATTAGGATCACCGGATCCAATCGTTTCGTAAAGAAATATCCAAAGGAATAGCTAATGAGCCGATAAATAGATGCTGCAGGATATGCAATAGCATAAGCATATCTCAACGATTTCCAAATTATCCTTAAAATTCTCCCTTTTCCAAGCCTTCGTACCTCTTTATCTTAAGCTATATAGCAATGCATTATTTACTTGTTATTTATATTAATTCTTCTTTATACACTGTATCAAAAAATTGCACGTACAGTACCCTAGCTCTGATAAAAACTCTTCTATTTACTAAACAAAAAAAAACTTTTTTTCATTCTTTACGTATTTATAAATTCTATACTGTTAAAGCTCTTTAGAGCAAAACAGTATATTGTTATATTAGCTTTTACTGTTACAGTACAGCAATAATAAACTTAAAAAAATTGCACGTACATCAAAAAATTGCACATACACACAAGTTAACTTATGATCTTATGCAAAAGAAAAGTAGCGGTACTTAGTTTACAGTGCAGATTTACACACGATCCTCATTATTGAAGGTAGTAGTTGCAAATGCTCAATAGAGCCATGTAGTAATTCTTTTTAAAAGTTTTTTTTTCTAAAATGGGCGAATCACACCGCAATGTTACTGTTGAAGTGCAGAAATCAATGAAAATTTTAAAGAGGAAGGTAAAAATTATGCTGAAATATCAAGGATCATTGGCATACCATGTTCGATCATGCAAACGGTTATAAAAAATTTTAAAAGCAAAAAAAGTTTTGCAATGGTCCAAGGAAGGGGTGGGAAGACAATTTCAGTTGAGCGTTTGGAGAGAAAATTCAGAGAATTATTGAGAAGGATCCACAAACAAGTGCTCCCAAAACAGCTGCAGACCTTAAAAGAAACAACGGAGTATCGTTGAATGTCCAAACAGTGCGAAACTTTCTCCATGAAAAGTGTTACAAGGGATGCATTGCAAGAAAACAACCGTTCATTTTGAGGCAAAATGTTGCCCGACGATTTGAGTATGCCAAAGAGTATATAAAAAAATCAGACCAAATTTGGAAAAATGTTATTTTTGTAGGTGAAAGTAAGTATAATCTTTTTGGCTCTGATGGGCGGCGATTTGCTCGGCACAGAGTCAATTCAGCGTTGCAGTAAAAAAAATTGGAGCCCACTGTGAAACACGGAGATGGAAATGTTATGGTTTGGGGAGCGATGGAAGCAAATGGCGTTGGAAATTTGGTGTTTGTGGGAAGCACTATGGACAAGCATAAGTACATGGAAATATTAAAGCCTGATTTAAGAGCCAGTGCTTCAAAAAATGGAATTAGCGACGAATATTCACTAGTACATGACAATGATCTAATACATTCCTTGCATCTAGTAAAAGAGTGGCTATTGTATAACGTGAAATATGTACTTCTTCATCCACCCCAATCACCAGACCTTACTTCCATCGAATATCTTTGGGGAATAAGTCGAGCTCACCCGAAGGAGGTTATTTTAGAAAAGTGGCAAAAAATAACACCTGAAATTAGTAGAAAACTAGCCAATTCAGTGAATAATCGCTTAAAGGGTGTAATTTCAGCAAAAGGACACCACACACGCTATTATAAGTAGAAAAAGTAATTAATTTTCTGAATGTATGTGGAAAGATTTAATATGTGTGCATATTTTTTGACATGAATTATGGCTTGATTTTAAAAATTAGCAATAACATAACGGAATACTGTTTTGTTTTAGATAGTTTCAGTTGTTTAGAGCCTATGAAATTAATAAAATTTCAAAAAAAAATTTATTTATTAATAAAATAAATGAGTTTTAATTAATGATAAGGTGGTGTACATGCAATTTTTTGACACAGTGTATATGTATTACTTATTTAATTTTGTTGTTGTTGTACTTTACTTTTCAATTTTGTTTGGTATTGTATATGTAATTTGTACCTTGTTTGGTGAATGAATAAATTATTAATTATTATTATTAGATAGATACCCTCATTTTGAAATTTAAAAAATTACAAAAATTTAAATCATGGATAAGATTAAACGCCGATGTTTTTCATTTCTTTCACAAGTACATTATTGAATAAAAGGTATTCTATGGCGACTTTTTGTCTTCGTATAGCAGTTATGGGAACTTTGTAGGCACTATTGTCAATAGTTACGATAAAAATGTTATACAGAGGTCAGCTTCAAAGCTATTAGATTAACTGTTAAAATTATCTCTCATAATATTTTCTTGATTAATATACAATGTAACAACATACTTTAAATTCCAATTTCAGTATTCGGAGTACTTCAGATGCAAAAATGTCCGAAATATCCACTACAACCTGAATATAGTGACAATGATATATACTATTTTCATTACAAAGACGGTTCTTTATATCTACCTGCAGAGAAGGCTTTCATTAAAAACAACGATTATTGTGTACAAAATGCTGGACCAGAATTCGAAAATGAAGTACGGTACACTAAAACCCATATAATAATTCTAATGCTTTTTTTTAAATGAATTTATTTTCTAATTCAATTCCAGGTTGAAGCATTTCTTTGCTTCGATAGTTCAGATAAAGGCCTAGTGAAGTTTCGAATATATTCGATTGGATTGATGATTTCAAGTGTTTTCTTGGGTTTGACGATTTTGGTTTACCTTTGTGTACCAAAATTGTTAAATATACCGGGAAAGAATTTAATTTGTCATTCGCTGAGCATGATGAGTGCTTATATTGGATTATTTTTGATACAGCATTCGAGTTTGCAGTTTACCATATGTTATCCGTTGGGTAAGTTGATTTATGATTCAATGATTTAATTTTTTATATTTTTTTCCATGATGGAAAATTATTCGTGTCTAATAATATAAATTCTAAATTTCAAAACTGCCGCTAGATTGAAAAATATTTGTATATATTATTCAAAAGCAGCTTAATTGTATCTTGCAGCTCGAAAAAATTTTTTTTAATGCTATCAGTGTGTGAAAAAAATGAAAGTGTAATCAGATAATGATAAAGTAAAGATGATTGATGGTTAATGCATTATTTATTATTTGTCATATGGCTACTAGTTTAAAAAAATAGTATAATAGATAGTTTAAAACTTATCAATTCGGCAAATGACTCATTATTTATCTGCAAGTGACATTCAACGAACTATGAAATAATGAACTAATATTTTTCTATTGACATTATAAGATCAATTAATGACTTCATTGACTTTTTCACGATTTTTTAATTACAATGATTATTTATTTTCCAGTATGTTATACTATATATATGTGTCCAGTCTAATTATAATAAAAAGTCTAGAATGGCTACATTGATTAGGGTATTTCTGATTTTTTGTACAAGTTTTTTTGTTTTGTATAAGTACACTGAAAAATCTAAGTTTTCAAATTAACCGTATGCGCCGCCATCTTGAAAAAACCGTTGAATATTCGGTTTTGTCTCGGTTTTTTTGAAATTATTTCCTAAGGTGTTGGTTCAACAAAAAGGTTTGCTAGCCAGTCACGTACGCAAAACAATTTGTATACGAAAAGAAATATGATGCGCTGTTGCAGACAGTAAACAAACACCTGCAACATGCGCATCCTAATCCACGAAAAAACATGGGAACGTCGCGAGATAGACATTCCCATTATATTCAGCATATTTAGAAATGCATTATGTTTTGATTTTCTTATAGTCAGCAAATCTAGTATAGATAAATAGTTTTGCATGCGTGGCCGCGAGTCAATCAGTTGCAATCAGGTACAAGTGTCCGGTCTTTAATTAAGTAAATACGTTTTCGTGAAAGAGACAATTTTTGTAACAACCAAATAATTAATACGAAAAATAAATTTTTTTTTAAAACCGTATATAACACGGCTACATCTTAGCCTTTTTTTTTAAAGTAGAGCAGTTTATAAACAATCTGAGATGAAAAATAAATTTCTAACTTTGATTTTTCCCAAGCCAGAACCCTCTGAATTTCGAGATTTTTTTTTCAAAAATGAAAAAAGTACAGATTTATAGTCGGTTTTTGGTCGATAGTAAGTAAATAGTGAATTCTACGCCTAATTTTTAGTAACAAAATTTGGTAAAACTCGACTACATGCTCCCCATAGCGGTTAGACAATTTTACCGATTGGAGTTTTTTTTTGTGTTTCTGTGGTTGTGTGTTTGTTATTTTGTTTATCCTCAGCGGATTGCCTTCTCGTGTATTTTTTGTACGTATTTGTTGTTTATTCTTTAATATTTGATCCCTGTTCGTCCTCTGCTGGTAGCAGGAACAAAAACTTGTAGAAGAATACTCAAAAACATACCGAAACTAGACGAAAAGACAACACGATGATGATAAAGCAAACAAACAAAAAAAAACACCCTCAAAAACAAACAGACAACCATAAAAACATAAAAAACACGATCGGGAAAACTGTCTAACGGCTATGGCGGCACGTAGTCGAGTTTAGCACGAAATTTGTAGTAGAAGTAAGCAGTTAAACCTAGATATCAAATTGGTGCCGCAGGCACTATAGATTCTGAGATACATACATTCTTTTGAATATTTTTGTAATTTTTTAGGAAAACGCGTGAAAACTGAATATTGACGATGCACGTAAATCACATGGCTCCTCTTTTTTTGCCATAAAACAGTTAATGTAGTAAAACTAGTGCTATTGCGTAGATTAAAGCAAGTGCTATCGCGCTCTTCGGGATTTTTTGACCGGTTTTTCCAATGACTCTTGAAGCTGAAACGGTTAAAAGACAATAATGAAAAAAATCATTAGTGGAAAAAAGCTTCACGAAACATAAAACTTCCATGTGATGGTCTATGGAATATAAAAATTACCAAATTATATTAAAACGTACAGAATAAATTTTTTTTTTAAACTTACACTTAATGTTTAGTATGATACAATTTCGCTTTGATTATAGGCTTTATTCTTCTCCACATTGATTTGATAAGATTACTGGTCCCATCAGCTGATATTAAACTTCATTTTTCCTGTAGTCCTTATTCCCGGGTTGGCTGACTTGTAAGATTACACGTTATCGCAGCCGCTCGTCTAAAACATCTTAAAGATGCTCTATAGGATTGATATCCGGTAGTTGTGGGGGTATATGCAGCACAAGGGATGTACAAGGGGCATTCAAATATAGACGAACCTTTTGAAAAAATACATTTATTTTACATTTAAAAAGAAAATACACTTTATACTTATTTTTCTACATAGTTACCCAATTTAGTAATGTATGTTCCCATCGAACAGGTATTTGGTTCATACCGTTTTCGAAAAATGACTTCGGGCGGGTCTGCAACCAATTGCGCGCAAACTGTTCAACTTCTTGATCGTTCGCAAAACGCTCTCCCGCAAGTGTTTCCTTGAGAAGCCCAAACATATGGAATTCGCAATTGGAAAGGCCAGGGCTGTGGAGAGGATGATCAAGTTTGGGTCGTTGTGGGATCTTGCATTGTCGCGCAAGAGCAGGATTTCTCAGGATGGGTTAACGGCGCCTTTTTGACCGATATGTAGCTCGAACTTCGTCAAGAAGTTAACAGTAGCAAGTAGCGTTTGTTGTGCGACAATCGAGAAGGAAATCAACGAGTCAAACTCATTGAGAGTCCCAAAAAACCGTTGACATCACCTTACCGGCTGAAAAGCGAATTTTGGCTTTTGGTGATTCTGGTTCCACCTTTTTTCTCCACTCCATAGATACTCTTTTTGAATCGGGAGTGTAGTGGTTAGCCCAAGTTTTATAGTATGTCGCAATACGTTGCAAAAAAAACCCTGCTCTTCATTTTGAAAACGAGCAAGAAGCGTTTGACAAACTTGAGCTCAGGCATTTTTGTTCTCTTGGAAAAGCAGACATGGAACCTACCTCGCAGAGATTTTTTGGAATTCAAGGTAGTCTCGAATGATGCTGTGAACACTTCTAGCACCGGTTCCCTTTTCCTTACTGATTGCTGCTACAGTAGAGTGCATCCTCGAACTGTGGACGCACTCGGTAATGGATTTCGGCTCGTTTAATGTGTTCGTTTGTTAAAAACTTTATTATAATCGGTTGCGCAACTGAAGGATGAACCTCTCTTTCGCTCATTGCGAGGACGACTAAACAAACTGGTCGGGCCTCACAAGAGAGAAATAGAAGGAAATGAAAACAGCAGTGAGAAGTGAAGCAATTTGTCTGAATCTGAGCGTTAGAAGTAATAAAGGAAAACTATGGTACCATAGGCAAATCTGACAGACTTTTCCTCTGCGAACAGAGCTGGCGATAGAGATAGAGATAGTAGGCCATTTGACACGTTATAAATAAAAGCTCGTAGATCTTAGGTACCTTAGACACCAAATGGAATATCTGAGGTAGTAATTCTCTCGATTTGTTCTAATTATAGATTTTACCTATGTAGTAAAAATGCTTCACTAAATTTCGTATATCTTTACGCTTATTTCATTTCCTTAAATCTATCTGTTCTGAGGGTCGGGCGGTCGGCTTGGCCTTGAGTAATCTATTCAGGTTCCCCCTACCCTTCCTGACCCCCTTATCTTCTCCGACTATCTTCAACACACTTTCTAAGTCCACAAAAATAAAAAGCTCGTTTATATTTGAATGCCCCTCGTACGAAGTGCACAATAAAGCGATACCTCTACAATTTTCACTCCTCAACTTGTCTCCCTTTTTGTATATAGGACACATTATACTCTTTCGCCAATCTACAGTGCGCGAAATAATTATAACATTTATATAACCCGTCATCACTATTTGTGATGACGTCATATCATTTTCGCAAGCGAACTCAATGTAACGGCACTTTAGGCTACTTGTTAATTTTTCGTTGTAGTTAGCTGGTGTTTAATTTTCTTCAGAAGCCCAAATTACTAGTGCGAAATAAATATAGCGGACAGTTGCACGTAAAGTATATTTTCTAGGTGTAAAATTGATAATTCGTCTAGATTTATAAGACTAGTTAGTTCACCAAGGTATACGCAGCCTACTAATGAAGATTAGCATTTACACGTGCAGTTTTTAATTCGCAATTTTTAAAATTACAGTTCGAATCAATAAAAATGCCAAAGGGGACAACATTTACTGCTGAAGAGCGGGCTAAAATTTTCGCTTACAGGGATTGCGGGACAACAATCAGAAGAATAGCTGAAGAGTTGAACAGGGACAAAAGTACGGTGAATAACTTCTTGAAAAACCCCGAAAATTACGCCAAAATCAAGAGATCAGGTCGTCCGTCCCAAGTCAGTGAGAGGTCTAAAAGAGAGATAAAACGGCTGGCTGTTCAGAAAAAGCTAAGTCCCTCACAAATACGGTTTCAATTGAATCTTCCCATCACTACGCGAAGGGTTCAGCAGCTTCTGAAGAATAGTGACAATGTTAAATATGGAAAATGCTTGCATATACCAAGGCTTCTGCCACGTCATAAATCTGCACGTTTAGAATTTGCTGAACGGTATAAATTTTGGACAAATGAATGGGATTCTGTCATATTTAGTGATGAAATAAAATTCAATTTAGACGGGCCTGATGGCTGTCATGGATATTGGAGATATGTCCGTAAAGAACGGGAAACGTGTCTTAGAAGGAACTTTCAAGGAGATTCCCTCATGATATGGGCTGCATTCGGCTCTCGGGGAAAGTCTGAAATTTGTTTTATTTCCCATAAAATGAACTCAGCTAAGTATGTTGAACTCTTGGACGACGTGCTTATAACTTTTGCAGAGGATTTATGGAGAGACTACTGGCTGTTTCAGCAAGACAACGCACCTATACACTCTGCGACGTTCACGAAACCTTTTTTGAGTCCCGGAACATACCGCTATTAAAGTGGCCTGCTATAAGCCCTGATTTGAACCCCATAGAAAATCTGTAGGGTACCTCATCACAACAAGTCTATTCACAAGGTCGTCAGTTTGACACCATATTAGAGCTAAAACGGCCATTATAAAAGAATGGAATCAAATTGGAACATATGTTCTTCAATCCCTTGTTAATTCCATGCCCCGTCGTTTATACAAAGTGATACGAAATAAGGGAAGCCCTATAGAATATTAAGATTTCCTTTGGTGTTAATTATTGTTTTTGATTTTTGAAATAAATAAATACTTTTAAACATTTTTATGTGATTTATCCGTTATAATTATTTCGCTCATGAATTTGAAATATTGTATTTTCCTGGCCTCAAAAAAATTAAATAGTTGAAGATATAATCCGCTGTTGCTTTGTTATCATTGCATGAAACATAAAACTAAATTTTTATTTTTTGAATCAGTATCTAACAAATAATTTTCCCGATATTCTCTTTGTGCGATATAATTATTTCGCGCACTGTATATACATATATACATATATATATATATATATATATATATATATATATATATATATATATATATATATATATATATATATATATATATATATATATATATATATATATATATATATATATATATATATATATATATATATATGTATACACATAAAGAAAAATGAATTTTCGGCGAATCGATTCTAATTTTAAGTGTCATTGTTCTTTGAAAATCCTTTTTACACCCATGATCTGATAGACAATTGCCTGATGTTGTTCAATTCCAAACGAAGCGTGGTGATGTTCATTATTCGATATAAAACTACCCATAAATTACATATTTTCATTTTCAGAAATTTGTCAAACAACTCATTAGCGAAAAAAGTGAAAATACCATGCGAGCACATAATCCACAATCGAAATAAGGAAATGTTAACATTACTCATATTCAGATAAAAACGGTTATCGGTACATTGATCTTTTTAGTAATACCCACTAATTACGATTGGAACAAATTAATTGATTAATCCATGCATGGATTGTATGATAAGCGGATCGAATATAAATGAAAGAATATTTATTGGAAACAAAAAGTTCGTTGAAATGAAAATGCATAGATTATTCTAATTATATACTAAATTATTATGTGTGACATTTGCAATCGTAGCTAATAATTTAGCGAAAATGTTGATTTGACTTTGTAGTATAATCAACAGTCGGATTACCATGATGACATTTGGTAAATGCATATTAAAAGTGAAAGTAATAATACCCGGCTTTCGGGGGTTGATTGATGCATCGAAAAATTTATTATTTAAGCATTATGGATCTATTGCTCATTAAATCATATCTATTTTTCAGCTAAATGGGTACTTTTCTTTTTCTTGGAAAATCCCTTTTTTTAGCCCTGGATTAGAAATTGTTGATGTTTTTATAGATACTTAATAACCCTTTTCCTATGCAAGCTCTAAGTTCTTTTATTTGTTTACATGCTATACCTTTCCGGTTAACGAAACTGATAGCACGGTAGCAAACAATAACAAATGATTTTCAGCCGGAAATAGGTAAACTTCTCCGATAAGTTGTTCAAATCAATTAGCTTAGATAAGGTTTGTTGTAATACTCAATTCTGTTGGATTTGAGGAGTATAGCCCAGAATTATGAAAAAAATAGTTATCATATGCAATTGGTTATTTATTGTATTGTCTACATCCGTAAATTTGGTGCTGATTGGTTTATGACTAGAAATCTTTACGATATTTTATTGTCATATCGTATATGTCGTAGACCATAAATATATACATCAGGGTATAATTATTACTCTGTATTGGAAAATTGTGTGGCGTGAACTGAAAAACAAAATTAATTCCACTAAACCGTCAGTGAAAGCTCTCTTCTCGAACTACAGCTCACTCAATCAAATACGTTTTCGATCGATTTGCATCATTTGCTATTTAAACTTATCTAAATTATGTTTTCACCAATTTTTCTCCCGCTAATATTAATGATCCACCTTCTCAATATTATTTACACATTGAAAATAATTCGACCAACCGACACACATCATCTCCCAGTTGGAGAATATCCATTTTAAATTCAAAATCAATTTTCGCAAAAAAACCCAAACACACAAGAATTCTTCCGAAGCGTCCTGGAGGAAATTCAACGGTAAACGAAAAAACGATATCAGTGTGGATAAAATAGGAACGAATTATTCGAATTGCAAACTAGAAGACGACTTTGAAAAGTTTTTTGGCGCCCGCTATTTCATTTCGGGGCAAAAAATAATACCACTCTGCTTTTGTTGACTGATAAAATAAACAAAAACTTTTTTTTCCAAAGTAATCATTTCACACAATGCGGTGACCAAGATAAACCGCTGAAAGTTTATCATAATCGTTTGAATATAGGTACATACCTAGATATGCGCGTATCCGTATCCATAAGCGAATGAAAATAGAAATTTAATTTGCATAGAAAATAATATTAGAGATAAGTTCCTCCTAGTTACGGAAGTAGTGTGTTCGGGGATACGCCTAGTCAATGGATAAATTATGTCAGCACTACAGTTACTATTTTGGCTTGTTGACAAGATATGCTAATATATTATCGTAAAAGCTTTTCGAGGCTATTAGCACGTTAATGTTCTAAGGAGTAAGAAGAAGGACTTTTTCCCTTCGCACTAATTCCTTATTAGCTTGTTTATCCGAAAGTTTTGCAATTTATTATCAGGATTGACAGTTCTAAGGAGAGTTTATTTTATATTTTCTTGATCGATGTCGGTTATTCTTTATTTACTTAGCCCTAATCTCAACAAAAACAAATTTTCATAATGATCAATGGCAAAAAGATTGCACTGTTAAAAAATAGTTTTATGCTTAGTACTTCTGTAGATCATGTTCACTAGAGTTGGCCGGTGAAAAAAACTTGTTAAGAGAGGCTAAGACCAGAAACCGGTTGTAGTACCGATGATGATAGAGAAGCACTGCTATAACCGGTTTCGGATCTGCTGTTGATCTTCTTTCAGGATCAATTTATGCGAGTGTGGTGCGATTTTTTTTTACGACTCACTTCACCCCTGATTTGGTTCAGGTACCCAATCACAGCTAGGTTAACTCAAATCCTCAGTGGGCCTTAGAGACCACACACGCTAGCAGCCGGTGCTATGTCATCTTGGCTTTATTTAGATTCCTTCAGCTCCTTTAAATGAACAGGAACAGATGGGATTATCCCGGCTCTGCTGCAAAGAGCTACGGAACCTGAAAACTGTCCTGGTACACTGTCTACATGTATAGTGTTCGTCCCCAAGGAGTGGCAACAAACCGGCTGACCGTTCCAAATCATAAAGTCCTATCAGTCTCACATCCTCCATGTTGTAGAGCATGAAGAATCTGATAGATCCTCACATACAGAGTGACCTTTTAGTAAAGATGCCACAACACTAAAGATAAGTTCGAAAACTAGAAAGGGATGTCCGCAGCGAGGATAATATCTTCCTTGTTATGGTCCCTACTGGTTGCCGGCCTTCTTTCAACTCTCAACTGAAAGAGACTAACCGCTCTCGGATATGCGGATGACGTAGCGGTGATAAGAGACCCACACTCGGATAGTTTGAAATTCAGAATGCAAAAGACTTTAAATTAAACGACATAAGGATGCGAGGAGGAATATATACCCATAAATCCTCAAAAGACGTACATAGTTCCATTTACCTGGAAAAAAAATCGAAGTAGGGGTCCTAAAAATTAAGGGCACAGAGAAGCGTCTACAGGAATAGGTAGAATATCTGGGAACTAACCTGGATAAGAAACTCACCTAGGATTGTTAATTAAATAAAACGGCACTAAAGCACTTTTGGTGACAAAATAAATGCTTGAATGAAATTGAGGACTATGGACGATGGATTTTAGAGTAGGAGCAGGGATTGTAGGACCCAGGCGCAAAATATATTTCTCCTTCTTACGGAGACTATTATCTATCAAGTAGAGTGACATATATGCTATACTTAATGCCAAGCATACAATAAAGATAAGGAACACTAAAAGGTTCATCATGAAGATCTCCAGCCTTCTCTCAAGGCTACCAATCGCGATCAAATAAACTTAGCTATACTCTTAGAGACGAGAGAGATCCTAAAAAAGGGAACACAAAACAGTCCTGATCTGATGTAAGTTCCCGACTGTGGGAACGCTGAGGAAACGAGGAAGCTGATACCAAAGAAGACGCTCAATTTTCCTACAGTGGGCTCACTTCTTACTGGTGTTTTATGATTGCTGATATGAGCAGAAAAATTAAATCATGGACTAACAAAAACAAAAACTTTAGCTTCGATACGGGAAGAGAAAGAAGCAATAGGTCTGTTCGCGTACTACGATTAATTGCAATTAATTGCAATGAAGCCGTTTTTGTACTCCGTTTTACTGAAAACTGAAAATTTCCCCTCTTTCAGTAGATTTCAGTAGGGTCTAAGCTACTGAAAAATACTGAAAACTGTCAACCGGTTTTTGGCATATTGTTATTATGAAGAACGAATATTTTTGTGGCGATAGTTTATCGCCGCTTAGGATGACTTTATTATCACTATTGTTCTCCCAAAAACCGACAACTGACACATTTTTTTGTCAATTTTCAGATAATGCAATGAGAGCGTTTTCGTACTTTTCCTGAATTTCCCCCACCACATTATTCAGGAAAATTCAGTAAAATTCAGTGACTGAAAGTACGCGAACAGACCTAATAGCTCTCCATAAAAGTGGAAAAAAGGTCTTATGTAGAGCTTTAATAGGCCATTTTCTTTGCAAAATGGACTTCCCCAGCATATGCAGGGGCTAAGGTGACTGCTGTATTTTATTTAACATTTCGTCTAATACAGACTACTTCCATTAAAAGTATAATACGGAAAAGTGTCAGAGCATCTTCTCGCACTGTCCAGTACTAGCGAGATGAAAGTTAAAGTTGTTTGGCTCTGTAAATCCCTCCGTCGGAGTTATTAGAAAAGTTTCGTCCGGGAAAATATCCAAGCTCATAAGAAGTCTGGATATACTGCTGAGAATGCACAATAGATCCAAGAGGTCACGGAGCTAGGGGCCGCCTGGACCCGTAAACATACAAGCTTTTACTTTCTAATAGATGAGCTTTGTGATATAAGTTGTGTTTATTGACTCCGAAAAAAGCGCAGAGCATCTCAAAGTAAGCGAAAATAGAGCAGCTGTCGCAAAAGTCGAGGAAGTTAGAGCAATTGAGAGGCAAAAAAAGTCGAGTAAGTTAGAGAAATTGAGAAGCATTTCTCATAATTGATTGCTTTTCAGAAGCTCAACCTGCCAATTCACTAATAAAAGACTCTACTTCAGTCACAATTTTTTGTTGAAAGTCGGTTCCGTGACAAGTGACAAACAGCTGGTTACCCGACCCGAACTTGCTCTACCAAAAAAAGATAGAGCAGAAATCGTGCTCTAAATTACTCTAGTTCAATTTAGAGCAAGCTCATGAAACACAAATCAGAGCAACTTCGGGAAAGTTATAGCAGCCGAATCGCTAATTAAACACATTTTGCCGAGATATCACAACCTAGAGCAGCTCATTAAACACAGCTGAATCGGTCAATTCTATAATTAATCGATTCGGTGGGTATCCTATCGCCCTATTGCCTTGTTGTTTTTGTGACGTTGTAGAGTACGGACGTTTTCTTGGATGATGAAAGCTTCACGTTTCTCATTTTTTGACTGAGTCTCTAACTGATCGTCTTGTTCGTTGTTTGTTTCAACTGAACTTAAATTAACATTCAAGCTGAATCATGGATTGAAGTGTATTCCTTTAGTTCTTCACGATTTTCTACAATAACTTTTACAAAACAGCACGAATTATTTTATTAGGAACAGAAATAATTTTAAGAATTTGAAATTATTGATGACAAACCGTCTACTTAAATCCATTAAGAACAGAGATAATAGGTATGTTCCCGTACTTCAGCAAACTGCAGCAGTAACAAAATTTGGCAGCTGGCTTCTTCTTGCTGCAAAATTTGGCTTGCAGCAAAAGTACGAAAACGACTTGCTGCGAATCTATTTTAATATATTATAATAGATTCAAGTACGGGAACAGACCTAATTTTGCACATAAACTATCAAAGCCACCATACAACATATCTGTAAGAGACAAATGCATTCTCTATAAAAACAATCTCTGACTCGTGGTAGCTAAAACCGACCATTATAGAAGACGCAAGCTACGATATAGACAAAACATTGGTATCAGAACTGGAAAAAAAGGTGACATGTGCAGGAATATTTCTTGCTTTTCAAAAAATTTTCGACACTGTAGATCTTAATTTACTCTCAGTAAATATGCAAAGAGTGGGTATAAAAGGTGTAACGCTGAGCCTTTTCAGAACTAGACTGCAAGGTAGAAACCAGTCAGTTCGCAAAGATGAGCAAATTAGCTTTAAGCTTTTGAGTCAGTATTGGGCTTCCACAAGGAGGTGTTCTGGGTCCAATTCTATTTTTGATATACCTCAACGATCTATTGGAATTAAAAATATATACATTTTGGGGTAGCCCTTTTTGGGGCAACAATTGGAACGAAGAAACTGAAATTCAGGTGAAATAGCTAATGATGGTGTTAGTCAATATCAAGTTGGTTACAAACAAACAAGATCGACATTAATATAATAAAAACTATATTGGTCCCATTGTAGATATGAAAGTTGCTGTACTTCCACTTGGCCATATTTTTCCAGAGCTGTTATGCTAGTGTCATATTTAGAAATGGAATTACAAACTGGCTTTGAAAATTAAAACTTTTACAAAAACTGCACTTTACATGAGAAAATACTTCCTCCTAAAATACGTCCTGTTTCATTTTCGGATGCGTTGTCGTTCCAGCCCCGTTTTTCAAATATTTTATTGAACCATAACTTTAAAAATTTTGTATGTTGGGCACATTCGGTGATTATGGACAGGACTTGAATCTGGATTACGGGATGTTACTAAGATAAACTGTGTCAGTAAACGAGAATTCTACACTTATAGTGGCAAGTGACCTAGAGCAGCCCTTCAATTGAAGACCTATGTAGCTAGCTATTTCATTTTTTACTGTTAATAAAATGCAAGGTCCTATTTCGAAAGCCCTTTTGAATCAGAAATGGAAAATTTTTCCTGAACAGATACATACATTCAAGATGGCTATAAAGATATTATTAACAGGATAGGTTGACCGCTTATGATTTTGCAAGTTGTCGTTTGCTCTTTCAAAGCATTAGCATTAAACATCCTGAATCGTGCCTCCACGCTGAAGTGTTCAAGCACTCAGAATTATATACTAGCTTCTACTACTAATTCACGCCAAACATCTGAAGACAGTTGACAACGTAGAAGTATATCCATTTCTGATTGGTGATCCTGCGTATCCCATGCTACAATGATTCATTAAATAATAAATAGTTCCTGAACCTCTAAGATCAATCATACCATCTGTCGAGTAAAAACTTTAAAACAGGATTGAAACATTGAACTCGGGAATAGACATGGGTGACGCAGCGCTGCGCCGCGCAATTGCGTTGAAGCACTAGCCATGATACCACTGCGCTGATACCGATTGTCGGTATCAGTAGCGCAGTAACGCACTTGTTGGCGCTGCCGCTTTGCAATGCCAATACCATTTGGCTTGGCGCTATGCTACGGCGCGACGCAAAGATATGAGTTGAGAATACTTACCTCAAGTCTGTTTGAGCAATAGAATTTCATTATGCTTCAATACTACAACTAAATAATACCTTTATGGTATATTAAAGCAATGATGTTAATACTTGTCTAATTTACACTTATCAAAAAGTCAGGCGTACGCACGTTTGGAAAGATACCTGAATGGGTACAAGCTGCGCCGCGTAATTGCGTTGAAGCTTTAGCCATGATACCACTGCGCTGGTATCGCTTGTCTATTAGCCATGATACCACTGCGCTGGTATCGCTTGTCTATTAGCCATGATACCACTGCGCTGGTATCGCTTGTATATTAGCCATGATACCACTGCGCTGGTATCGCTTGTCGGCATCAGTAGCGCAGTAACGCACTTCGGTATCAATGGTGTTGGCGCTGCCGCTTTGCAATGCCAACACCATTTGGCTTGGCGCTATGCTACGGCGCGACGCAAAGATATGAGTTGAGAATACTTACCTCAAGTCTGTTTGAGCAATAGAATTTCATTATGCTTCAATACTACAACTAAATAATACCTTTATGGTATATTAAAGCAATGATGTTAATACTTGTCTAATTTACACTTATCAAAAAGTCAGGCGTACGCACGTTTGGAAAGATACCTGAATGGGTACAAGCTGCGCCGCGCAATTGCGTTGAAGCTTTAGCCATGATACCACTGCGCTGGTATCGCTTGTCTATTAGCCATGATACCACTGCGCTGGTATCGCTTGTCGGCATCAGTAGCGCAGTAACGCACTTCGGTATCAATGGTGTTGGCGCTGCCGCTTTGCAATGCCAACACCATTTGGCTTGGCGCTATGCTACGGCGCGGCGCAAAGATATGAGTTGAGTATACGTATCTCAAGTCTGTTTGATGCAAAGCAATATTCCTACGCGTACGAACGTTTGGAAAGATACCTGAATCGGTACATACTATAGCCTGGGTATTTTATATCGGAAAATTAGTAAGTTCAAATGTGGGTTGCTCTCGTTCCATACAAGCTTTTTCAATCATGTTTTTTTGAGTGAATCATATCGTCATGGTATCAGCGCAATGCTACCAGCGCCGTATGTAAGATCATGGTATCATAGCGCAATGGTATCAGCGCAGTGCGCTGATACCACTGCTGGCGCCGGTATCAGTGTATCAGCGCTTCAAAATTTGCTGCGTTACCCATGTTTACTCGGGAATAACCAACCTCTGAGACGTGAAAATGCATAGTTAAACAAAAATTTGTAGAAATTATTTTTTATTTCTATATAAATTTGTATTACACCTATCGCAAACTATTTGTAAATCAATACATTGAACATCGATTGAAACGTACAGCTAATGTAGGAAATACATATTGGCCCAAGCCAAACCAACAGAGCCTATGGCCAATATGTGTACACCCCCTTGGTATGAGATGGCTACGATTGGTCGATATTGGCCTGCATTCCGATCTGAGTGGGATTTGGGCACAAACATGCACCAACCAAACGGATTTGACAGGCTGACAATAGACAAGTGAAGCTCACCAGCTCCGGCCATGGTGTGGACAGTAGCATCTGTCCTCGAACTGGTCTGTGGTGGCCCAACCCGAGATGATTTAGCTTGGGCCAATATGTATTTGAAGCATAAGACTAATAAAACTTTGAAAGAACTCCGAATTCCGATAACATTTTGCGTAAATTTAAGTAGCATTTCATTGTTCGTCAGTATCTTCGATAATAAAATTGCTGAAGAGTTTGATATCTCGATGTTCGACCGACACGAAATACCAGACCGCAATTCGCTCAAATTTCAGAGTTCTCAATCAGATTCAACTGCAAGCGATAGACTCTTTCCAGGATGAGCTTCACACGCTATAAATAATGCGTAATGTTTCACTTAATTTGCTTGATGTCGCAAATGATCAAGTGCCGTTTCTGACGATTTTGGTATGGGAGACAATATTCGAATATTTTGGACGGCAGGCCTCGATTGCTTGAGAAAAAAAAAGTTGAAGTTTACAAATAGTATCATATCAAAATTACTCAAACTTACATTCTGGACCATTTGTTGAAAAGAAGCAGTAAGCTTTTTCTCTAAATTGTTGAAGAGTTCGCACTGGAACTGGCGATATTTCTCGAATTCTTTCAGCATGAACTGTCGGTTTTGTTCAAGCAACTCGCCCATTTGCAGCAGCACTTGCCTTCGGCGTCGTTCCATTGGGCTTGTCACATCTGCAACTTCTGTTGCAGAGTTTTCTTCTACAAAAGTATGTCGAATTAGTACTGTAATTTAGTAAATTTTTAAAAAGTAGTGTAATACCATCAACTGAACTATCTATATCAGACTGCATGCTTGACGGGCGGATTTTGAAAATTTGGCGTTGTTTCTCGAATTCTTTCTGCAACCATTGCTGGTTTTGTTGAAGCAACTCATTCTGACGCAACTGATTTCGGCGTTGTGTCGTTGGCCCTGCTGCATCCTCATAGTTGTTTCCTATCGATAGGGGGTCTACAAAAAGTTTATTGAAATAGTATTGCCATTAAGTAAATCTTAAAAAGCAGTGTAATACCTTCAACTGAGCTGTCTGTATCAGAGTGAATGCTTGACCTGGACGGACCACTTCGGAAAATTTCTTTTATCGTGTAGTAGAATTCACATTTCTCGTTGTTTCTTTTTGCCTGGAGGTATTTCTGCTTCAGTTGTTTCAATTTAACACGTATTTGCAGAGCACTTCGGTCGTATCCCTTCTCCAACATTTTCTTTTCTACACTATGAAATTCTTTTAAACTCCTATATTTCTTCCCGTCGTTCAGCTGGAACATATTATCTGAAAAAGTACCAAGTTAGAAGTAATAACTTCTACACAAATTGCGAAACTTACTTTCTTTAATAAGTGCTAGCATATCTTCTACTTCATCTTTGCTCCAATTCAATTTCATTTTTCTATTCTCTTCTTTAATCACTCACACTCTTTATTTTATATCGCACAGTACACACGCGACGACGAAATGCAAGCAACTGTCAAAATCCACCATATTGAATAAATTCGTTGCTACGAACATCACAATTCAGTGCACGCATACATACATAGAAATCGGCTATATGGATAGTGAATGCACGAAATCCGAATTTAATTCGGATTTGAGATAATTTCGGGTCCAACTTCGATTCTCGATTCGAGTACTGCTTCGATTCTCGATTCGAGCACTGCTTCGATTCGAGTACCGGTTTGAGTACGATATGGAGCCTGATTACGACGCGTACGATATCGAGTTTGATTTCGAATCTGATTTTGGATGGATACATACTGCCGTTAATCCAATTTGATATGAAGCTCTGTACTTAGCACTGCGGTGTAGACAAGAAAAAATGTTATGATGTGCGATAAAATCGGTGTCGTTGTATTATTTGAAATGTATGTATGTATGTAGTTCAATTCAGAAACATCGTTCATAGTTTGAATAATCTTGAATTAATTCAGTATAATGAATTTTTACGTATTATGTTTTTTCTTATATGTATATATTTTATGTATTATATCGTATCGTAAACATTCATTGCTAGGATTAAATGAAAAACGATTGGTTTTAGAGAAACTATTCTTTATAGAAAAACGGTATGTTTTAGAAAAACGATTGGTTTTAGAAAAACTATTCGTTGTAGAAAAACGGTTCGTTTTAGAAAAACGATTGGTTTTAGAAAATTATTCGTTGTAGATAAATGGTTCGTTTTAGAAAAATGATTGGTATTAGAAAAATTAATGCTTTTAGAAAAATTGTTCGTTTTAGGAAAACGGTTTATTTTAGAAAAACGATTGGCTTTTCTATTCGTTGTAGAGAAACGGTTCGTTGGAAAAACTGTTCGTTTGTTTTTTGCACCCAAACGTTTTTCGCAAACTATTTGTCGTTTTTGAGTCCATCACTACTGCGGTGAGACACGTCTGCTTTGCACCATAGGGAATTCACTTGAATCCGTGGCTTCGAGTAGGGTGTATGTAATTATGAATTTTATGTTCAGTGAGTCATCGAAATACATATGTACGGGATTGTATTGAGAACGTGTGTTTGTTAATGCAGAAACATCCTACAAAATCTGACATTATAAATTACATGCATCAATAAATTATCACTATGATAAAATACTTACCAGTGCAAACAAACAGCTGGGCTTCATCAAAAGACGTGCCAAAGAGTTTCGTAACCTTTGGGTTACAAGATCCTTAAACACTTCACTTGTACGCCCTATTCTCGAATACGGTTGCATTAGTTGGAATCCTGCTCATGAAACCCACAACGACAGACTCGAATCCATTCAAAAGCAATTTTTACTTTTCGTTTTGAGAGAACTATAAAATCCTTAAGATTTTAATAACCTACTTCCTTATAAGTTTCGACTGGGTCACATACATTTATCGAAACTTGCATCTGGAAGAATGGTTATTGCAGTTGAATTCGTTAATAGTAATTTGGTGATAAATATCCCTTTAAGGATCACAGGATCCAATCGTTTGGTAAAGAAATATCCAAAGGATCCAATTGTTTGGTAAAGAAATATCACAAGTCTAACTTGTGATATGCCGGTTCCAAGCCCGGAGAAAGGAGGAGGGTTTGAGGCAACGAGGTAACGCTATCCTCAGTAAAATTTGTATAGTTACAGCCTGATGGCTGAATTATACCTAAGCGTCTCAGGTCATTAGGGAGGATTAGCCACGTTGTCAGACCTGCAACATAGTTGTGTGAACTTTGGCACGAGGCAAGTCTCCTGAAGCAACTATCACCGATGCGCCCCATGGAAATGGTTGAGCGATGTGCCATCAACTCATCCTTGTAAAAACTTCCTTTGTCAAGAAACCTGGAACAAAAGCCTCGGATTAGACGGATCGACAACGACGACCACGCAAACGCACAACGAATTATTTTCTCGGAATCTGGAATGTACGCTCCCTGAACAAACCGGGGGCCGAAAAGGCCCTCCTTCATCAGGTCGAACAGTACAAACTGAACATTACTGCAGTCCAGGAAACAAATTGGTTAGGATGTGAGATCAACGACAAGAAATCGCACACAATTTTTACAAGCGGCAAAACATCGGACCATAAAGAGTTTGGAGTAGCATTCATAGTGACCAAACACCTCAAACCGCGCTTTACCGCCTTCAAACCCGTAAACGAAAGGCTGTGTGCGATTCGCATCAAGGCGTGATTTTTCAACCTCTGGCTCATCAATGTGCACGCTGCCACCGAAGTAAAAGAAGACTCTGTAAAAGACGAGTTTTATGCCTACCTTGAAACTCTCTTCGATTCACTTCCATTAAATGATGTAAAAATGCTGCTGGGAGATTTCAATGCAAAAGTCGGGAATGAAAGTTGGCATCGGGGGACCAATGGAGGACACAGCCTCCGCGAAGAATGCAACGATAACGGCCATCGTCTAATTGACTTCGCTTGCAGCAGGAACCTTGTTGTAGGCTCAACTTGCTTTCCACACCGTCGCATGCATAAGCAGCCCTGTAATTCTCCAGACGCACATACCGTCAACCAAATCGACCACGTCCTTATTAGCAAGAGATGGGCGTCAAGTGTGATGGATGTTCGGTCGTACCGCGGAGCTAACTGTGACTCCAATTATCACCTAGTGAAAACAACATACCGGTGCAGCATTTCCTCAGTGCACCAATCGAGATTTAGCCCTCCCAAAATCTTCGCGGTTGAGAATCTGCTGAATGATTATACGGCTCAGGCATAAAGGACCGCGCTTGAAGAAAGAATTTCACCAATGCTGCGCGACTCCAGCAACGTAGGTGTCCACGAGTTCTGGGAAGAGCTCAAAAATACAATCAAGGATGTGGCAGAAAATGTTATGAGGTACAAAGCCTGACGAGCGCGAAATGAATGGTTTGACGAAGAATGCAGAAACTCACTTGACGCGAAAAACAAGGCCTACATACAATGGATCCAACGTGCAGCCAGAGCCAAAAAGGAAAAATAGGACGAGCTACGGGCAAATATCCAACAGAATAATTAGGCGTAAGAAACGGAAATACTTTGACGAGCAGTCACTGAACATTAATGTAAACCTAATTAATAAGAACACCAGACAAGCATACAGACTAGTAAACACTATCAAAAATGGCTACCAACCCAGAACTAGCCTCTGTTAGGACAAAGATGGAATCATTATCAGCGACACCGAAAGTATTAGCAAACGATGGGCGTCCTACTTCGAAGAGCTTCTGAATCCGCCATCAAACATCCTGGCAGCAGAAGCTGACCTCCATGATAATACTGCTGGTCGACCCCCATGCACACAACCCCCGACAGTAGAAGAAGTTAATCTCGCCTTGCGTTGACTGAAAAGGAATAAAGCGCCGGGCGCTGACGAGATACCAGCTGAGTTACTCAAGTCTGGTGGGGCGGGTTTGTTAAGTGCGCTAAATCAACTACTGCTGCGAATATGGGAGACTGAAGTGATCCCAGACGATTGGCGTAGAAGCATCATCTGTTCCATACATAAAAAGGGAGATAAACTGCGGTGTGAGAATTACAGATGCATCTCCTTAGTCTGTACGGCCTACAAAATTCTGTCGAAAATCCTGGAGTATAGGATTAAACCATTCGCGGAAGAAATCATTGGCGAGTATCAAGGCGGTTTCAGGTCTGGTCGCTCCATAATTGACCAGCTCTTCACGATCAGGTTAATTATGCAAAAGTGCTGGGAATACAGCGTCGACGTATACCAAATCTTTGTGTAGACAACCATATGACAGCATCGACCGAGGCGCACTATATAGCATCATGCGGCAATTCGGTACACCGGCCAAATTAGTGAGACTTATAAAGATGACGATGACCAACTCCGTCTCGCAAGTCCGGATCCAGAACAGATTGACGGATCCTTTTGAAACTCTGGGTGGCCTGAAGCAGGGCGATGGAATAGCGCCCACGCTCTTCAACCTGGTACTTGAGTTCGCTATTCGGGCAATGCACCTGAACACCAGCGGCACGCTACTTTTTAAGTCGACACAATTGGCAGCGTACGCGGATGACATTAACATCATGGCTCGAAAACTGGCCGATGCAGAAGAACTTCTGCTTAGACTTGACACCACAGCAAAGGAAGTTGGACTACGAATCAACGAGGACAAAACGAAAGTTATGATGCAATCTAGGACAAGGACGCCAGCGCACACGACCATCAACGTAGGGGACCTTTGCATCAAATTCGTGGACAACTTCGTTTACCTGGGTAGCAGCCTATCGAATGACGCCAATGAAACTGACGAAATCAAGCGACGGATACAACTAGCAAATAAGACATTTTTCTCGGTCCTCCCCATTATGAAATCGAAATATGACAATTAAAGGAGATCCATCCAGGCGGCCAAGGCCCGACGTCGGGCTGTTGGGCCACGTTGATGATGATGAATAGCTATTGAGCCGATAAATAGATGCTGCAGGATATTCGATAGCAACGATTTCCAAATTATCCTTAAAATTCTCCCTTTATTCACCCTCTTTATCTTAAGCTATATGTAAATGTGTTATTTACTTGTTATTTATTAACTCTTCTTTATACAGTAATCCCTTGACTTACGTCTCCGTTGTTATACGTTTTTTCGACTTACGTCGTTTATTACTTTGAGACCAACCCTTGAAACTACGTCGTCCGTCCCTTGACTTACGTCGCCGTTTTCATAGAACAGATGTTTGTTCATATGAAAACTGTTCCTCTGGTAAAAGGAAATTCCCAGAATTGTGTGAGCGCAATTTCCGTAGGATAGTTTTCGTATTTGGCGTTTGCATTGGGAAAAATGTTGATTATTTGGATCAAAGACCTGAACCATCAAAATATGCCGGTCAGCACGTTAACTATTGAGGCGAAGGAAAAAAGCTTATTCGAACAAGCAAACTTGAATCGAGGAGATACTTTCGTTGCCAGCAATGGATGGTTTGAAAACTTCAAGAAAAGAAGTAAAATATACAATGTAAAAGTAACAGGTAAAGCGGATAGTGCGGACTATGACGCAGCGAAGATCTTTCCAAACACTTAACATGATATTATTGAAAATAGAGGATATTGTGCACAGCAGGTGTTTAATGTTGTCGAAACAGGCCTGTATTGGAAACGCTTGCCCTCAAGAGCATTTCTTTCGATTGAAGAAAGAAGAGCTCCTGGGTTTAAGGCAGAAAAATCCAGGATTACTTTGCTTCTTGGAGGGAATGCATCAGGTGATTTGAAACTGAAACCTCTTGCTGTTTATCAATGCAAGGAAAATCGACCGGTTATTTGGAGGTGCAACAAAGAGGCCTGGGTTACTTCTAATATATTCGTAATTGGTTTGATCAACGTTTCTGTCCGATAATCAAGAAATATTTGGAAGCCAATAATCTTTCTCATAAGGCATTGCTAATCATATATATAAAAATCTTCAAAGAAAGTGATCCCGACAAATCAAGAAGTGCAGAAATTTCAAACAAAGTCTTCACTTCTGTCAACGATTACAAAGCAGTTCGTCGAAGAAAAAAGAAAACAAACTTTGCCCCAAGCGCGAATTTCGACCTTCTTCGCCAGTAAACCAGTCAACCCACAAACAGTAGAAATAGAGGCTATTCATTCTAAAGATGATAAGAATTAATGTGTTGCTTTTTAGTGCTTTATGTCAAATATGTACATATTTGTACATATTTAAAGCCGTCTATTTTCTTCTTCGTAAGTTTTATTAATACGTATTCCGGTTTCTACTTGTTGCCTTCATTTCTATTTGCAATTTAACGAGTAGTCGTATATAAGCACTTGATGAAGGGTGCAAGTATAAAACGTATGCGGACGAAAACCCACGATTTTCTTTAAAAAAATGAATTATGTACAAACTTAAAAAATAGATACATTCATATTCAAAAAAATTAAAGTTTATACATATATCGCCTGGGGTTCCTTCTACCCTCGAGTTACGTCGTTTTCGACTTACGTCGCATATTCTCGGAACCTAATTCCGACGTAAGTCGAGGGACTACTGTATATGTATTACTTATTTAATTTTTTTTTATTGTACTTTACTTTTCAATTTTGTTTGGTAATTTATGTAATTTGTACCTTGTTTGGTGAATGAGTAAATTATTAATTATTATTATTAACTAGATACCCTCATGTAGAGTTTAAAAAAAATTACAAAAATTAAAATTATGGATAAGATTAAACGCCGATGTTTTTCTTTTCGTTCATAAGTACATTGTTGAATAAAAGGTATTCTATGGCAGCTTTGTGTCTTCGTATAGTAGTTATGGGAACTTCGTAGGCACTATTGTCAATAGTTACGTTAAAAATGTTATACAGAGGTCAGCTTCAAAGCTATTAGATAAACTGTTAAAATTATCTCTCATAATATTTTCTTGATTAGCATACAATGTAACAACATACTTTAAATTCCAATTTCAGTATTCGGAGTACTTCAGATGCAAAAATGTCCAAAATATCCACTACAACCTGAGTATAGTGACAATGATATATACTATTTTCATTACAAAGACGGTTCTTTATATCTACCTGCAGAGAAGGCTTTCATCAAAAACAACGATTATTGTGTACAAAATGCTGGACCAGAATTCGAAAATGAAGTACGGTACACTAAAACCCATATAATAATTCTAATGCTTTTTTTTAAATAAATTTATTTTCTAATTTAATTCCAGGTTGAAGCATTTCTTTGCTTCGATAGTTCAGATAAAGGCCTAGTGAAATTTCGAATATATTCGATTGGATTGATGATTTCAAGTGTTTTCTTGGGTTTGACGATTTCGGTTTACCTTTGTGTGCCAAAATTGTTAAATATACCGGGAAAGAATTTAATTTGTCATTCGCTGAGCATGATGAGTGCTTATATTGGATTATTTTTGATACAGCATTCGAGTTTACAGTTTACCATATGTTATCCGTTGGGTAAGTTGATTTATGATTCAATGATTTAATCCATTTAGATTTTTTTCCATGATGGAAAATTATTCGTGTCTAATAATATAAATTCTAAATTTCAAAACTGCCGCTAGATTGAAAATATTTGTATAGTATATTAGGTCTGTTCCCGTACTTGAATCTATTATAATATATTAAAATAGATTCGCAGCAAGTCGTTTTCGTACTTTTGCTGCAAGCCAAATAGTAGGGGAGCCCGGGATGCTAAATTTGCAGTTACTAAAGCGTCATGGGGACCTATTGGATTGTGAAGATTAGGTTCTAAAATGAAAAAAAGTTTATGTCAAGTTTTCCATTTTAGTGGGGGGGAGAGCGTGTAAAAATGTTCAAAAACGTAAAAAATAACAGTAACATGGAAATACTCGAGCGCGTCAGACATTCATAGTGTATACGCGCTTTGTCTTTCTGATAGCTGATAGATATTTATCTGACGATTAACTGGTGGGGGGTGGCCGTAAAAAGAGGTAAAAAAACACAAACAAAAAAAGTTATTCGAGCGTGTCAGATATTCAGAGGGAATGTTAAGTGAACTCAAAAAAGTGTCCTATTTAAATGACTGACGATTTGGACGTGACCAACAGTCATGACTGATTTTTGAAAATGTAAAAAAAAAATGTTACCTTGAAATACTCGAGCGCGTCAGAGTTTTATACAGAGGGTTCAACTTGATGTCTTAGTTGTCCTAAATGATAATCTGACAATTATATGGAGGGATATTGTTAATCTGACAATTTGAAAAAAAAAAAATCGTTTCTTCTTTTTATTACTGGATGAAATAACTGGATGAAATATATATATATATATATATATATATATATATATATATATATATATATATATATATATATATATATATATATATATATATATATATATATATATCGTTTAAAGATGTTACATCCGAAATTACGACCGTAGCATAAGCGTTGCTAGATTTTCTTCGAACACGTTTCACTTTACGATATTGCAAGATATTCATACATTTGTTTAATGTTTCATGTGCAAACTTTTTAGTTTTTTCACAAGTTTCTTTTTCACAAAATACACATTTTACACTTACATCACTCATTATTAATTCACAAATTTATTATTTAAAAAAAAACCAACAAACAAACCAAAGCGTCTGGTCCAGTGAAATCCGACATAAAAAAGGCCAAACTTCGGCAAAATTAGGGGAAAGCTGAATTTTGGTGTGAACCTTGGCACTGGCGTATTGAATAAAATGTCAAAAGTGCCCATCGATCCGAGTGCCGTTACTTTTTATACGGGGTCAAAGGTCACCAAAAGTGACCTTTCCTAAATATCTGAGTAACGGTCACGTCTTCAGAAAACAATGTATGACGAATTCGTAGCTTAACAAATTTCCAACACAAAATATCTGCTGACTATTTCTTGTAACTATAACCGTTTTGGAGATATTTTGATCTAAACATTTGCTACTAACAGCATCTTCTTTCTCAACGGAATGTTGATATCCGATTTTGACTACGACTTGGAATGTTTGTGAGTTTGTAAGAGGCGCAAAAGAAAAACATGCAAACAAACTTATCTACCACACTCCAGGGTAGATGGAAAAGTGTGCACCGAAAAGTTATCCCCCCCTTTCCATAAAATGGTATCCCTCAGCTTCCATCTGAAATGAGCTCGTTACCTGCTTTTTGCCTACTGTTAAACAAGATAAGATCAGTTTTTATCCTGCAATTTTTTTCATTTATTGATGATTTTAGCTACATCGCCCCATGAAAACCGTCAGATTATATGTTTTTCGTAATCCTGATAGGATTTCCTTCAAATTAAAAAAAAAATTAATCGCGCTCGAGTATTTCGAGGTGAGGTTTTTTTTTTACAACTTTGTGACTCTCCCATTTCCTTAAGCCACGCTCAAATTGTCAGATTATTGAAATATACTCTTTTCTGGATGTACTTAACTTACCTTATCTTAATCTGACGCGCTCGAGTATTTCTGAGGATCAATTTTTTTTTACTAATCTGACGGGCTTCCCTCAACGCACCCCACTATATTAAGGGCTCATATATGGTAGGGTACATTGCAGGGTGCAGGGCTTCTCCCCATATGATTTTCTGACGCGCTCGAGTAACGCGAGAAATCCCCGTTTGGGCTCCCCTACTAAAATGCAAGCCAAACTTTTTTACTATTATTCAAAAGCAGCTTAATTGTATCTTGCAGCTCGAAAAAAATTTTTTTAATGCTATCAATGTGTGAAAAAAATGAAAGTCTAATCAGATAATGATAAAGTAAAGATGATTGATGGTTAATGCATTGTTTATTATTTGTCATATGACTACTAGTTTAAAAAAATAACATAATAGACAGTTCAAAACTTATCAATTCGGCAAATGACTCATTATTTATCTGCAAGTGAAATTCAACGAACTATGAAATAATGAACTAATATTTTTCTATTGACATTATAAGATCAATTAATGACTTCATTGACTTTTTCACGATTTTTTAATTACAATGATTATTTATTTTTCAGTATGTTATACTATATATATTTGGCTGTGTCCAGTCTAATTATAATAAAAAGTCTAGAAAGGCTACATTGATTAGGGTATTTCTGATTTTTTGTATAAGTTTTTTGTTTTGTATAAGTACACTGAAAAATCTAAGTTTTCAAATTAACCGCGTGCGCCGCCATCTTGAAAAAAACCGTTGAATATTCGGTCTTGTCTCGGTTTTTTGAAATTATCTCCTAAGATGGTGGTTCAACAAAAATATATGTTAGCCTATTTTGAAATAGAGCAAATTATACACAATCTGAAATGAAAAATAAATTTCTAGCTCTGATTTTACCCAAGTCAGAGCCCTCTGAATTTCGTGATTTTATTTTTCAAAAATTAAAAAACTCTAGCGCACCTGAACCGCTAGAAACACTAATGTTCGAAGAACAGTAGAAGAATCATGCAGGTTTTGAGTGCATATTCCACCACATGCGCTGCTTATTACGGCCAAATTGTTTCAAATGCCACGTTTTACTTTTGTCTCAAGAATGCATTATAACTCATATGGTAGAAGGTTTCAGATATTACCACTGGCATAAATTTCAACGTTTATGAGAGCAAAACACGGGTTAATTATATTCGTTATCAGTTGCTTATATCACAAAATTTTGAAAGCAGCATCTCATATAATATCAATTAAGAAAATGCTCAGTGCCTGCAGCACTGTAACTGAAGTTGGAGTTTGGGGCTGCGATCCGAAAAATTTGCAGAACTTTGGGAATTGAATCATCGGTTATTTATTTTCATTGTAAATGTTTCCGGTATGAATACTAACTGTAAGCATTTATTGATACAAAAGTAGCACAACCGACTCGTGCTGGCAACCTTTCGCCAGTATCAAAGCCAAGAATATATCAAATCTGCTTCACGTTGTTATATAACATTTGAAGTTATAAGAGTATAAAGAAATTTAGGGCTACCTGCAGCGAGTTTTTTTCAAATAATCGAAAGCTTAATATTTGCTGTTTATTGTTACTACAATATCATAACCAATTGACAATTCTACGATAAAACCGCTTAATAAAGATATTGCAAACAAACACAAAACCAACAATAGCTGGCAACCCTATCATGGCTTTTCAACCAAATTTGGCTTGAATAATGTTTATAATAGGTTCCAGTAATTGTATGAAATTCGTATTGATTTCATGACTGCACTGGAAGTTATAGGGCAAACAGTTTTATTTTCCTGAGCGAATTTTCAAAACCAAAGACACAAAAATTACCATAGCTGGCAGCACCAATCGAATTTTTGAATCAAATTTCTATCAAACAGAGTTTAGAGTAAGGTGCAGCTACTGTGTCAATTTCATGAAAATCTGGTAACTTATTCACATTTCATAGGGCAAAAAGCATTTTTTTTTCTTTGTAATTTTTCAAGATGGCACCACTGGAACAGAGTTGCCTACAATTCAAAATCGCTTCTATCAGACCTAGCCCTACTTAAGTCCAATGCATTCTGTAAATTTCAATTGTATCTGATTATTGATTCGTGAGTTCCCGTGAACAGAAATTTTTGAAGCTAAAAATATAGGTTAACTGAAAAAGGGTTACCGTTCTTGTCCGACATGAAATTTCCAAAGTTTTACTTTGACTGTGTAGATTGAGCATAAGATTTGTATACAGATTGGTTTTATTGTAGAAAGGGTCATTTTTTAGGATATTCGATGGTTTGAATATTTTCACTTCCAAATTTTTATTTTTTCAAATTTAAGACACCAAAATTATCATAGCTGGCAGCTCCAACCGAATTTTTCAACCAAATTTCTACCAAACGTGGTTTGAAGTAAGGTGCAGCTACGGTGCGAATTTCGTCAAAATCGAACGATTCAATCAGAACTTATAGGGCTAAAAGCAGTTATCTTTTTTAGTGATTTTTCAAGATGGCACCACTGGCACAGAATCACCCGCATTTCAAAATCACTTCTATCAGACCTGGTCCTACTTAAGACCAATACATTCTGCAAATTTCAATAAATTCTGTTCATCGGATCGTGAGTTTCCGTGAACAGAAGTTTTTGATGCTAAAAATATAGGTTACTTGGGCAAGGGTTACCAGGCGTGCCCGTTATACCATATCAAATTTTATTTTTTGTTTATGTAAACAAAGCACAAAATTTACATATGAGTGGCTTTTTTTTTAAGAAACGACATTTTTTCAAGAGAGACGTTGATTTGGAGGTTTTCACTTTCAGTGCCTGCCCTAGCTACAGGGTTGCCAGCACGCTCATTAAAACGTACACTTATCTACAACTAAACAAAAAAAACATGTCCTGAAAATTTCGTAATGATTGAATGGCTTTGTCAAAAGTTATCGCAATTTAAAAATTTTCAAATTTTCCCGTTCTCTTTTTAGGCACCCAGCGCATACATGGGGTTAAAAAATTCCAAAACGTTATCCGATTCACATGTAAAACTTGTTCGAAATTTATGTCAACAACTTAATTTTTGCAAAAATTATTTGTGTACGGAATAATAGGTATATTAAAAAAATCACTAAAATGGTCGCCGGCGCCAAAGGGTTAAAGATTATTAACTTTTTATGAGACCTGGCACTATTCTGCATATACACCAATGTGTCCTGAAAATTTCAGCTCAATCGGATGGCGCGTTCCTGAGATTTTTTCACTGAAATTTTTTGATATATATATATATATATATATATATATATATATATATATATATATATATATATATATATATATATATAGAAATATGAATTTTTGGCCAAAGTGATTTTAATACTAATGTTCTTCTTCGAACATTAGTAAAAAAGTACAGATTTTTAGCCGGTTTTTGCTCGATAGTAAGTAAGTAGTGAATTTTCCGTCTAATTTTTAGTAACCAAATTTGGTAAAACTCGACTACATGCTCCTCATAGTGGTTAGGCAATTTTACCGATTGGAGTTTTTTTTTGTGTTTTGTGGTTGTGTGTTTGTTATTTTGTTTACCCTCATTTTATCTAATTTTTGGGTTGTTAGGGCTGCAGTGTGCGATGTTGCATTGTCGTGCAAGAGCAGGACGTCTTGGATGGGTTGACGGAACCTTATTGTCTGCTCACAGTATTAAGCAGCGTTTATTGTGCGACGATCGTGAAGGAAATCAACGAGTAGAATTCCTTGCGAATTCCCGAAAACCGTTGACATCACCTTACCGGCTAACAAGCGAATTTCGGCTTTTGATGGTCCTGGCTCCCCCTTTTTTCCCCTTTTTATAGAGGCCCTTTTTACTTCGAGAGCGTAGTGGTGAACCCATGTTTTATCGCACGTTACAATGCGTTGCAAAAAATCCTGCCCTTCATTTTGAAAACGAGCAAGAAGCGTTTGACAAACTTGAGCTCACGCATATTTGTTCTCTTGGAAAATCAGACATGGAACCTACCTCGCCGAGATTTTTTGGAGTTCAAGGTGGTCTCGAATGATGGTGTGTACACTTCTAGCACTGGTTCTCTTTTCCTTACTGATTGCTGCTACACTAGAGTGCATTCTCGAACTGTGCACGCACTTGGTACTGGAATTCGGCTCGTTTAATGCCTTCGTTCGTTAAAAACTTTGTTACAATGCATTGCGCAACTGAAGAATAAACCTCTCTTTCGCTCATTGTGAGGACGACCAAACAAACTGGTCGGACCTCAGAAGAGAGAAATAGAAGGAAATGAAAACAGCAGTGAGAAGTGAAGCAATTTGTCTGAATCTGAGCGTTAGTAGTAGTGAAGGAAAACTATGGGACCATGAGCTGGCGATAGAGATAGTAGCAGTGCTGCCATTTTAGCATTTTGAATGCTAGATCTAGCATTATTTTTTCCAAAACGGCATTCGAAATTCGGAGTTAGCATCTAGCATTATTTTTAGCATTTAAATTTAAATTTCGGAATAATCTTGCAATCATCTATTTACAATCTCGCCCAGCCAATTTTAATTTCAAAGTCCAAAATATAAAGATTATAAAGTCATCTATATTGCTTTGAAATGGTAACGTTCAATTTAATCGTGATGATGCTAAAAATCAGTGATGGGGTCCCATCTACTTCAGACTCCCAGGACCCTGGGGCATCTACAAGTTCAAGTTTACCAAAGTATGTGCATTCTAGTTAGATATTTTTTCCTGAATAATGTGAATTAATTGTTTTGCTAGGGCTTCAAATGCAAGCAATCGCACGGATAACGCTGAAGAGAAATCTTCGTTATTCGACACTAATACTTTTTCTTCACTTAAAAATAAATAATTGTTGCTGTTTTGATTGAGGGATTCCAAACGATGTTTTGAAAAATATTGGTAGAAATGAGCTTTACACAAGAAAAGATTTAGATATAATGGGCCATTTAGATAAGCGTCCATGCATCCATGCGTCCATGCGTTTTTAGATTAAACGAGTCAAGTCAACTCAAATCCAGTTCTTTGAAGGCGGGGCTAAGGCGAAAGTCGACGGATACGGTGATTGATATACCATTGACTTAATTGTTTTACTTTCGCTCTTTGTCATTTCGAGATGATAAGTGAATGGATGGATTGATAAGAGGATGGATATTACACGTGTGCAACGATGGTTTTTTTTATTTTCATATTATTTGAATTATAATAATTATAATAATTATAATAATTAATATTTGAAAACATCGTCGTGATCAATTTTAAAACATTACTAATTCCCATTCCTCAATTTTTCCCCATATTTTTTCTTACAACATAGTCTTCTAATAAGTTAATACATTTAGTCTATCTTTTTGCCAAACCCCGGATACCCTTAGAGAACAATTTTTATCTGGACTCTCCCAAAATGCCTCAACCGCGGCCATCATTTTCAAATATCTTACTCCGAAGGTGTTGTTTGAGCCGAGGAAAGAGGTAGAAGCCACTGAGAGCTAGATCTGGCGAATTGGGTGGGTGTTCCAGCAGTTCGAATCCTGTTTCTTTAATGGTATCCATCGCAACTGCAGCCTTGTGAGTCGGTGCGTTATTTTGAAGAAACAGAACTCCGGCTCGTAGTTTGCCGTGTGTTTTCTCCTTCATTGCCTTTCGCAGTCTTCTTATTTGGTCAGCTTAGTAAGAGCCTGATATAGTGGCTCCATTTTCCACATATTCCATCACAATAATTTCTTCAGCGTCCGAAAAAACTGATGCCATAACCTTCCCTGCCGAACTTGACACTTTAAATTTCTTCGGCATCGATGAAGAGGGTCGCTTTCAGGTCATCGACTACATTTTGGTTTCTGGATCAAAATGGTGGATCCAGGTCTCGTTAATGGTCACGAAATGTGACAAAAATTTTTCCTGATCTGCCGTCCTTGAATTGTCAATTCGTTTCTTCTTGTGCTCGTCCGTTAACATTCTCGGGCAGAGACCTTCTTCATATGTATTTTGTTGGCAAAGATTTTTCGAACACTACCATATGAGATCCCTGTGACCTCAGCTACATGCCTGAGGGTCACTCTTTGATCTGCCAACACGACATCTTCGGCTTTTTTTACGTTGTTTTCAGTGAGCGATGTGGATGGACGTCCTTCGCGGTGTTCATCTTCAGAGTATGTTCTTCCCAGCTTAAACTCCTTGGCCTAGCGTGCAACGGTAGAATATGGAGGAGCAGAGTCCCCTAATGTTTCCACCATGTCGCCGTGTATGCCTCTGGTAGACAATTTTTTCAAATAAATTTCGTTTTTCCCCATTTTGATGTTCTCCTTTCGTCTGTTCGTATTCAAATGAATGTTGCTCCTCTTAGAACTGTGTTATACTGGACCTAGTGCTTTCGGCACTTTGAATCCCTGGAATCGTGGCCTATTTATATGTTTTCTTCATGCTGACTTTGTGAGTATATGTAGTAGTAACAAAAAAATTTTTTTTTAATTTTATGCGAACTGGAAATAATCTAATCGGTTACTTTTTGATCAATCCTCATATAAATATACATATTGTCTTCATATTGAACCATGTTTATTTCAATTAAATAAAAATGTATTATTTAGCATTATAATTTTACAAGATCTAGCATTATTTAGCATTAAATAAAATTGAATCTAGCATTATTCCAAAAAAATAATTGGCAGCACTGGATAGTAGGCCAATTGACACGTTATAAATAAAAGCTCGTAGATCTTAGGTATCAGAGACATCGAATGGAATATCTGAGGTAGTAATTCTCTCGATTTGTTTTAATTATGGATTTTACCTATGTAGTAAAAATGCTTCACTGAATTTCCTATATGTTTACGCTTATTTCATTTCCTTAAATCTCTATGTTCTGAGAATCGGGAGATTGGCTTGGCATTGAGTCATCTAGTCAGGTTCCCCTCAACTCTTCCTGACCCCCCTATCTTCTCCACTATCTTCAACACACTTTTTAAGTCTACAAAAGTAAAAAGCTCGTTTATATTTGAATGCCTTTCGTACGTTGTGCACAATAAAGCGATACCTCTATAGTTTTCACACCTCAACTTATCTCCCTTTTTGTATATAGGACACATTATACTCTTTCGCGAATCTAGTAACTGCTCCTCTGCCCATATTTTGCATATCAACCAGTGGAGAAGATGATATACATGGGAACCTCTTCTCTAAACTAGTGCTGCGGATATACCACCTTTCCGTGGAGCCTTGTCTTTGCTGAAGTCTTGTACTGCTGCCTGTATCTCGTCTATAGTTGGTGGTGGACTGAAACATCTTTTGCAGTATTGGAGCCATCTGCTTCTGATCTCGATTGGGCTGCCTATAATGGATTTTTGTTAACTTTTCCACAGACTCGTTCGTGGTTTAAAACCATCTTTTAGTTGTTTAACAGAAGCATACACTGATCTGGATTTATTCTAGACTCAGTTCCTTTTATCAACCGCATCCTTACTTTCTGCATCGTGCCAGTCATTCGTATTTTTCTTTTCTAGATCGTGTCTGTTATATCACCTCCTTCAATCTTCCACATAGTTTGGATTTCGTCACTGCGTTCTTTTGCTGGCGATGATAAAAATATAATTTTCGTCTCAAGTTGAATATTTTTTGCCGGACCCAATACCTTAGGAGATATTTAGAAGAAAAAAAACCAGACAAGTCTGAAAATTCAGCAGTTTTTTCAAGATGGTGTAATGGAATGGTTAAATGTTTGTTTACCCAGACACAAAGTGCCTGAGTAAAATGGAGGTGAAGGTCTAAAATGACCATCAAAGGATATCGAGTCATTAGTCCGTGCAGGACTGAGCTACGCCGGGTAGCTACAACTCTCACATGACAGGACGGCGGCACATGCTGGTTGCCATCTAGCGATTCGGGAGATGTGGGGGGGTTCTTTTCCTGTCATGCGTCCTAACCATCATCACATTTTTATTCATGTGCCTGACAAGAAACAAACGCGACATTGAAAGTGATCTTCTTCAAGATCCACTTTATGAGCCGTGAAGGCTAACCCTGACCACGGGTATGTTTTTGTTTGTGACTGGGATCCAAAGATCACCAGCACAAAACAAAAAAAAATAAGGCCACCAATTTGAGTCAATGCTTCCTACGAAGCAACTCGACGCGAAGACGAATCGAAGTACGCGCGAGGGATCGCGAATTGGTGGCTGAATTCGGAGACGACAGAGATACGCACGCAATACAACAAGAAACCGCGAAATTACAAACACTCCCAAAAATAAGGTATACGCGGATACCGATACGAAATTCACTACTTTACACTTTACACTGAACAAATACGCGCACGACTACCGAAATTCATCGACCTGAAAAAAAAATCCTGTGCTACCTTATAGCGGTGCCAGAAGTCTGATCTCTACCAAAAAAATTGTATATAGGTCAGACTTCCGACGGTTCCGCCCATAGCCCCTACCATCCACCCTATAAAAATCAAAGAAGCGTCAGGAAAAAGAAAAGAAATCCTCACCACATCTTTAGAAAGGAAAACCAAGTTTTGTGATTTATTCAAACATTGTATTTATTTTATTTTTAAACTTTGAATTAACTTATTCTTTCGAATATATGAACATTACTAGTCAATTGCCGTTTTTTTGTAGTTACTACTCAATTCTTAATGGCTTCTATTCTTCAATTTTTTTCACCATATGCAAAACATTAAAAATTGACATCTAAATTTCTTCATTGATGCTCTTTAACAGTTGAACATAGTGTTTTCTTTTGTTGGTTTAATATAAAGGCCTTGTACAAATATATTCTAATTCCTTTACCTAAAGGTTTCATGTGTCATTATCATATTGAATCAAAAGAAAGAAATTGATTAAACAAACAAACAAAATTTTTTTTTTCTTTGTCTTCAGTATACGACTTGCATCATATTCAATTAGAATTTACCATGTATTTCTTATGCATTTAACCTTTTTTTTTCTGTTTTGTTATTTCTTTTATTGTTCAATGAAAAAAAACAATTGATGAATACAACAATTTTCTTCTTATTGGTGCTTGTATGCAGCTATTAGCATATTTCAACTGTTAGCAAATTTTGTCTTTGTTTACTACCTTTATGTTATGGTTTTATTTAAGTTTCTTTCAACCTTGAAACATGTTAAGTTAATGTGTTTGAAGCTATTTATTACACATACTACACCGACCATAGTTCATATCTTTGAACAAACCGCCAAACCTTACTCAAAATCTCCAAATAGCAAAGTATGAGATATTTTACAAAAAAAACAAAACTCACTTCGTATCTCCGGTTCCAATAATGTAAACGCCAGCATTTGATCCAGTAATGCTGGTGGAACGGGCGTAGGGCTCCCCTGGCCAAATAAGCCTTTTCTATTTTTGATGTAAAAACTGCAACAGTTGTTTCGGGTGAAAAATAGCTCCCACTTCAATGATTTGCTTTTTATGCCACGACGCCCAATCACAGCACATTTTCCTATATAGACGTAGGACCCCCCCGAATAAATCGCAAACCACAATTCTATCACATAAAGACACACATTTTTATTGAAGCTATATAGAATTAGTTTGCACATTCGACTGTAGTTCCAAGCTCCGTGGACAAGTAGCAGCCGCAATAAAAACCGGAATTGCGCTATTGAATAATCCGATGCACATGCCGCTTGAAGACCTTCAGCTCCAGATATTCCCACACCGACATGCGCCTTTTGAATCATAGCCACGTCGTTGGCTCCGTCACCGATCGCTAATGTGACCGACTTAGTATTAACCGTAACTAAGTCTACAACCTCTGCTTTCTGTATAGGCGAAACTCGCAGCACACTACAACTCGACATCCAATGCACAGTTCCAGAAAATCTCTTCGGAGATCGCAACTTAAAGCATACTTTAGCGTCTTTCCATCTATCACTAGCGCAACATTGCTTTCTTGCGATCGCTGATGACGCAATGACAAAACATCACATCAACAGTAGATTTCCGCAAGGACCCTTTTGTTTACACAGTATTCTGATTGGATTTTACCCTGATGAGACACTTCTTAGAAAAAATTTTCAGCACTCCGAAACCGAGCACTGATTTAAGAAAACCGAATGATGATTAACCACTTTGTATCAGTTTGATTAGTTCGTTTTGAATTAGTTTATTATGCAAGCCTTTGGCCTTCATTCCATTTCACTTCCCTTGCACAACTTGGCAATAATCGGCTGGACACTAGAACAATTGCACTGATATCCTTTTACGGAGCTTTTAAACACTGTTATCCTTTTAGGATCAGATCCTTATGCACAAAACACTTAGATGCTGCGAAGCAGATATCTTGTTTTCTGATTTCCGACTTGGCCTGCTAACACTTCTATGCTACTCGATAATTTACGTTACTCCTCCACGGTAAACGCCTCGACTGCGTTCCTTCGCGGCCACTCATCCACTCCCCCAGCTCCGACACACGACTCTCCCTACTCATCGTCAAAAATCGTTTTAAAAATCACATCATTCAATTCCGCGAATATGTGAATTCGACATTCCCAGGCTCCCGAGCGAGTTCTGAGAATGTCAAATGTAACATTCTCAGGCCCGTCGATGTTTCGGGGAATTCCTCGACTCCCAGCGCTGGTTTTTCCCCGAAATGCTTATATTCGTATTGCATGCTCAATTTACATGGAAATTCGCTGGGATGGTTAGGCGAATTTGTATTTCCATGCGAATTGAGCACGCATGAAACGAAGATTTTCATGAGATTTTGGTGCATTTAATACAATGGTGACGCCTGAATGGTGGAGGAAATTCGTAAACTTGAATTTTTCAACATTGTACCAATTTGTACATCACATTGAAAAGCAGAATTACCCTTATAATGTTATCATTTATGACAATTTTTCTGGACTAATATTTAAAAAAAAAATAATTCAACTCGAAAAAAACTAAAATAAATGTTTTGATACACTCAACGTAAAACGGAATTAAAAACTATTGTCATATTAAACTTTTTATGCAAATAATAGTCAGTCACTTACTACATAAACACTTAACCGTCTCTTTTCAGCATTCTTCATCTACTTTAGCTTCATGGCGACATTCGCATGGCTAAATGTTATGTGCTTCGATATTTGGTGGACGTTTGGGTAAGATTTGATTCCTCAAATATCTACTAATATTTACTAATTTTTGGCAAATTAAACATTTGAGTCACCATAATTTTTTATCGAAAAAAAGAACACGTTACATGCAACCATCAAACGAACACTAATATGGGTTTTTAACGTCATTGAATTTTTTTTTCAATCTAAGTATATGTACCTCAATATGAATCTTGGCTCTTGCTTCTTATTGCATCAAATACGATTATAATTGCTTTGATCGCTTTTAGGCACACTGGTTGTTTTTAGCGATGCATTACGGATTTAAATATGAATGATGGAAATTTCAATGTATAGAACCATTCCGCCTCTTGTTGGGTTTGGGTAAATCCCGTTTCTATTGACTGTGGTATTATTTAAAAAAAACTGAATGAAACCTATACGTTAAAGTACATATTTACATAAGCAAATATTGAAGAAGTGTGGCTTAGTTGATAATATTTGCATGACTTTGACGAAGGTTTACACCTGGACATATTCGTGAAAATTGCAAACATTGCAATTGCATGCTCTGGAACTTATATTTATATATTTTATCTCCGAGACTGTATCAGTCAATGTATGTATGTCATACGATTTTATTGCTGAAACTACCATTGACGTAAGATCTGAATGAAAAAAAAACTATCAGTTCATATAAAGCTAAACTAAATTAGACTGCAAACTATCAATTAGACCGAAGAAATAACAGCAACAGTTAAACAGCATGGCACAAATATCCGCTCATTCATTTCACCACCTTCGCTGTTAATACTAAAATCGAAATTGGTGTACATTGCAATTTATTTCTTTGATATACTTGACAGTTTCTTTTGTGTTCCGCTCCACTACCACTGTAAAATAACAAGAACTTTACGACTATTTAATCTATCGTATTAAATCCTTCGTGACGATTACAATTACATATTGACGTGACAAAACATACATTCTTCACTTCAGCGAGTATCTTTGGGAGTATTGTGTCACACCTCGGCGGGTGGTCTAATCGCACTTAATACCGAATTAATGTTTCTACTTAAATATATGATTCTGTAGATTAAGGCGAGTCACGTACTCGCAGACTGCTTAATGAACTCAGACTCATATGCGGCTGCTAATTGCTTTATTGAACTTTGGAAACATTTGTGTCGATTGAGAAGAACAGCGAATACTGAGCATAGAGAGTATTTGTTTTGTATTTAATTTGAAATTGTCTAAAAATATAAGAAATAATTTCAGATAGTTTTCGTTTATAATAAAGGCGAAAAAGGATAGAATAATTTTATTCAGTATTTTTAAATCTGTACAATTCGCTTATCTCTAGATTAAATTTAACAACTTATGCCATAAATATATAACGCTTGAGGAACTTGAGGAAGGTGCCTAGGCTTTACTACCTCGTTCAGGCTAAACATTTTTAGCTTTAAACTTGAAATCTAACATATTTTCTTAATCTGTATCCGATATTCTCTTGGTGCTGCGCTGGATTGCTTCAGTTGTCGATTTCGTTCTTGAATTTATGACTTCGCATGAGGTCCTAGTCATGCTTTTTCAATGAGCATATTTGGCTGCAGTGAATTCACTGGGACAGCAGTTGTTGTTGTTTCCAATGCGTCTGCTCTGGATAGCATTGCTCTGTTATGAATAGGGGTAGCAAAAAAACGCGCCTAATAATTACTAAGAGAAGTTATTTGTCTTTGGGTGCGAACTGTAGCATAGTCAGGATTATGTGCTGATACTCGTACGTCAGTAAGAGAGTCATTAGCGTACAGAAGCGTTTTAGACTGGTTGTTTTGTTCGCAAGGTTGATCTCCAGTGAAAATGTTAAAGAGGATGGGCCCCAAGACTGAACCTTGAAGTAGACCGCTAGAACTCATTTTATTTGAAGACACTGATTTGCCTAGTTGGATGAAGAAGCACCTGTTTCTGATAAACAGGCGGAATCATTTGGACAATGTCAGTTAAGAAGTTGTGCTGTCTGAGTTTAAATATAGGTGCGTTTTTTGTTGCCCCTTGGGCAGAGCAGATTAAGGTAGGGTTGCAAAAAAAACGATTCCGAGCAGATAGGTTACTGTATTCGATAATGTTGCTGCATTCGCTGAGTTTTCGCTTAGGTTGGTTATTAAACTAAAATTACACATAAAAAACACCTGAATGAAATCTTATCTAGGTTTAAAAAATCTTATCTAGGTTCTTATCTAGAAAATTAGACATGAAACTTGCATATAAAATAATCTACAATGTAATGTGCATTAAAACACTCAAAAACAAACTGCACATTACAAGAGTTGATGTAAAATAATTGACAACTACGGAGCGCTATGAAAATTCAGTCAATTCAATCTCCCGGTTTCGCAATAGTCAACAGCAGTGGTACGAACCGTTATCTTCACTCTTACTATTATTAGCACACTCTACATGCAAGCCCGTAAACCAATGCTCCCGAGCTAAATTCCTGCCTCACTGACGTTACAGCGCCAACTGTTGTTGTTTTCAATGTATATATGTAGCTTCCCAGATGTGATCTGCCCAAGAGTGCAAAAAAGCACACCTAATATCCAACTGTGTTTGACCAATTTGAAGTGGCTTCGAAGTGACACAGTGGAATTTGAAGAAAGCATGGATAGTTGAATGTTGAACTTTAAAGCCCAATTGGACAGATGGGACAATTTGCTTGCTTTCGATATCAAACTGCATTTATCTGAAAATTAATCTTTCTAATATTTTCGCTAAGTTTGGAACAAGGAAGATTAGCCTGAAGTTGCTCACATCGTTTGAAGCTCCCTATTTTTGAATCGGGAAGATCTTTACGTCTTTCCAAACGATGGGAAAATAACAGTTGTTGATGCAGTTTTTAAAAATAAATGCAAAGACGTAATGAGTCCTGATAGAAAGGTGTTTAAATATACAAATTGATATGTAGCCTGGGCCAGACGAATTTTTGTTGTTGCGCGATTTGATAATCGTGGCAAAATGTACAGATAGATTGCTATGTTTTCTGCTGTGAATAGAGTGAAATGTGAAAGCGGAATGAAATGTGGAAATGAAAGTGTTAGTTATAGTGCTTACTTCAATAAAAAGCTGTGTATTTTTAGGATGTTAAGAAACAAGAAGAAATAAAAATATAAAAATATAAAATTCATATAAAAATACTCCACATGTGTTCTCTTATTATTTGTCTGGTATTTCCCTGGTAATTTATACAGCATTTTAGAGACCTGCGCGTGGTGTTTGATTCTATATTAAAATTTGATGTTCATGCCATAAATATGACGTCCAGGGCCTTTAGGATTCCTGGTTTTGTCTTGCGTTCTTTGTATATGTTTACCAGCATTTCCTCCTATATTCATTTAGTTATCACCTTAGTACGAAGTATTCTAGAATACGCTTGCAAAATTTGGTTTCCGCACTTTCAGTATTTATCTACGCCATTGAGTCTATTCAACGTAGGTTCACTCGCTCGCTGCTTTTTAAATTCCCTACTCCTCTCGTCTTTCCATCCTTTGTATGTCCTCGTTGGAATCACGGAGATTGTTCCCCGGTGAGTGTTTTCTTTTCAAACTTTGCCAAGGTATTTTTTGGTCAGATCTTGTTTTCCAGATAACTAGACGCGGCGAATCTAGTCGTCCAAGTCGTTCATCAAAGGTTTTCTATGTTCCGTTTGCACGTACGGAAGTCTATTTCCATTCGCCTTTGTTGCGTCTACCCAGAACGCACAATGCCCTTAGGCTTGGTCCTCTCTCGCTATCTTTTTTACAATTCAAGCATGTATTGAGAATGTTACCTTGAATTGCTATTTACCTTAGCTCTAATTTTAGTTTTCAAAATATTCAATTATTTTTGTTATTTCTTTTTTTTTATGTTTCATGATTTTTTCTTTCTTGACGCTGCAAGTAATTGGAGTTATATCTGTAGCGATATATAAATAAATAAATAAATAAACAGATGAAGGTTCCTTCAGACCGATCTATAAGAGCTTCTGATTTTTTGTCATCTAAAGATATGTTTGAATATATCTGGTCTTGGCTTCACTGCTGCCTTGAACTTTAAATCCTGCCAGTTTGTTACAACTTGAGCTCCATATAGTTACTGACAGAATTTTAATTTGCTGTAACACTTTCCTATAATCAGTGTTAGTACGACTCAGATTTGTTGGATGCATTTGAGCCTTTTTCAAAGTGTCTTGTGTTCTTCGTATAAGTTCTCAATGAAGGGTGGCACGTGTTAATACTTATAGATACGAGATGATGTTCGCGTTTTATTACAAATTTTATTACAAAGTACAAAGGCAGTTGAAACATTGAGTGCGAGAGAATCGATTTCCTGATTCTGAAGAATGTATCCAATAGAATACTGAATTGGTAGAATTTTACATAGAAGGTTTCCGCTGATTTATAAGTGAAGCGAAAGAGGGGTTCTTCAAGGACTATGGAAGGTCTTGAAGAAATGCGAAGTCTTGAAGTGATGAAGTGTTCCGAATCTGCAGTTTGCGTTGTACTAAGCCATTAACTACCATCATGATCGAGAAGACATGCGCATACAATGAAGAAATCAATGTATCATTGTCTTCTGGGTAGGGCTGTGATTGATGGTGGGACGATGGACCAATCAAATTCAAGGGTTTTGTCATTCAGCTAAAAAGACAGCATCCTTTCACGTGCGTTAATTACTGGGTCGTTCCAATTTTGATGTCTACTGTTGAATTCGTCCCAGGAGACAACGTTTTAAGTATGGAAAAGCCTGCTCTGAACTCAGCTGCTCTGGCTGTGCACGGAAAATAAATGACTGCTTAAAAATAACTGCTGTTCCTGAACCGTTTTACACCTGCAAAAGATTTTGTATTGGGAACAAGGTGTATGACGAGGGTTGAAGTGGGTTTCACATAGAAGTATTAGGTCAAGCTTGCACTCTTGCAAGGAAGACTGAAGTTTGAAGAAGAAGTTTCTTGCAAGAAGTGCAAAGTTTTCAGCATGATAAACAAGGGATTCTATATTCAGACATGTAATTTCCACGTTCATAGTGAACACATAATGAAGACGAAGCTTATGAAAGAAACAATGTTCTCTTGCTTGTCAATTATTTTCCTAAACTTAGGAAAGAACTCCTTGATATTCTTTATTAGGCTGAATAGGTGATTTCTGTGAATTCCATGGTATTTTTCATGCTTAAGTCAAAAATATCTTATTATGTGACTTTAGGCTTATTAAAAATGAATGATTTAATATTTTGAGTTTGATACTTACCGGTAGCTACACGTTGGCATTGAAAATGTTATAATTAAAATATGTGCTTACTTTTTGATGAGCTGGTGTCTGCGTATTTGAACCTACCATTCTACTATACTGCACCCGCGGTAGTTTGCTGTATGTCCACATTTTCCACAATTGAGGCAGAAAGCTGGTGTTTTCTCACTGGGATCGTTCTTCACTAGCTGGCACTCTCCTTGTTGATGCGTCTCGTTGTACTTGACGTAACGATATTTCCTCCTACAGTTTGTAGCTACATGTCCATGCAATAGGCATCTGAAGCATCGTATAATGCCTCGTGGATGTGCTATGATGACCTTTTGGTCAAGAAGTTACCAGATTTTAGCTAACTGCTCTAATTTAATTTTTTTTTCTCTGGTAGCTGGAAGTCGCTGGGAATTGACTTCGTCATATGATACAAAAAGATGAATACCTCCTAAAATTACTGATTTGACCCTCTCGTCGCGTGTGGTATACGTGGAGCATTCAACCCCATCCATTTCCTTCTCCTTAGGATCTGTTGCTCTGATTATAGTCTTTTTACCGTGGTTGGATATCTCCAGCACACATACTTTCTTGTTGATGCTCTGCTTGAATTAAATCGTGTTGAGATATTTTATTCATCTTAATTGGTCCAGATTTCTAAATGATTGCTGTATCCTGAACTGGTTTCTCCATTGGGTTTCTTGTCAGCCGCGCCCGCTCAACCTCATTCGTTGATTAGACTTCATACCAATGTTTCTTGCTGGGTTGATGCTTCGGGTCCAAGAGCCGATTTGACTCTGGATGATTTCTCGTTTTTACCGCTGAAATTGATGGCTATATAACTAAGGATGTTTGTTAAGTTCCTAATATCCTCCCTTGTATAGTAAAACTTTTCCGGCTGCCAAACTCAGAATGACCTGAACGACCTTTGAGCTAAAAGTAGAGGAAGTAATTCTTCTTAAAGTCAAATTCTACGGAATTAGATTTTAGCAGAGCCGAAAGACAAACGACAAACAATGTGATGGCACAACAAAATCGGTAAGCCGTCTCTGCTTTGATTTGGCTCAGGAACCGATTCAAAACTAGGTTGGCCGCTGTGTGATTATGGCTGGATTTGAACCATGGACCACACACTGCTATAACTCCGCAAAAATTGCTTATTTTTATAAAATATAAGGCCGATCAAGTTTTTTTTCCTCTCCTAACTCAATCTGATTCTTACTTTAATAATAAAAAAGTTAGATATATTTCTATTTCTTGCTGTATATTGATATTTTAAGAGTAATCTTTCCTGATAGACACTCAAGAAGTGGGAAAATTATCCTTGAAATATCGACACATAGCAAGATATTGAAATATATTGTTGTGTTCTACCGTTAAAACACCTTCCGTGAGTTCGATATTCTTCACATTCGTGAAATAAAACAGTTTCTTTTAAAACACTAATTACACTTTTATTATAAACACTATTAATTATTTACACTTTATATTCGCACTACTATAATCTCGCGTTACAATTTAACACTTTTTCAATTTAATTATTAATCGCACTTTATCGCTTTTAATTAATCGCGCCCGGATACACTAGAACCGCTGTATCGCTCTTCAAAGTAACAGCCTTTCGCTGTCTTCGCTATCTACTGAACGATCGCTAGTACTTCTCGTGGTGGTATTTATAGTGGTGCCAAATGTGTCTCGGGTTCTCGAATGTTCCGCTTTTGCTTTCTAGAGGGATCTATTGACTAATGGGAAATTCCGTCATTATGTAAGATATGACTCAGGTTTGTGTTCTGGATTGTTCCCTTTTTACGTTCTAGACGATTATTCTACGTTTTATCCATAGATTGTTATTGTGTATTGGCTATTTATAGATTGTTTACGGTTTTTGGCTATTTATAGATTGTTTCTATTCCAAGAACACATGATCAGACAGACACTTTAACGGTTGTCGCTCTTCCGGCCGCCGACACGTCGAAACATGTTTGTTCGTGCATGCAACAATATATAGCTTATGTAGGAATGCTTCCTGAGCTATAAAATATAACTTAAACAAACTGTATAGCAAATACTCCCGTGTAACAAAGCATGACAAGTTTCGACGCATATGCCACGAGCATAGCAGCCTGAGCTTAAAATTTAGCTCCATAGTAAAAATCCCTATGTTTTAGGATTTTCTGCTATGCACATAGTCCTGAATTCATTGCATATAGTCTAAATTCCTACACACATAGATCCGATTCCTCTACAAATAACGTACTGCAATGTTCATTATACTGGGCTTATTACATCAGGTCTATAAAAGTTCCATATTAATGGATATAGCAGTAGCTTTTAAGCTGCTGGGTTCAATCCAAGGATAGTAAAAGTGTTTATCAGGGCCTGGAATACATGATTTTTTTTAAGACAAAGTGCGTATTTAAATAAAATATAGCGCGTATTTCTGTAAATTTTCGCTACCTATAATAATACCAAATGCTTTAATTTTTCACAATCCATAAATTTACAATGTATTTAACGCCAGGAGTATATAAATTACACTCTATACTTTTTCTCAGTGTAGTGGGCTAGTGCGAGCCTCCGTCTGTCCTCATAGCTCGGATATAATTACGCAGCAACAATTTCCACAAAGTAGTGAAATAGAATTTTTTTATCTTATTTAAATGATGCAATAGGAACTTCTTCGGAACGTTACTATCATGAATCATACTAGGCCTCTATGGTACACCCCGAACCTTTATGATAAAATTGGGAATCACATTGTTTTAATACATATCGTGACATAAATCTATCATATCAATAGTGCGTATTCTTATGAATACTATGCTTCACACTCTGCATGGCCACAAACAAATTCACGAAACAGCAAACATAACATTTTAATTACTCTTGATGGCCCAATAAACGCATAATGTTTGTGGTTGTTATTTACAAAGAAATCGCTCCTATACTACGAAATTTATGGCTTTTGCGGTCAAATCTAATAATCACGTTAGAAACTTTGTAACAGTATCATTTACATGCTTCCGTTCGACTCGCTGGATATGCACACATGTACAAACAAATTCGACGGTATGATTATTTTATCTGGACTAATTCATTTCGTATCATAAAATTCGCTTTGGCCATTGTTATCGAAATTTAGTAGTCTTCGTTGGGATCCGTATTAGTATCTCTTTTCGAATTTCTCGTGCGTAGCGGTAAACGTGGTGGGAGCTTATTGATTACAGAGGTTTTAAAATTAGATTGGGGTTTCGGGGGTAATTTCAGTTCGATTTGTTTTGATAGGAGAGCGTTTTTCGTTATTATTTATAAACAGATATCTGTGATGCAATCTAATGTAAACACTTACATACGCACGTACTTGCATATGTTGCTTGGGATGAGAGTGTTATTAAATTTGAGCTAAGATATTAGACTTAAAAATATTTGATAAATACAAAAGAAAGTGATTATTTTTAGAAATAGGTGGGTGTAGAGGTATGGAAATTCCATGGAAACGCGATGGCTATTCAGTTGTTCGGTATTCAGTAACACTTCATGGAAAATTTAAAAATAGAATAGGATTTGCAGTCAATTTTAATAGATAAATATACAAATTTTGAAATATGCATTCAAACATTAATTTTATTTAGACTTAGCAGATGATGAACAAAACCTATGTTTGTTGATCAGATCACTATTGCAAAGCAAAATTATACCACCGTGCAAACAGCACAAGAAGTCAGCCACTTTGTCTGTACACTTTGAAAATAAGAGAACAAACGTCTAAAAAAAGAAAAAAAATACTCTAACGGATCCGTAGAAACATAGTCTCCAATTTGCATAAAATCTAGCGTCAAGTCCGATGAACACAATTATTCATTCAGTTTGTGGAATCGTCACTGCACTCAAAAATTTCATGTGAATGTCATATTTTCTTAAAAAGTGATATACAAATTATCCTTAAATGTTTACTGTTTTTGTGTGTGATCGGTGTTGAAAATCAGCTGGTGGGTAAGTTGTTCCCGCTAGAATCTTAACTTTATTGAAATTAACTGATTTAATACTGTTAAATTGAAAAATATGAGGAGGCCGGATACTAAATCATATATTTTATGATATGTTCAGTTGCCGGCCACGGTGGCCGAGTATTGAAACTTCACCAGAATTGTTCTTTTGGTAATATTTCCAACGAAATAACGTCATATGTTGACTATAAAGGAGAATTATTAAAAAATACAGTATAGCTCAAAAATATTCAGTATTCGGCCCCATATAAATCATGAAAATCTACCATGGCCGAAAACTGAAGTAGAAAATTTTAGTAATCGGCCTCATCTAACGTTTTTCTATAGTTTTTCCTTATTTCCAAGGAAATGAATAACGAAACGGAGAAAGACGGGACTGGCCGTATATTAACAACTCTAGAATCTTACAGAAAAGATAGAATGATAATGGCACTCTATCCGCAATAGTAAGCTAAGCATAAGTAAAGCTTCAGCTAAATATTGCATCCCAAGAGCAACATTGCAAGATCGTTTGCATGTTCAAAATTTTTTGAAGGATGATGCCAGGGTGGATCTGTTTAGAAATAATCGTCCTGGAAGAACCTGGTTAAAATCATTCTTTGGAAGAAATCCTTCTTTAAGTTTAAGAGAAGCAGAAACACTACATAAAGGCAGAGCAGCTGGTTCAATGAGCTCAAAGAATTTCTTCGATCAGTCAACCAAGAAGATTTGCTGCTTGATTCCAGGCGAACCATTAATGGCGACGAAATTAGCTTCTGCTTTTATCCCAAAACTGGCAAAATTATTGCTCCTAGGGGCTACAAAAACGTTCATCAAGTGGAAGCAGGTCAAGAAAAGGATACAATCACAACATTGTTAACCTTTTCGGCTGATGGCAAAATACTACCATCCTTAGTAGTTTTTCCATACAAACGCCTTCCTAAAGATATTGTAGACAGCTTACTAAATGATTGGATCCTTATTAATACGGACTCTGGTTGGATGCGGAGCGAAACATTCTATGAATATGTGGCAAACTGTGTAAATAGCTGGCTGGTTGAAGAACAAGTACCAAAACCTGTTTTGCGGCTGGTTGATGGCCATAAATCCCATTTGTCTATGCAATTAAGTGAGTATTGTGATAAAGCAGGCATTTTGCTATATGCGCTGCCACCAAATACAAAACATATTCTGCAGCCTCCCGATGTCAGCCTATTCAAGCCTCTCAAGTAGGATTGGAAGAATCGCGGATGGAGCATGAGTAATCTGGGAAAAACACTTACCAGAAAGGAATTTTGTTCATTATTAGAGAGCGTATTGACAAAATATATTAATCTTCCTGAAACTATAAAAAAAAAAGGTTTTAGAAAATGCGGAATTTTTCCGTTTAATCCGAAAGACGCACAGATACCTGAAAGGAAAAAGAAAAAAACGAACGTGGAAAAACAGAAGAAAGCGATTAAGTGTCAGAAATGTGACAATGTTCAAATAAGCGACACAAAGGTGGATGACCTAAAAAATATTGGGTGCGACAACTGCCGTAGATGGTTTCATCTAAAATGTTGTTCTCTTTATCCTCTAAGTTATGAGAAAGCGTCTGATGAGAAATTTTCTTGCAAGATATGTGAGACCCAACAGGAAAAGAAGTAAAGGTTGTCTGTAACAACTTATGAAAAGTTGAAAAGTAAAATCATCCAAGTCAATATTAGAATTAAAAATACTTTGAAAGATAGATGTTTGATTTATGTTAAATTAATTGTTTTTATTTACAATTTTCCATAATATATAATTTGATTGAAGAATGAATACAAAATATCTCAAGTATAATATGTTTTATTTATGTTTCATGGACATTTCTTTGTAAAATAATGAAACATGCAACTTGGCCGGACACTGATACAAAAGAGGCCGATAACTAAATTTCAGGAGCCGGCTACTAATGCAAAAGCGTAGTTTTTATTGAATTAATTATTAAGAAAAAAGTTGATTCGTTACAAAGAATATTAAATATCAATATCCCGAAGAACAGCACCGGTTTAGTTTTAGCTAAAAAAAATTTATTCCGTAACTGTTTTCTCTGGGTAGTTACTTACCCTAATATAAGTGCAATCTTTGATCTTATGTCATACCTTTCAACAACATCCATCCTCGTAATGATATTTACTCTATTCATCACGAAAATAAGTTTGAATTACTAAATTACTAAGAATTGACCGATTTATATAAAATCTCCCGGATCAAAATTATAACAATAGTAAACGCTCTACTTCCTCTATAGAACATACATACATCGGTGCCATTAGAACACATGTTTTCTCGCTTCAAATGACATCACCCGGACATATTTGAGCATTACTTTTTCAAATCTCGATAAACATCGAATTTGCCATTCTAATCCGCACAATGAAATCATCAGCTTGTTTTCTCAAGTTTTCAGAAACGATGAATTAAGTGCACTCGTGAATTCATCACACATTTAAATCCATACTCTTTAATTAGCATATCGTTTCATCCAGACCATTCATTCATTTGCGCCCAACATATTAGTTTTCGTATAGAAGTTCTCGAATTTCACCAAATCAAACTAAAAACCATTAATTTGTAGCTAATGGTTTGTAAACTTAATATAGGTCATTGTATCTTAAGATACATACTATGTAGTAATTTTGTATCTTCATAGTCTGGTAGGATGGATAGATATCTAACGTTTGACGATGATAACGGAAGGAAATTAAAGTTCCTATAAAAATTGTTTCATGCTGAAAAGTGATTGATGAGTTTCGATAAAACTACGTTGCATAGATATGGATTCGTGTTTTTTTGTTTATTGATTGATAATTAGCTACTGAAAATAAAATACCCAATTTTTTCTTACTGTCATTTTGTTATGAAAGTGGGTGTGTCAAACAGAATAAAGTATGTTTTCAGCTATGCATGCGTATTTAGTGTGTTTAGTATGGGGTTTGGTGTGGGTAGTGGGCTTATTAGTGGCAAATCAACTTTTATGCTTTGTTAATTTATAAAAACGTGCAAAATTTGATTCCTAAGAGAGTTTTTCAAGTGTGGTTTCTAATGTTATTTTTGTTATCACCAATGGCACAATAGCCAGTAGGGGAGACCGAGGAAGGTTGTGACAATTTTTACGTTAACTAACATAAGTCATCTAATATTACTGGTACGTCTATGAGCTCTTTTATGGAAGAAAGCTAATTTAATACACTATTTAAATTAAATATAAAAAGAAACAAAAAAAGTAAGATCCATGAGAAAATTGACATTAAATGAAGTAGTCCTCAATGTCACAACTCTCCTAGTACCAAGGTAAGTTGTGACAGAGCTCGAGGTAACTTATTTTTGATGGGCGAGTCAGTAAGAACAGCGGATTTGATCTTATTTCTATTTGGTTGGTTGCCTTTTCTTAGAGGAAATTTTGGCAGTGGCCTGAGCACTTCCGGTGAAAATAAATTAGATTTAATGTGGCTTAGATTAAGAGATTTAGTTGTGGACGCAATTGGTTCCAAGTTTGTTGTCGGTGGATTATAAGCTTGGGATGTGAGGCAACAGGTTCTATTTCTGGAGGCTGCGCATTACAATTAGAGATCTGGAGACAACGGAGTCAGCGTTTACGTGCTATGGATGCTAAGATGTGATAGCAACTGGTGCAAAGCTATCGTATAGAGGGCTGCGGTTCCTGAATGCAGAGGCAACAGGATCTATGTTTTCGGATCCGATAACATCATTCAACAGTATGTATAGACTGGAAGAACTGTTCTTATGTATCAACAATTATGTTTGGAGTAACTGTTCTTCCTTGTTGATCTGCAGTCAATTCTCGGTCTGACATTGGATTGGTCCAAACTCGATCAGTAAATTGTTCAGGCCAAGTTCCTGTAGCTGCAAAACCAACGCTGATGTTCCTTGCCGTGATCGTTACGTCAAATGCAATTTTTTTGCATTATTAATAGCCTTTTTCAAAGGACCTTAAATAGCACGATCCATTGGTTGTAGTTTGTTACTACAGCAAGGAGGAAACGTGAGTAAGATTATGCAATTTTCTCTGAAAAACTCGATATTTTTTAAAGCCACGTGTGACGAATAGTTTTCTAGTAATAACAAAGCTTTTTGTTCTTTTGACGGTCGTCTGACATGGTTTTTGAAGTGTTCCAGAAACGTATGAAAATCATTCTCTTGATTCCACTCTGAGCCGTTAGCTGTTAAGTTAGCTAAAGTTAGCTAAATATCTTTTTCCGGAAACTTTATGTATGTTAAAGACACATGTATAACTGGATAAAAATATCGCCATATTTGTTTGATGGAAGCTCGTTGCCGTACCAAGTCACACTTGTTGCTTGAGCCAATCTTAGTGATAAATTTGGATCTCACTCCATAAACAACTTAAGCCATACCTCTCCAGCCATTTTTTTTCTCTTCCCAAGACGCCGGAAATTTCTTATTATGCTTATGTGCTAATCTATACGCCAAGCTTTTCGTTTCTTTAGTAGTAAAGCCATAATCTGAAGACACACAAGTCAACAAATACTCGCATAGCACATTTTCTTCATCTTTGGTGAAGACTGTTGGAAAAGCATACCCAATAGATGGTGTTTTTTTCGTTTCATTGGCCCCTTAAGCTTTTTTCTTCTTAATATATCTTTGGCATTATTTTTAAGATTGTTTCCACCTAATGTAACCTCCTCACAAACTAATTCATATATTTCGATACTAGACATAGGTCTATTATTTTTTCTTGTATATTTATTTGGCATTCTCAAACAATATATAAAAATTAAAGTAGGTGGGTAAAGCATGCAGACCCCCACCACAAAGCAGGTTGCCGAAAATAGATTTGCTTCAAATTAGGAGAGTTGTGACAAGCTGTCACAACTCTCCTAGGAGCAAAAAAACATGCATCGGTCAGAATAATGGCTCATAACCTAACAAATATGAAGCAAACCAGAAAAGCTATACCAAGGTATGAAACTAGAATAGATACGGCATATCAGTAGAAATATCAAAACAGCACTAGCAATACGTATATAAAATAATAGAACACTGAATTATTGACCAAAAACTTACTTTTGGCATTTTTTTTTACAACGATGTCGTATTGACACTACCACTTGCAGTGCCGGCCTGCGCGAAATAACATGTAATAGCTCGTCAAAAAAGCAATAAATGCGCAGTGTTGCTAGCTCTCTAGCTCTCATAGGCTCCGAGAAATCGAGTATGTCACAACTCTCCTCTGTCACAACCCACCTCGGTCTCCCCTACACAGTGGTTTCAAATGTAAATCTGGAGAGATATTCTGGCTTTCGCCAACAAAACTTTAATTATTTAGGATATTTTTAATGCATTTCCTGAAAAGATATATTTGCAGTAGATATTTTAATAATGTACAGACTAAAAATTATATTTTGTTAAATATTTTGGCTTTGAACTAAATCGATATTATTTTGGAATTCAGTGCATAACAAACTGAATTTTTAGATAATAAGTTTCGATGACAAGTCAATTTAATGAAATATCATAATCATCATCGGTGCTACGACCGCGGTCCGGTCCGGTTTTTTCCCGATCGCGAGCCGATGTCATCCAATTGGGCACCCCTAAACTCCGAGTGTCCTAGTAGACGGCATCCCTCCAGCGCAGGCAAGGTCTCCCACTCTGTCGTCTGCTGTAACAAATGCCGCAAAGGGTTTTTGGAGCAGGATCCTCTTCGCTTATTCGAGCTAGGTGTCCTGCCCACCAGCGTCTACTGATCTTTATCTTAGTAATTATATATGCTTCTAGGTAGATAGCATACAACTCATGGCTGTTCACATATGGGGCCAACGATTCCCCGCAAGACTTGCCTCTCGAAAGCAGCTAAGAGGTCAAAGTGCTTTTTGCGGAGCACCCAAGTCTTGGATCCATACGTGAGTACTGGCAGAACCATAGTCTTGTACAGTTATCAAAATGCTTTGACCCTTGATGTCCATTGACCCGGGTCCAGGCGGAGTATGCGCCTTCCTCACACTACTCCTAAGCAAGCGCCAGATTCAGAATTGATTTCTTGCCAGATAAGATAACAATTCTATACCGGATAGCCTATAAACCACAGCCACTGCGGATCTCCCACAAGGGAGCCTCTCCCATCGGCAGGATCTAACTTGTACAGTTAGGGGCTACACCTGCCCCCGCAGTACCGACGCTTAGTCACATAGGTCGTTCAGTCCTAGTGACTTTAATCTTTCGGGTGAAGCAGACATCTTTATTGTATGAAGGTATGAAAACCTTATTCATACAGATGTTCGCTGGAGCACCTTTCCATAGTCGTGCTTTAAGGCCAGGACATAATGTTTCATGTTTTTTTCTCAAATAATATAACGTTTAATATAATCTAATCAAAACATGATTTATAATTTCCCAGTGAGGGTTTACCAGATATAGATATTGCTGTAACTAGCGCTTATTTCCCCCCACTGGGGCCATAGTCTTGTATAGCAGGAGCTTTGATGTTCGGGTGAGATTTCGGGATTTAAGGAGCCTTGATAGACTGTAGGAGGCTTTGCTGGATTTGATCAGCCGCCGCGTATTTCTTCCTCCTTGTTGTTATCGGCTGCTACAATTCAAATTCATGCTTAATTACACTGAAAGTTTGACCAATTCTGGGTATTCCTCCGGCAGATGCTGCCGTTATATACTTTGTCTTTCCTTCATTTATGTGCAGCCCCAGTTTTGTGTCTCCCTCGATTAGAATGAAGAATTCTCGCACAGGTAGTCCCGATCTTCGAATTATGTCTATATCATCTGCATAAGCCAGTATCTGGCTATGCTATCATAGGCGGCCTTAAAGTCTATAAACAGATGGTACAGTGGTGGCGGCAGCATAAGGTCTTCTTCTTGCATTGGTGGAGCTTCCAATGATTTGCTGGATCTTTACTTAGCTGGCTGACTTCCTACTTTCGAAATCGAACACAATTGGTGAAATTTCAAGGACTCTTATCGAAAAATATCTCTGTTCCTCCTCCAATACAGATGCGATTGCTCCCAATACTGCTCGAGGTCATTAATCAGTTTTTCCTGCCACGTTTATTTTTAAAATTATAAAATAATGTCTGTCAAGTCTTAAAATCGAATTTTTTACCTTGCAGGTCCTCACAAGGTACCCGAGGACTAGATAACTTCCGTGACAGCCATCGTTTTTTGCTGTATTCTGTGTATGCATGGGGCGTTCCCTCAATCTTTACTACCATCACGTTATGCATTGACTACTTCGGTCTAGTCAGTGACTTTTTCGATCCGAATATCGGAGAAGGTCGTTGCTGGTTTTCACGTAAGTACTAACTGAAAAAAAAAATTGCCGAAATTAATAAAATTGTTCATATTTTAGAAACAAGCAGCCCACCACATCTACTGTTCTTCCTAACACCCGTCGGTGTTTTAGTTCTTACAAACTTCATCCTTTTCGTGTTGACGCTGCGCTACTGCAACCGCGTGAAACGTGAAATTTTTCGGATGCAGAGCTCATGTAGTGAGAAAAAGTCGTTGAAAAAACGTTTCATTTCCGATAAAGCACGTTTCATGATGAACACAAAACTATTCATTGTGATGGGAGTCTCTTGGCTTCTAGAAATCATCAGTACAGTATTCTATACACCAGAATATATAGCGGTCTGGTATGTTTCAGACTTTTTCAATGTCCTGCAAGGTGTATTCGTTTTCTTCATATTCGTGTTCAAACGAAGAGTGTGGTCGGCTGTTGCAGATCGATTTGGTAAGATTTATGAACAAATGTCGATTTTGTCAAATAAACTGAGCTTCGAATATTTCATTCGACAGGATTCGGAAAGAAGGGATTTTTCCATCATGGACTCACAACAACTGTAACGACACCTACGACAATGGTAACTAGCACACATGATCTCAGAAAACTTCGATCGAGCGACGGATTCCCGATGACTCCAATACGAGTTTCAAATACAAAACCCGAATTTAAGCTGTAGAATAGAGTATTGTAAAATTGTACTAAATTACTTTTTAAGGTCTTTGAATTTAAATTAATTTTAAGTTGTATATATGATTTTATAAATTATTATTTAAGCAAAAAACTGATAAATACAATGACGAGCAGCGCTTTTGTAAAAGTTCTATTTACATGTAAAACAAGGAATAAACTTTAAGTACGAGTATATATGATTAGAGCGTCTGGGATATATGTAAATAAATGTGTTTAAAAATTGAAAGGTATAATAAATTTATTTATGGAATCGGTTCGGTAGATAAATCTGCAGCAGGAGTGCTTTGAGTGTCATTGCTATTAGAATCGCAAGTTAATGTTGTTTATTCGCGTGTTGGCTCTTGTGGTGGAAGGTTGTAGCCGGAGAATTGCTGAGAAATTTGCTTTTCTCCGAAGGACGGTCTTTCTCTGGAATTGACAATACGTGTTTCAACGTGTCTTAAACTGCGGTTTCGTGTTCGTTGCGTTTTTTGAGTCACTTAAGTGTTTGTGTTGTCAATGATTATTTAAGGTCAAACCCACCATAAACGGGTGTTGTCGAAACCGATGGCTGATGCGTTATCGTTATAAGCCAACCTAATCCTCGTAAAACAGGATATAGTACTAAAAAAAAAAGTTAATGTTGTTGCAGTTAAGGTTGGTAGCTGGTGAAAATAAGATTGCACGCTGTTAAAAAGTTTTCCAGATTCAAAATCCTTAAATTAACACTTCAATCCAAACCAAGGGTAATTTTACCAGCTCCTTGCTTGGAGCTCCTACTTGTATTCTATCCTCTTCTGCCATAAAAAGCCCTTCCGTGGAACTTAAAAATGCTTGAGTCTCCTTATCACAAACCCTCTTTACCATAATGCGATCAAAGCAAATATAGCAAGAACATGTTCCTTGAACAAGATATGCGTAAAAATGTTTGACCTGTTTTACTTATATCAAAGACAATAGAAGACTAGTGTTTTTTCTTTGAACACCTCAAGGTAGTAGTAATCTGCAGCTTTATCTTCACTCTACTAGACCTCAGGATGATTGCATTTATTCTCAAAGGAGTCCATCTCTCAAATGGCGCATTTCTTCTATGTACTTTTGAAGGAAGTATGCAAAACTTTTACTTTCCTGACAAAGATTAACCTCGAAATTGATTGAAGCAGGATAGTAACAATCGAGTTCCAAGCCAGGCCTAAGCTCACTAGGAACTTCTGCGAAAATAAAATGCATCCCATTCCTTCAACTACTAGTGGATTTGCAATGATAAGTGTGCCCTGCTGACATGAGGACATCTCAATCCAAGGGATAGTTTTCCAAGGATTGTCTCATTGGTGTAGAGAAACCTTTGAATCAGTCTGGATTGATGACTTAATTTACAAACTTATTACTCTCAACAAGATGTCGAATTAAGGTACTAGGTAGCTTCCTCCTTACAAGACTTCAGTATCTCTATTCTAGCTTTTAGTGTCCCACAAGGTTCTATATTTTGTTCCATTTTGTCTGCTGCTGCATCAAATGTAACTGAACCCTAACTATTTCAGATTACAAAGTAAATATTCTCATCGTCATGTTCCTCTTACATTTTTGTTAATATCTTTTCAATTCAATTTAATTTACTAATTCATATTCATACAAAAAGTTACAGTGTTTGCAGTATAAAATATGATTGGATATTTTCTTTTATGTAATAAAAACTACTTACCACTATTCGTTATGACTATGAGAACTTAAAATCGATGGGACGTCACTATAAAAAAAGGCCACTAATTAGTGGGTTTCGTATATTTTGAGTATGGGTTTCGAAACTGGACGAATGCACACGCGACAGACAGTCAATCTTTAGTACGCTGGCTTCTTTGTGAATTTTCTCAGTTGAATAGTAAAAAGGTTTGTTCAGTATCAATTTGAGGGCCTTATTTTGCGCAACTTGCAGCTTCTTTTTATATGTTTTGGCACACTGTATCAACGTAGGAGCCCCATAGAGTATTATCGACTGAAGAACCATATTGTATATAGTTGTATTATTTTTTGTTGACATTTTTGACTTTCGATTTATCAATGGGTACAGTGCGCATATGAGTTTGGATAGTTTGACACAAACGTCATCTGTATGGTCTCGAAGGTGAGTTTCTTATCGAAAATAATGCCCAAATATCGGACAGTCTCCGCCCAAGCTATCTTTTTGCCAAGAAAATCTAATTCTCGGTTAGGTAAATGGAGTCTTTTCTTCTCCGAGAGCAGAATATGGCCGATGTGTTTGATAAGTTAATTTTTATTTTTCATCGAAGGTGAAGTTTAAGAAGCTGTTCTTCAAGAGTGTCGATTATAACGCTGGGTTTCGCAGAGCTTTCGTATATGCACATATCATCAGCAAGGATTTTCATCTTACAGTTAAGATTTTGAGGAATATGTTGAATAGAGTCGGACTTAAACTCCTGGCGGTATGGAGAAAGTTTGGGAGTATTTTGCTCCAACTTTTACACTTAAGGTACGAGATGCCAAAAAGGATGGAATAATTTTCACTAGAAAATTAGAAAATTGACAGTTTAAAAGTTTATAGATAAGACGTTGATGCCAAACGGTATCAAAGGCATTTTCTATATTAACGGTTATTAGCCCTGTTGATTCCTTACAGCTAATCGACTCCTTCACATCATTATAAACTCGGAACACTTGATGATTGGTAGAGTGTTTCCGACGAAATCCAAATTAGCAATCAGGTAGTATGCTCTATCCTTGCTTCTTATTGATCCGCGACAAAACTACTCGCTCAAATACTTTGCTACGTGCAGAAAGGATACTAATTGTATCCTTACCTTACTTTTATTACTGGCAAGCTGTTCCAGGCATAATTACGCTGCTCGTTAATGCGGCGTCGAATTAATTTGGCTATTGACTATAGTTTTGGCTACGGAAATCCTCGTCCTTTGCCAAATGCTTCTATAACGGTTCCTTAAAGTAATTAATTCAATAGTCTGCTCATCGATGGGTGCAGGTTGTATCGATGGTGTAATTGTTTGTAAAGTATATATCTTATACCTTGCTTTTTATATCTTTATTTGAAACTAGTTGTGGTGAAGAATTGTAATCATTATTTGTTATTATGATTGGCAATAAATTATTATTATTATTTACTCTCTTTTACGTTTTTGATATATTTTTGATTATTTGACTCACTTCGCGTCCATCTCCCCGCCCGCACTTTAAAACTGCCAGGATGGTGTCATCCAACATCCAAACATCCCCGCATCCTCTGCGCGCAAGAGTTGGAGAGGGTGATGGCTTAAAATTGGAGGTGGGGAGCTGGTGGCAAAGAAGGCAGGGTGAAGTAGGATAGAAGAGTCGCTAATATAACCGAAAATCCAAACTTCATCACAGCGGTTCAAAATTTCTTCCGTTTCCCCAAAAAACGCTTTCTTAGTATTCGAAGAACAAAATTAACTCCCGTACGGCTATAGATCAATCAGCTGCGTTCATCGAAATTGTTCTTTTCACTTCAATTTCCTTAAGGGGACGTAGCACATTCGAATTGAAAAAAAAATGTTTTTTTCAAAGGCTTGTTTTGAATTGAATAAAAAGACATAACTTAATGAAACTTTTTATACATACTTTACTTGTCTTAAACTACATAAATAAAATTGTTAAAAATGTTTTGTGGCCCCCTGTCGCCTGTTACAATTTTTTTGGAAAATACACCAAAAAAACCTGGCGTGCATGATAACTGCCCTCAGGAAAGTCTGAAAAAAAAAACAAAAACGGGGTTTTGACCAGCATCAAAACGGCCTTGGAATGAACTAAAAAAAAAAATTTGGTTGAAAAATAACAAAATGGCGGCGTTTTTTTCGAAAATCGAGTTTTTTTTCCCCCAAAAATCGGCTATAACTAAAAAAGTTTAATGCCGATTTTTTCATCCGAGGTTCATTCTGAGCATTAACATGTGCAAATTAACGTGTTAAAATTTCAAAACGATTGGATAATATGAGTTCTTTAGTTGCAAAATGAGACTCAAGTGATTTTTTACGAAACTGAGTTAAACACCATTTCTTATAGGAAATTTTCTCAGGAATCGATTTGTGCACTTTATTTTATCCCAAACCCAGTCTAAATGCCTTAAAAAGTGATTTGAAAAACAGCCTTATTTCCAAAACGCGACCTGAACAGAGATTTTTTCTTTCCAAATGGCGTCTAATATTTTGAACGGTTTGGTTCCAAAAAGCGACTCAAACCTTAGCAATGTCGGAAACGGTTCTTGTTATTTTTTCCAAAAACCGACCTAATGTTCTAACTTTAAGAAAAGGCTAAACTTCTGTTCGTCACATATTTTTAAATGGTTATTTTTATTATTAATCTTGTTTTAAATTAAGCATGCTTTTTCTAGAATGATAAGAAATATTTCAAAGTTGACCATACCGATTGCGACTTCACATGTTTGTTCTTAGAAATCGTGCGCCGACACATTAAATGTGTGCGTTGACTGAAGTTCTGTCATGTTGCTTCAATTTTTTAGAAAATATAGATTCGGAGGATGAAACTCATGAATCCAACAAGTGTTTTTATCGTCGTATAGATTATAATAATCTTACAGAGAACGATATTTGGGATGCGGAAGTAATTATTGACGAAAAAAAAAATGTTTAACACAATATTTTTGCTGCTCATTTTTCCATGTTTTTAAACTTATTTTTGTATAATTGTTTTTCTAAGTTATGTTCTAAGGTAGGCACCTACTTTCTGTAAAACAAAAATTACAGGCAAAAATAAAAAATTAAAAAAAATATAATTGTTTTTGTTTTGTTCCAAAACCCGACTCCAACATGAAGTTTCGTTCCAAAACCACACCTGAAGGCGATTTTGTTCCAAAACGCGACCTGATGAACTGTTAATGCGAATTAATTAATATTTAACATAATCCATAGTTTATGAAAATTTGTAATATTGTGTAGTTTTTTATTTTCAATTTATTAAAAAAAAAATTGGTTTGATATATTGACCAGGAAAGGAAATATAGTTTTTTGCTGTTTCTGAAAAGTTTTCAAAAACCTTTCAGTCTCATTTTGCAACTAAAGAACTCATATTGTTTTTCTTAATCATGCACGCCAACTTGAAAAACGTTGTTTCGAGAAAATCGCATTTCAAGTTAAAATTCAATATTTTTTGCAATAAATCTTATCGAAAATTAATCTGCGATGCTTGGACCATACAATACACCTTCTTCTTGCTCATACTCCTCCTCTTCTAAAGATTTTTGCTCCCTTCGAGCAGTTCTGGCCTCTTTAGATGCCTCAGTCGAGTGTTTTTCCGCCTGGTTAATTCTTGCAGCATCTCTATGCTCTGCATGTTCCAGCGCACATTGGCCAATTGTAATTCCCATGACTTGCATTTTTTTCAAGATAGCCATAAATCCTTCACTAAATGTACATACAGAAATATTTGCAGCCATATTTAGTACGTTTTTCCCACAAAAAGTATGTTTGGGGGCCGAATTCCAAACACAAGAATTATAGCTTTCGTTATTATTCTGCGCAAAATTGCCCAAGCAACGCTTTAATAAATCTTCTGATGATAAGTCATCATAAATAGGCTTTAAAATTTCTTGTACCTCATCATCTAAAGGTGGAGGATGCTTGAAATTGTTTAATGCATTATCACCCGCTGCCTCCGCCTTGCGCCAGTTACACCAAGTCGTTTCTCCAACAGGGCAATAACAGTGTTGAGGGTTCTCATCAGTTGAAATTGTGTGGTGATATGCTGCCCAAATTTCCTTGCGCATATTATCAACTGAATCAGGATTTCGTCGTATTGTTAAGCCATAATGCGTGGCTAAATTTTTCATTAATTTTAGTGTCAGGTGAACTTTTTTCGGACCTTTTTTTGGAGATTCTACACTTTTTTTAGAAACATCTTTTACAGCTATTTTTTTATTTTTTTTTGCCAAGGCTAGCTTATTTTTTGCTTCTTTTAAAGGAGATGACTCATTTATCTTTGTCTACACTTTGGCTTAAGTCGATGTAGCGATATAGCGAAGTGAACGAAAATCATAGAAAAAATGATCTTGGGGCGCTTCGCTATATATACTCATAAAATTTTTTTGTTTTAGAATTTCAATTTTATATTATTAAAATCATGTTTTAAAACCTTCATTCTAACATATTCAATCAAAAAACAAAAATCGATTTTTAAAAATTTGGAGGTGCTACGTTGCCTTAAATCTGGACAATACAGTACAGGCTTAGTTGATTTCACTATTTCCGCAGAAGCCAAATGAATCATTAGCCGCGAGTTTAATGCAGGATTCAAACGAGGTTAAGATTGAGATTGCAGAATAGAGACGTTTAAACACTGCTACTGCTTCAATCTCAATCCGACATTTTATTTGCGGTTACAATATTGCTCGAGTTCCATTACCACGCTTATTTAATGCGATTCCACCCGAGCTACATTTTTTTTGGAGTGCAGGCGACGGCAAACAGTTATCCGTAACAGATTTCAACAACAACAAACCATTCTTTTTCTTGAATATCATACTTATATATTTTCTTACATAAATAGATTTATATAATAATTCAAGATAACATTATAATTCGCAACAGTAAATATTCGTCGCATCTATCCAATATCCCGATAGGAATTTAATTTTTAATATTGTGTAAATGCATATTTATTTTATAGGTAATAAGTGTTTGTTAGGACGTTTAATAATTTCAATAATCCCCTCAGGATACGTATATATAATGAGACGTTTAAAATTGTTTATTAAAACCGTTAGGTGCCAATAAATATGAGGCAAACATGAATTGACCAACAATAAATGTATGTGCAACTATTAGTTTCAATTTGATTTTAGTTTTTTGTAGACTTTCTTTTCACATCATCTCACTTAATCACATTATCCAAAAAAGAGCACAAAGTTTCATTCATTTTGAAAATATTTAATTTGATGCTGAACTAGAGACTAGATTTTAAATTTTACTTTCAAAATGTGTCATAAATGCTGAGTGGTTAATTTAAATTTTGTGCATAGGATCACATCAATCGATTAATGAAAATTTAAAATTTTTTTGGGTAGCATCTGATATCCTTAGTGAAGAATGAACGATTTTCTTAAAATACATACCGGAATCTATTCCCTTGTGGATTTTATCGAGTTTTCACAGGTGATCTTAACAAAGATATAATTTCAATACATAATTTTCATATTCAGTTCGTTGAATTTCGAAACAATAGAAATATTTTTTTTTACTTTCAATGCATATATAAAAACATGTTTCTATTCATAATTATGCCGAAACATTAACATTATTAATTTTATATCCAATCAGGTAACCATCATTTTTCATTTAAAAATCAGCGTACAATATCAAGACTCTCGAAAAACTAATGCATAAATTTTTGTTTCATTGTATAGGATAAAAAAGTTTAATTTGATTTTTGGCATACATTTATAGATTTTTTTTTTTAATAATTTTTAATCAATAAGTTTAATATACAAATATATAGACATGATAATACAAATCTACTTTAAAAGCTCGGAAAATATTATCAAAGAGATAAAGTCATTCGTTTACAATTTTTTTGTTAATAAACTTATGTGTAGAACTTAGCAATGCGTTGAGAGCAAAAAGATTTTCAAACCAAAAACCATTTGAATTTGTTGATATTTAAGTCATTTGTTCGTATTTTGCTTTGTTGATGTTGGCGGCCAGGCAACATGATAGTATTGTTCCAAGTAGTGGGAAAAATGTGAGGGCTAGGGCTAAGCCTCCAATCACAGACATGTTACTGCTCAGATATGATAGAAGTTTTGCGTAGCAGCCCTGAAAATATATTTGAAATTATGAATGATAGCTATTCGAACTATATGACTAAAAAAGTACTTGAGTATGAATTTGGGTTTCATCTTGAACGTCACATCCTTCAGTGATACAGCAAGACCTGGGCACAGGCCTTGGGGGATTCAAAGCATTCCAGTCTTTGTAGTCGTTGCTTCCGCAGCAATGAAACTAAAGTCCGAAATGAAATTAAGTACCAAATTTGGTTATTTAAAATCTTCATAAAATTATTTTAATGGAGAAATTATTTTGGTATGAGTTTTTATTTGATATCATTTTAACAAGGAAATGACGCTACCTTAGTTTGCATGATATCGAAGTCCAATGTCTTTGTGTCATCTTTTACACCATAATTGACCATCGTCTCGTTCAAACCGCTAGTGAATCCTTCGGAAAGTGCATCTTTGTATGCGTAGATTGCTACTGCCAGTGCTAATTGAAATAGCAATATCACAGCCAAAAAGAAGCCATACTGTAATAAGGAGGATATTTAAATAAAGATTAATATTTTTTTAATTGTATAGGCTGAGATATTTGTTGAATTTTCTTTTTCAACTTGTTCAAAGTTTATTCAAAATTCAAGAAATCTACTTACCATATATAAAAGTGACGGTTGTCCTTTCACTGTGCAGCAACAAGCTGTTGTAGCAACAAAGATAACTATGGCACCGACTGACATCAATGTCATTGGAATGTATTTATTGTAGTCGGCGTTTAGTTCCAAATATTTATGGAGCTCGACTTGCATCCATATGCCAGCGCAGAAAATTATTAGTCCAGACGTCTGAAAAATAGAAAGTTTAAAAATTATCATCAATTATTTACGTTGATCTAAAGGGCAATTTGTGTTAATCTCATTTTTCTTTCTGTGAAATGTCTGCAGTACTAGAAACCATTTATTCTGAATGTTTGGGATTGAAATTGGAAGAGAATTGATTTCATAGTCAATATAAGTGAGTGCTGAAATAATCCATTCTAAGCTTTTAGTCTACAACTAGGTCACTTCCATAGCTCAATGTGTAGTCGTAACTTAGCGGCCATAGCCGGATTCGAACCAGGGTTCATGCACTTTCGAATTTATTATTGTACTGCCATTCAGTGCACTACACAATTATCACAAGTAGAATAAAGAAACACTAAAATGAAAAATTGGCAGAATTACAAACAATTCAAACCGACAGTGAAGTAAATTGAATTGAAAATGTGTAAGTAAAAATAATATTTTACTTAACTAAACCAAAGAAACTGTAGAAATAACCAGTCTTTAATTTCGAATATGTCAGTTGTATATTCTAATATATCTAATGTATATTATTATATAATATATTCTACGGGAGCCATGCTCGGCTAGAGGGTCAAAGCAAAAGTTTGTTTATCATATCAAAGGAGTCGACTGCGGCTGCGCGGATTTAATTTAGAGCAACAAAAAGGAGTACATGAGTCAAAAAGTGAGATTAGAAAGTGAATTCTAGTACTGGAGGCACATTACAATCGGATCTCATTTCGTGAATCTCGTTGAGTTCTCTCCATCTCTTTTACTCCACTGTAACAAGTATTGGAAATTTGTGAAACCAGATACGATTGAAGGCTGTCTCTAGTATAAGAAAAATACCCATTTGAGATTGATATGCACCCAGAAATGCTACTAACCAGATAGACAAATACCATTTTTTATTTCTACCTGTTAAGACATTTATAGAGCGTGAAGGCTTTTTGTTATATGCTAAAGATTTAGGGGCGCGCGAGATATGTGTTTATTCCATAACCGTATACGAGTGGGAAGACTATATTCGAACCTGATTTTGCGATATTCATTGAGCTTTTCCCCTAGTTTGTCAAACGGAGGGAATTTAAAAAGCCCAAAACTCATTAGAGATTCTTGGACCCAGATTCGATTTTATTCTGTCCAGTCTTAGTCCAGTATTAGATTTTCAGACCCATCATCCTAACTAATATTGGACTGGTGCTAGTATGTTAATTGAAGACAATGTTTATAAATGAAGGAGACAGCGTTGAGAGCCACTTAACTAATGGAAATTTTGAAGGGTCGATTTATTGAAAAATATTCTGTTTTATGTTGTTAGTGCGCATAGTATGAGTCTTAATAATGTTTCGTATAGTATCTTGTGCGTGGCTATGATGAGATGGGTGAAGCGATAGACAAAGTGATTAGGTCTGTTCGCGTACTTCAGCAAACTGCAGCAGTAACAGAATTTGGCAGCTGGCTTCTTTTTGCTGCAAAATTTGGCTTGCAGCAAGAGTACAAAAACGACTTTCTGCGAATCTATTTTCATACATTAAAATAGATTCAGGTACGCGAACAGACCTATTAATTTTACGTTGTTTTTTGGTTTCCACAATCTATACTGCAGTTTGGAAATACTGAAAACGAGAAGTTGGTAGTGCCCGATCGCGCCTAATGTGGAAAAGTTATTTATTTTCCGTTTAAATGCGCAGTATATGCAGAACTTTGACCCGACTTAGCATCTGAAACTAGAGCTTACTTTTTTGGTGTATCTAACACTTAGCAGACTAATACATATTACGTGGGTTTTTAGACTTAAGATTAAATCAGTTCTGACCGGTTCGCAAACAAAAAAAACGATCTCAGCCAGGTACGTTATTGAATTCACTTCATTTGTAACAATAATTCAGTAGGTATTTATTTGCCTAACGTTGTGATGTAAATCATTTAAAATGTATGTTTTTGTAAAATTGTCAGTCTGTGAGTCGTACTTCAAGCGATTACGCCAACCATTTCAAACAATTTCCCACTATATTGTGAACTCATGAGGTTTTCCCCAAACGATTTTGTTGTTATCCTGATATTGTGAACTCATGAGGTTTTCCCTAAACAATTTTGTTGTTATCCTGATAATCCAACTCAGTGAGATCACTGAAGCAGGATTTGGTTATTGTTTTCAATGACCATATAACTACAGGTTGGAAAAGGAAGACAACCAACATATAAGGATACAACTACAGAGGATGGTGTATTTGATTGCATTTTGCACTACATCTATTTTATTTATTTATTTATTCACCAAACAAGGTACAAAATCACATATAGAATATCAAAGTAAAAATTAAATTGGAAATGTAGAGTAAAGTAAAAAGTAAGAACAAACAAGTTAAATAAGTAACAAATAAATGAAAAAAGTAACAAATAGATTAATAAATAACAATCAATAAATAAAAACATTGACAAATAAGCTATAGCTTAAGGTTTAGGTATGGATGGCATGCAAAAGAGAGGATTTGAAGGATGATTTGGAATTCATAGGGGAATATAAATTACTTATGCTGTTGAATATTCTGCAGCATCTATTTATTGGCTCTTTAGCTGCATATGTGGTCGAATGTGAATATTCTTTTAGGAAACGATTGGACCTGGTGTTCCTCACAGGGATATTTATCAAAAATTTACTATTCAGGAATTCTACATTAGTAGCGCCTGTAATGACTTCGAACCGAAACCTATCGACACTAGCCTCCTCTGGAGAAATGAGGAAATTTACCGCAGTGCAGCGATTTGTTGAAAATCATCTGTAGGGGTGAAATAATCGTTTCTGCACACTTAATTATGAAGCTTGGAGGAAGTAGGTCTGGTCCAGGCCCTTTTTTCATGTCAAGCTCTTTTATAGCTTTAGTAAGCTTTAGTAGCAACTGCCCCTGCATCACTGTACCTCGGTCAATCGCGGACGCCACAAACAAATTTGATGCCGCCATATGGGCCAAACTAAAGTCCGAATGGGAAAACAGGCTGGACTGCAGGGTGGCCAGGACATTATGGCCATCACCTGATCCAAGCAAAAGCAGGAAACTGCTCAAGCTCAGCAGGAACTGCTTGAGAACCACGGTCGGCTTGCTCACAGGGCACTGCCTTACCGCATCTCATGCGAAGAAAATGGGACTGACATCCAGCAGTTTATGCAAGAGGTGCGAGATGGAAGAGGACACCATCGAGCATACTCTCTGCGATTGTCCGGCCCTAAATAATAAACGCCTCAAAATTTTTGGTGCATACCACTTTCAAGGGTTAGCAGAGGTGGCTGGTACCGTCACGCTGAGTCAGCTGATCCAGTTTGGCGAAGCGGTCACTTGGCAGCTCTAAATAGCCAGCGGAGGGTGGCAAATGGGCCCAAACTGGTGGCCTAATGCAAGCCGCGTTTCCCGGCAGCCCTCTTTACTAACCTAACCTACTAACCTAATGTCCTCTCTGGTTACATATATTGCATCAACAATAGGCAGCTGAGGTGTTTGGGAAAGTGGCATGTTAGGCGAGCCGCTGAGACGAAAAAAAACTTCCTGAAAATGATCGGCAAAGAAGTCACATATATTCTGTGGGTCAGAAGAAACTAAGTTGTTTTTTTTGTATCAAAGTGGGATAGCCAGAAGCTTTTCGCTTGGTGTTCACGAAGTCGAAAAAAGTCTTAGGATTGTAAATTATGTTTTCGCCAACTATATTGACATAGCTTTCATATGCTTCGCGAGACTTTCTTAAAAATTCCTGAGCTAAGTCATTATATCTTGTCTTCATATCATGGCTAGCATTGCTATTGTTTTTTAGAATCTTATATAGTTTGTTTCTCCGATTTCGTAAACACCTCAGATTTCTATCCAACCATGGCTCAGACAGTTTTTTTTTTAATCTTGGGAACATATTTTTCAACTACATCAAAAACCAATTGGTAGAATAGAGACACTGCTTCGTTCAATTCTAAAGTTAAAAGTGTACTATTCCAGTCAATATTACTCAAATGATGGTTAATGCTATCATAATCAGCATTACGAAAGTCATATACAACAGAATTGTTATACGATTGTAAACTTATTAGATCAGATACGGATAGCTCGACTGTAAAGGCAGAGTGGTGAAGATTATTGGAGAAAAGATGCTCTGCGTCAACAGTCGGAGTAGCCACTACATCGTCGTAACTGTTAGTGAAGATAAGATCTAACCAATTACCATTTTGGTTAGAAGTCGGTGCAATTTGCTGCAGATCATTGCTGTAAAATGTACTTACAAGATTTAGATCGGATGAGTAAATAATATTTACTGGAAGAAGGTTGGTGTCGTTTTCATCAGCCGTGAACTTTAAATTTGGGCGATTAAAATCTCCCAGTACTATAATGCTATCATCATCTTTAAGAGATGATACTAGAGAAGAAATAATTTCTGACACAGCATTATACGCAACGTCGTCTGAATTAGGTGGGATGTAGAAAGCTCCAATATAAAGGAAACTTTTGGACCAAGATATTCTGATAATTATGTGCTCAAACTGATTATCTGAATTGGTTTCAACCATTTCACTCGACAGGGAGCTATGAGTGGCTATGAGCACACCACCACCTCTAGTCTGTCCAGTACGTAGATAATTGCGGTCGTTTCTGTATATGGTCCAGGAGCCATCCAGTATTTCTTCGTTTTTATGGCAGTCTTTTAGCCAGGTTTCTGTGAAAGTAAGTACATTGAACTGGCAAGATTTGGCGTCAAGGTAGAGTTTAATTAATTTGCCTCTCATACCACCACAATTGTGGTAAAATAGTTTGAGGCCATCTGTTAATGCTTTTTGGTTAGGAACGATACTTAGTGAAATCCTCCCTTGCTCTCTGAAGGTGAGAAATATGTTTTGAGGAAACGTGTGAGGCATAGGTTTTCAGGTCATTTTTTACTTGGTCTGAGGATACTCCAAGCTGTTCGTTGTACCGAGTAAAAAGAATATTAAGGGAATCAAAGTCAGTTGGTAGACCCTCTTGCTGGATCATAATTTTCAAGTGCGTTTTCGTTTTACCCTCGAAACATGCACAATCGCTGGCATTGTGCATGTAAGCAAGGAAGAGACGAACATTGTCATATATTTTACAATCTCTTAGCCGAGAGAGTAGATACCTACTTTCGAGGTCAGCACTAGATGTAATGGTGGCTTTCACATGTGGCGGCAATAACGGGTCTAAAAAGTTAGATGCAGATTGTAATGGATTTCTGGAAGGACTTTGTGAATCAACTACGGTGGTAGTGGATGGTGTGTAGTCTTCACCACGAATAAAATTAGGATAAGAGGAAGATGTTGACTGGGCTGCTCCGGAATCGGCATTAGTATGTTATGGAAAGGAGCATATTTGGTTAAAAATGCAGTCAAAAGCTACTCATTTCAAAAATGTATGTTCGATAACAAGTTTTTCTAGCGTTTCTTATGTAAGGCTTTTTTTTTGGTTTCATAAAATTTTCTTATCGGAAAGTTTAACTGTAGTCACTTTATCATTTATTATAAAACCAAGCTATCATTTAATGTCTTAGAAGGTTCACCAAAATAATATTACATCACAATCATTAAACCAATACAAAAAAAACCCGACCTATGTATAGATCTTCCCAGAGAAACAAAATATTTGGGTGTTCCTGGCGAAATACAGAATAACTAACTTTAATTGATACATTTTTAAATTTGAATTTATAGAAATACATATTTATAGATAAAAAATGCTTCAAAATGGTTTTAAATGTTTCTTCGATATAAAATGCGACTTTCCAATGATATTTACGAATTATAATAAATCGTACACTAACAACAATGTAACATTTTCTCTCGTAATTGCGTGCAAATTAATTTAAAAATAATATTCACGGTTCTTCACACACAGGTTCACACAGCGATAATATACGTACCGAATACAATCAGTTCATTTTTTTCAGTCACACAGAAATACAGAAACAGAGAGCAAAAAAAAGGTACCGGCACTTTTAACGATAAGGAAAAATTAATGCATTGATGCATGGCCAGGCGAGAGAATCAGCAGCCAGTGAACTCGCGGCCTCTTTATATCAAATATCTGTACAAGGCCATGTTTACCATATGCGAAAAAAATTCACAGATGCGTGCATCTAAAAGCTTGAATGATAAACGCAATGACCTCTAACCCTGCCTATCAAACAAAGGCAAAACGTGTGGGTGGATTAACCGAACAAACAGGTGAAAATATGTGTATGTATGTACTCACCCAAAATGCCAAGTTGAAGACCATCAGGCATGATTTCATGCAAGCCATTGCGGCTACAGTTTGAAATCGGGTGCCCATTTTCTCCGGGGTCAATTCAAAACGATCAGCTAGCTAACTCCTTGAAAAAAAATCAAACAATATGTTTTACAATATCCTTTTTCGATACCTGAAAAGATTTAAGTGAAATTCAAACTGACCGAACACGCCTTGAAATAGGATTCTGGCTAAACTTGAACTTACCTACAATACGCTTAAAAAATTCCAATAAGATTTTGTAAATATTGTTTGAGCCGTTGAATTTAAAGACGTGAGAATCCTTGGAGCACTTAACAAAACCGTAGCGAATTGTGAATTTTCTTCCTCGAACCAAAAACCAAACGTCCGAACAGCTGGCAACTTGTTGTGCTAATGCGATGAAAAATCAATAATGCCACGGACGCCGGATCAAGTAACAAATGCAATGCAGTAAATTGTTAATTGAAGCTTTTTTTCCTACAAAGCTTTTACCGTGTATATGAACCGGAATTGAAAACTGTTTTAACGAACTTTCTTTTTTTAGTACTAATTCATAATAATTTGCAAAATCGAAATGACATTTAAGGCACGATTATTTTCGGGGCATTTTTATTATATGAAAATGACATACCATTTTTGAAGTATTCAAATTTAGAAGTGAAAGGTTTAGTGCGTGTGAAAAATGTCCTTTTGGAGATGTTGACTTTATAAATCGTCCATCGTCCTTTACATCTGCGAAAGCCAAATGCAGCAAAAATATATTTTCGACATGTATAATAGTACATACTACTTATACAAATAAGTGACCGTGGCTAAAAACCGTTGCAGCAGTGAATGTGAAATACACTTAACAACAAAAGCTTACATACCGCTCGACTATGAAAAGTTTTTGAATTATTGTGTTAAATAAACGCAAAAAAAATTTCAAGTTTATTGGATATGTAGATTGAGAAAAACAGCAAAACAACCTGCGTTAATTTACGTTAAAATAAGATATATCACAATTCTTTAGAAGTTAGAAGAAAATTATATGACAATAGTCTACATGCATACTTTAAAATCTACATAAAGTATTTACTTAAAAAAGATGTTGCATTGCCTTCTCCGGAAATTACAGCTTTCTTCCTTTTGGGCATGGAGTTTACTAGTTTTTTTTTCAGTTGATTGATCAATTGAATCCCGTTCTTTAAACGCAACGTGTTTAATTCCTTTTTATTTGGAATATACCGTTTTCGTACTTTTCTTCCGATTTCATCCTACAAAAGTGTTCTAAGGGGTTTATGACTGGAGATCGGGGTCGGGGTGGTGTATGCAGTTATTTTGGAGTATTACAAGGGAGCTATAATCTTGCATTGAGTATTGTATGCTTCAGATCTTTATCTTGATGGAAGATATAGCTATTCAAGCCTAGCTTTACATGACTGGGTTTCTAATTTTTCGTTTCTGATTCAATAAATACCAGATTTCCCACTCCACTCTCCAACATACACCTTCACCCTGAGACTTTTGAAAAGTGCGATGGCAATCTGGTATCATCGCTCGATTCTAAGGCGATGAGAAAGGTTAGGGAATTCATTGATAGTCCCGACCTGAAGTGGCCCTTCAAAAATTAAGGCACGACTAAGGGAACAGTGGCCTGGGGACTATCATCCTTGTCAGCTGCTTCGAGAAATGATACAACTTAGAGATCTACAATTGGGAATCACTTACTGAAAACATTTTGTCTTGAGCGACTTGCGAAGGTAACACTGGCTACCTTAGACTTCTCTCCGGGAGTCAGTCTTGAAAAGTTGGCGGGAACAACTGGCAAAATCACTGAAGTGTTTAATGAACATAAAGTCACTTTTTTCTAAAGCGACCTGCAAAAAAAAAACTCACTCAACAAATGCTTCGCCTAATCCAGCCCCTGCGGATAAACTAACCCGTGCACTCCTGAGCCACTGGATCCCAGTCTGACCCAGCATCATACGCAAGAACAAAAAATGCCAAGTCTACTATTACCATCTGAAATCCAGTTCAAGGAAGAAAGAGTAAAAGTGAACGTCTCCTTGTAAACCTATAGGACCGGTTTTTGTCAACCAAAAAGACTACAAAGTCGCAATAATTGGCAGACTAAGAAAATGGAATCATTACCTTTTTTTCAATTATTTACGAAAACTTGCCTAAACAACTCTACCTAAAATATAGGTCCGTTCTGCACCTTCTACCGGAAGTCTACCTCCTTCTAGCCTTAAATTTGCTGTTGCGAATCAGTCTGATGTTATCACACACCGACGAAAGGTTATTATAGTAGAGTTAAGAAGAGCCGGCTTGAGCACATTTGTCATCTTGTGCAGAGTACTATTTGAGCGCCTTTCTTCGAAATTTACGAATCAAGCAATTCCCATGTCATCCATGAGGCAATGATGTTTCCCCAAGAGCCCCCCCCCCCCCAAAAAAACTCGACGTCTTGTCCCCACCCACTTTGCCGCTACGATCTACCTACTAAGCCCAATGCTAATGTCCTAGACGGCTGGTACTATGCAAATCAACTATCCTATCCAACATACCATCGTAACGACATCCACTCTTACCTTGACCTGTTTATCACTTCTGCTAGATCTCCTTTAACCCTTTCGCGAAACTACCCCAGGTATTTCTGACCATGATAGTGCCATTTTGACACTAGGCGTCAATAGGAAACCTAGAAGACTCGATCCGTTGTTAGTTCCGAATTAATACTAACTGGCCCCACCTGAACAGAGAGCTGTACACCTAATACGCTATTATTCCCATTCCCACTGCCACGCGTATCACAAACGAGCAAAGCGATGCGTTTGTTGAAGCTTATAACCGTTATAACCGTTAAAAATGTTCAATGTTCCTGCAATACCCATATTCTCAAGCGTTCACTCAACTATAACACTCTCCTAGCTCTTCCATCCCACACAATCATGTGCATCGATCACAAGAACAACCTTACACGCCGGCTGTTTCGAAACCTTTTCCCCCCTTTTGTATCTTCAATCCGGTCCTTCATATAAAACATTTAGACTTTATCATCGCTAACCAGATCAAAACGCTCTATGTTCAGCACCTCAAAGCTAAACTTTTATACATATCCCTCGATCAAAGCACTCTTCGCGAATTACGAAAGAAACATCAGACCTAACTTTGCCAAGTCCACATCTGTTACGAGGCTCCCGAATCCATGGTTAATGTGCTTGCTAATTATTTTCAAACGACCCCTATGATCCTCAATTTGACACCAAACCCAACAACTGGCAAGGAGAGCAACACTATCCTTGATATAAATCAAGCTCGTTTGAATTCCACTCCTAATGAATATATATGTTGCCTTCCCATTCTATCTACTCCACATTTAAGCAATGAAAGCGGAAGTCACAAGGTCGTTCATCATCCATTCAAGAAATAATAAAAAATTCCAAATGATCCCAAATGTTGCATTGAAGAGATGCAAACAGTCTATTTCTCCTTTCCTATCCGTAGTCTTTAATGATTGGTGGACATTTGCGCACCAGTTAGAAACATGCCAACATTATTCCAATTCCTAAGAAAAATAACTACCCAACTTTACATGAAAGCTATAGACCCATTTCCCTCCTATCCACTACCAGCAAAATATTTGAATGTGTCATCAAGGAACAGATAACGTCCCATTGTGACATATTCGAACTTATTCCACAATTCCAGTTTGCCAACCTCCCCAACCCTACATCAATCATTCCCGCCTAATCCTAAAAGTTAATCTGGTAGTTCACCTAGACAATTGTCTCCCATCACAGCTTGTTTCCTCGACATCCCAAAGGCCTTCGACACCATTTGACAAGAAAGACTAATATACAAAATGTTCTCCCTCTGCCACTTTCATCCGAACTGTTGTACAAGTATTTACAGTTTCCTGTCTAATAGATCCTCGGTAGTAAATAAACAATATCCCATCAAATTTCTATGCTAACACAGCCGGCATCACCCAAGGCTCTGTCCTTTCTCCCATTCTCTTCTTCTCCCCAGCTACTTTTCAACTTATAATTTGCTAAAAGATGCATCATATCCTCAACTTTGAGCTATTAAAAAACTTTCGCAGGGCAAGACATTTATTTTTCGCGGGGCAGGACATTAATTCGCTATTTCGCGGGGCAAGACATTTATTTTTTGCGGGGCAGGGCATTCATTTGCTATTTTACGAAATTGCGCAACTTGAAATCGCGCGAAGTTGATCCGTACAAAACAAAGAAACAAAGGATCGCTGTACCAAATTTATACAATTATACAATAGTTTGCGAGTTACGGTATCGGAATTTGAATCATAATACGACCCTAGTATCACTATCTAAACCAAATGCTTCTTAAATATTCAAAATAAAACACAACTACAAGTAATTATCATTTTTTTGATCATATTTTCTTTATCTTCATCTGATATACCAGTCAAATACATGCATGATGCTCATTTTTTTACATCACCTATGACATACTTATATTATCGCTTTTATTTTATTTTTTTTACCATTCTATTCATCTCCATTTAGCCTATAATTCATCATAAATTTCATAAGCAGAAACGTGAAAGATTATACAATATCATTATCAATTTGCTTCTTTTTAATCAGGCTTTGTAAAATAATTTCAATCAAAATTGTTTTTATTCATCTACATTTTTCTCTTTTTTTTTCTTTTTCTTCTCTCATCATTTATTTCGATTTCACATGAATTTTTGAAGTAGTCAACTTTTTTTTTACGAAGAATAAAAAGGAGGAAAAATTAAGGCATGCGATCAAACATATGTTGTTATTGCCGCGGCTACATAATGAGATACTAGATGAAAAGTCTAAGGATTTTTTTGTTGTATCTTAACAAATCGATTGTATGTACGTTTTTTTTAATTCTTTTTTTCTAAATTTTAAGTGGTGTAAATTTACGTAAACGCTGAAAGATTTTACTTTGTTTTGTTTTTGTATCGACAAATGCAATAGTATAATCATGTGTATTATATGTATGTACTTTACTATATGTTTGTTCTCTATGCGAATTGCTATCTTACAGGGTCCGTTATAACTAATATTTTCTCTCTCTTGAGAATGGTTTGACTTTTTTTTTCATTTATTATGTAGGTACGAATTTTACGTTATTATTTGAGTCTATTAATTTTAGTTAATGTTATAACATGCATCTTTTTTGCTGTTGAATATATTGTGTTTCAAGTGTATACAATAGTTTTTTCATTTTCAATTTTTTGTTGGAAAATATACAAAATATGCAACAGTTTTCATATTCATAAGCTACGGAAATGCAAAGTGTTTATAGTATTAAAAAAACTTTGAAATGCATATTATCTAAATTATATGAGGAGGCATTGCATTAAGCATCGAATGGTACTAGAAGACTGAATAAAGAATATTTTTTTTTAAATATGAAATTAATTTAAAGTAATGAAAGTGAGTTTAAAAAAATTAAATTAAGCCATACAAACAAAAGCTATTCAACTAAAATAGCGTGAGGAAAACAATATATCTATTGTAACAAATCCAAGTCACTATACAAATTAGTATAGATTTTTCAATATGAAATTGTATTTTCATTTTTTTCTGTTTAATTTATTTCTATCGTTTATTCCAAATCTACGTTTCCTAAGCTTTTGATTTTTCTTTGACGTTCTAGTTCCAAACGCTTTGCATGATATGAGTTCCGTTGATAAGTTTATTGTGGCTTTACTGTTTTTTCTTTACTTGTTGTGAATGATATTTTCAAGATATAGAGAGAGATTTAAATTTGTTTAGAAATAGTTACGGATTGTAAGGTGTAGTAAGAACAACGAACAACTTTGAGCTTTATACCTATTTTAAGCTACAAATCAATTTTCTGATTGTATGAATTTTGATTTATTCGTGACTATCACCGGAATCTCCATTAATTTTGTGTAAGAGACGTCTATTCGAGTACTATTTGAATGTGAATTCGATTTATATTAGGCTTAGAAATGCAAACTATGACTTTTTAAATAGAGAATATTTTGAAGTCTGCTTTGTTTCAACCTTGGCCGTCATATGGAAGGTCTATCGCAAAAGCAATTATCATGCAATATGGCGGACCTAAGCTATCAGTATTTCGACCAGCCGCGGTACTTTTCTCGACCAATAAGTAGCTTAATACCTGTCAGATTGCAAGTCGCGATAGGACTTCTATATGACAGTCAAGTTTCAGCCCCAACACCTGAAATAACACATCAATCAATAAGTCCTGAAGCTAACATATAAATTACAATATAATAAATCCGTACTATTTCTTCTTTTTTTTTTTAGAACGTACCAATCTACAAACCATACGTGTCAAAATTTCACAGCAATCTGATTGTTAGGTTGTCAGTTGAAAGCTTTTTTAGTGAATTTGTTTTTTTGTTTTCAAAAGAATATATGTAGCATTTGCCATTTCGAATTTTTTCTAAATTCACGGCAAATGACTTCTGATACGTAATGTATCAGAAGTCCTCTACAAAACGACCTTACGGCATCTTGTTTTCGAAAAATCGAAACACAAGCGATGTCGTGTTAAAATTTCATTTTTCACAAACGAATTTACCGTATTAACGGTAAATTGTTTGTGTAAAAATTTCGAGACCGGCACTGGGCTGAGTGCTGGAAGCTGATAAGCTCGAGGATTCGTTTGGATGTCGCTGTGACGGGAGTCGATTGTTAGGCGTGTGGGCGAGCGGCCGCTTTTGGCGTGGCGGCGAGAGCGTGACCGGTGATACGCGGGAGTCTAACTGCAATTTTCAACGAATTCGGTCCAAGCAAGATGTGTTTTAAGCATAAAGTGAACTAAGCTATTTTGAAAATCCAATAAAAGTATGTACCGAGCTGTTTCGCAAATTGAGTGCGCGCAAACGTATCGTCAAGTACTTATTTCGGCTGAAACTAATGTGAAAGCAATACTTGAACTCGAGTATTAACAGTGCACCCCTTGTGTGACCAGCGTCCAATCATAAATACTGAAAATATGAGAATTGGCCAAAACTTGTGAAAAGTTTATAATGGAATACAGTTAAATGGCTTACTCGATATATTGTGATTCTGTGGACGACATTAGCGGCGCGAAACCATTAAATTTTGGGTTGGATTCCTAGCGGCAGTCGTGTAAAAATAATTGTTGACATTTTCGACTTTTTTCGGTCGATTTTCGGTAGATAGAACGGTTTATGGTGGCGTTCGTTTCAAGCTGGCGAGTGGCATTTTAATTGCGAATAATGGAGTTGAATATTGACAACATGCGTGTGAAGAGGAAAAAAGCAAATAATAAACCGAATAGACGTAATGAGCGGATGCACGGGTTTTGATTGAAAGATTGGAACACGATCGGACGTGATCGAGAGTGATTGTATCTTCACGGCGAGATTAAAAAAAAAAAAAAAAAACGTGCCCAGTACGTGTTAGTGATAGGCTGTGTCGGCTGAAATTTTCTCATAATAAAACCCCCCTGAAGTGGAAAAACTTCCTTACGAAAGGATTGAACGTGCGATATGGTGCTGGGAACTTGTGAAATTAAGTGCAACAGTTAGCATGTGTCGTTTAGTCAGTGGGCAGAAATAGTAGTGACGTGTTAGTACAAGAGAAACCATGGCAAATGTATAGTGGCGAGTTACATTCAAAGTTAAACAAACCCTAACTGGCTTTGAAACCAACAATAAGTTTACAATTAAAAATAGTTTAGGACCAAACGTTTTCGCGACCGTCGCAGATAAGGACCGTTGCACTGGAAACATGTGTAGACCAGCTCGTCTGTTCGAAATGAAAATCCCCGATATCTACTAGAATCGAAGGAAGTTTCGGCACCGCCTGGCAATGCGATTGGTACCATCGAACAAGAAGGTCAGTTTGTACATTTACCATGTGTGGAGATGTTGCATTTCAGGTAGTCGCATTAACTGGCGAACCAATGGGAAAAATCTCGAAACAGTGGTTTTGGTCTGGTCCGGGAAATGTTTATGGATGCTGACTTTGTTGGTGTCTCATTCCCGTTAAATTTGGATGTGAAAACGAAATCGGTTCTGCTGGAAGCCAGTTTTTTTATGATCGATGCGATGTTTTTCGAAACGCAAGCCAATCGTGCACGGATAGTCCATGCATGCCCTAAACTTAAAGCTCCGGCAGGCATGAACGAATTTTACAGTCGTTCAAGGCGCACAACAAGCGCTTAACAGGCACTAAATGGGGAAAGCATTAACTGGAACCAAATCTAACGTAGTTCGACGAAAAACAAAACGAAACGGTTGATACGCGGCAGGCCTGCCCCAGCAGATGAAGACGAATCAAAACGCATGTCACGCGTTGGAACGTTTATAAATATCGAGGGAGATTTCCAAGTAATCATTTAAAAAAACCATAAAATACACTCTCTAGGTACACTGAACTGGTTTCGTTTCGAAAGATGTTTGCCTCATTAGCTTCTTAGTTCTTTTGATTGATTCGTTGTTCCATTTTGTGTCACCCACCAGGGATTGAATTGTTGACTAACGATTTTCTTTATTAAATCATCTTCTAACTATTGTGATCGAAACAGAATCATATATGTAGAATTCTCAACTTAAGTAACCTTGAGTACGGTTAACGTAAGAAAAATATATAAAAGTGTAGAGTACATGTTAAAGAAATTTAGTTTGTGTGGTCGTAATTGAGATGTTGCCATTAATATTCGTGTGTTGAATAGGCTACGAATGAAGATGCATTTTGTTTGAAACTCAAAACTACCAGTCTTGAATTTTGTAACGCAATATCGATGAAGAATAACACTGTTAGGCTAGAAATCCTCGTTGAACCCACTGTTAATAAGCGGAAGTGGGGTTTGCTTTATTTTTTTTGCATCAGTCATTCGAAATATTTTTGTAGGCTTTGATATAGTGTGTAAGATAAATGCAAAACGATATCGAAAATTTCGTAACTTTTTTTCTAAAGTAATATAATTAAGGATCACAGGCATTATAATGACAATACATATTGTCTTCTATTATTGTAAGAGTTAAAAAGTCTGTATGAATTCTTTTTTTTTCTTGTTTTTTTTTTCTTGTTTTTCAATGAATTACCATTTATTTGTGGTATGAAAGCACAAAGCCACTGCATAAACTAAACATGAAATTCCATATGCGCATATGCAATTCTAGAGAACAGAGAAAAGAAGAAAAAGAAAATAATATTTACTAATGTCCATAAGTATCAGACACAGTGACGTACACTTAATACACAAATTGTAATATTCTATCTTTTTTTGGAATAATAATAATAATGGATTACTAAGTTAACATCTCTGGTCTTCTTATTGGGCGAAAGCCCAGGAAGTTCGCTTCTTCTTTTCAGGGTCCGCGTCTGGCCTGGCTGGCCTAAAAATGATTAGTTTTTCATGAATTTCTTCGGTATTTTTCAGCATTTTATTTTAATGGGAGGGATACTGGCCCAACCTTTAGTTTCAGTATTTTTAGTAGATTTTTGAATTTTTGAATATTGAGGGCCAGTATCAGAGGGTGGAGGACCCCAGACCATCGGGGTCAGGGCTCCACTACCATCGGGGGCCCGGGGCTGTCTGCCTCACCCGGGTTCCTTGTAAAGAGAGGTAGCCTTTTTCCTATTTTCCCGTTTTAGATTTTCAATTTTCTGGCTCCGTGCGTTGTCACGAGCACTGGGTCTGCTTAGTCAGCCCATGTTGCAGAGCCTGGGTGGTTTCCTTTACGGAACGATGCCCCCTTTTTGGTCCCTGGGTATTTTATATACCAGTTTGCGGCTACAGTATTATGACGGATGAAATAATACGTAGCATCCCGTTTTCGTGAGAGCAAACCATCCCCATTTTGTCAAGAACCCACCCCAGCCGCAGCGAGCTAGCAAAGCGGCACCCCAGCATCCGTCGGGGTTGGTTAAAGGGTGCTCCGCTAATGCGGACGAGGGGCCTTCACGGCCATTTCTAGGGCACCCTGCTCTCGGGGCAATTCTTTTTTTGTTTTGCCTCTTGAATGGCATTAGCCATTCCACTGTTTGACCTTAGCACTCTTGGTTCTGGACTTCGGTCTGGTTCTAAGTTGTGCTAAGGCCACTCCCATCCTCAAATCCGCTACATATATTCAAGATTTATATATATATTCAAGATTTATCACTATTTTTTATAGATAAAAATACCGTCACAGCAAAGGTCTGGCTTTGTTAGTGTTTTCCGGACTCTGCTGCATCGAAATCAATCGTTGAGCATTGGGCTGCTGACTTTAAACGTGGTCGTACAGGCACCGATTATGCTAAATTTTCTGGACGTCCAAATGAGTTGTTACACCGCAAAACATAATAAAAATCCACAAATTTATTTTGGCCAATCGTAAAATGAAGTTATAGGATATAGATGATACCGTAAAGATATCAAAAGGCAGTGTCCGCACAATTTTGCATGAATGTTCGGGTAGGCGAACGTTTTTTTTCCAAAATGGGTGTCGAGTTTGCTCACAGTGAACCAAAATCAACAATGTATTAACGATTCAGAGCGTTATTTGAAGCTGTTTAGTCGTGATAAAAAGGATTTTTCGCATAAATATTTTAGCATGGATGAAACATGGTTGCACCATTAAGCTTCAGAGTTAAAACGACCATTATCTGGGTGGACAACAGTCGGTGAGCCTCGTCTAAAGCGATAAACACCGTAACAATCAGCTGGCAACCCAATTTTAAAACCCTGTCACTAACTCAGCTAACCCAAACACACCAAGAAACCCGGAATATATGGGCCACTTTTTGGGTATCGTACAAAAAGAGTTACACTCAATGATGAAAGACGCGAAAAGGTCCAAGGAATGTTTGTGGCCCAAACCAATGAATAAACTCTATCCTTCAATAAAAAATGAGCTCCACTAAACAAATTTCTTTTTCACATGGAATACAAATTCTGCCTAATTTTTCACTGATTTTAAAGTTAACGTACTGCTCCTGAAGAAAAAAATCCTCAAACACGGGAATCATCGCCTGATCCCCAACTAAGTCATGTATAGAAACGATTTGGTGACTGATAGGAGAAGAGTTATCGCAATCCTTGTGAAAAAGAACATAACACATCATTCCATTTTCCATTCTCAGGCGTGCAGAAGTCATCCGCACAAAGGTGCAAACAGAATTCTTCGTTTTTACCGTGATACTGATATAAAAAAGGAAAAAAAGGAAAAGTCTTTACTCACACACTTCGACCACGAGGGTGCAATCTTCCCGGCGGGAAATGGCAACACCTACAGTCGCCATTGTGAGAGGTAACCGAGCTGGCATCGAGCTGCAAGAATTCATCACAGGATCACAAACACGTCTCCACATCCCCGATGAGCCAACAAATTTTAGCCCCTTGACTAGCATTGTCCTTGATATAGGGCTTTTACACGGAGTCAATCAAAACGTGCACATAAATGTCCTCGAGGAAAACACGGCGAATATTCCGGTAAAGAAATCCTTACGGACTCTCTAAGTCAATCATAATACTCAAACGGATTAGGAATCAATCCGGAGAAGAACTGGAGGTACAGGTGACCCTAAACTAATTCCACCAATTTATGGATCTCAAGTATGATTTGCTATCCTTTGTTGATTATCTGAAACTACAGTTTCGGACTAACTTATCATCAGACGACGAGCTTGACGAGAAAGAGGCTATCGAGCGTTCTGCTAGGAGACAACAACTCTTACAAAACTCAGAGTTTCGGGAGACAACATCTACAAGATCAACCAATCTGGACGAAGTGAAGAACCTGATTATTAGTCTGACTCGAAGCGAATTGCCTGGAGCTGACCAAATTAACAGTCTCTATCTTATCCACGCACCAGACAACATATAGAGTTTGACAGACATCATGGAAACGCGCTAACATTATAATGGTGCCGAAATTCGGCAAAATCTCACTTTAGTCCAAACTACCGGGTCTTGTGAAAAATACAGTGACAAGTCACGGAAAATTTGTACGGATGGATGTTGAAAGTGATGTCGATTGGACCGTTACCGTTAAACCAATTTCGTCCACGAACTATGGAAATTTCACCAAAACTGATGTGCGAAACATAATAAAAGCGATCGTAAAAAGTGAAAATGATTTTTTTTTATCTTGATGTCGCCTACCAAAAGTTTTATATGGCATTTTATGCTTGGCTGCCGACACTATAAGTGGACATTGTAACCTAGTATTCATATGGAAAATGTCAGATATGCTGGAAGCCTGCACTGATCAAACCCGAAAACGGGGGTGCTTGCGAACATAAATATTTTCGAGTTCAAAACTCACAACGCGGGCCACATACTGCTTGACATGTGCACAAATCTGCCGATATTGTCACGATACCGTTTTAAATGCGAAGAAAGCGCATTTCAAGGCAAATCACAATATTTGCCTCTGAGTGCTATAGATGCCACTCAAATCAAATATTTCCTGCCACATATGTCGACAGACATATCAATTTAGGCCCAGGCACTGTCTCTGTCCATACTCGAACCTCTAACACCTACGGAGATCACAAAATTCTCGCAATGTACAAAATACTCGCTCTATTGTGCAGTTCGAGCATCAATTTCAAGCAGTTCATCGTCGCCGGAATTACAACAAGTGGCCGGCTCGTCAACGTACATTACCAAAGATACCGAATAAGATGAACAAGCTCGAGTGCTTGTATATAAAGCACTCCAAATCTACACAGATATTAGAGACATTTTCAAAAATTCGACCAGAGGTCACATGTATCAGAATCACGTACGCTTTGGAGCTTGTTGGAAGCTGTCATCCACGGTGTGATAGGTGCGCCTGCGGCTTCAAGCTCAAACCAATGAACTCTCGAGAGCGGCAGCAAAAGAAAGAGCCTCTCCCGATCCGATGAGCAGCAGGAACCTATGCCTCGCGTATTGAATGCAGCGATTGCCAGATACAACCAGCTACTTTGGGCCGAACTTACCGATGATTTCAAAATTTGATTATTAATGCATGATATTCTTTTCGAAAATTAAGAATTCAAGTGAACTTGTAAGTCCTGTGCATATAAATTTCCATCATAATAAAGGACTTTTTATTCAATCGCCAAGGTAATAAATTCTCTTATTTCGTTTAAAAGAAATTATTTTCGAGAATAACATCCTTACGGAAGAACAATCCGGTTTTAGGCTGCTTCGCCCCACCACGATAATCTAGTACATCCGCACAGGGCTTAACCATAGAAAGTCGACTGGCTTGGTTATGTTTGACGTAGCTGAAGCATTTGATAAAGTCTAGTACGCAGGGCAGACTATCAAAATGCATGCATTCTATATCACTGTACCTCTAATTCAACTTATATAATTATTCTTAAAGGGCTGAACTTTTCGAGTAAGAATAGACGCACATTTTTCCTCACAGCGATCAATCAAAGCTGGAGTCCCACAAGGATTACCCTTTTCTTTACTCTTGTACAATCTATACACTGCATATATCCCCAAATTGCGCATGCCAAAAATAGTCTTGTTCGTCCTGTTCCATCCACCATATTCTCCAGATTTGGTCCCTTAAATAATACAGGAAAAGGGATTTGACTCGAGTAATGGAGTGATTGCCGAAACTGAGGTTTACTTTGAAGGAAAACATAAATCATTCTCCAAAAAAGGTGTCGAAAAGTTAGGGAAACTATGGAATGATTGTCAACCTATGTGTTTTTATTAGGTAACCTGAGGACTTATTGACCGACCTGTTAGCTTGCATTGGGTATATGTGTTTTTTAATAAGATATATTATTTTGAACCAAGTTGAAATTTTAGATCACGCATAATCGATCTCTAAACTATGTAAAACAAAAATATGTAAATATATAATATGTAAATATGTAAAACAAAATTAATTTTATGACTTTCGTTGAATCAGCGTAATCATAATTGATTGGAAAAAGATATTAAATTAACACTATCTTATTTGGCTTCCAGTATTTCAACAAGCATTCAATTCCTGGCTACTTATGAGTTTTCATCAAAACAGTTTAACAATATACTGATTACCCCGAACTAATTTAAAATCGAAAGAAATTTGAAACTCTCTTTGCTTTATTTTGAAGAATTTGCTTGCATATTTTAGAGATGAAGATTATAACGTGATTGTATACATCCTAAATTTTTCGTCTGAAGTATATAAATTACAATCAATTAAAATTAGTGAATGAGTAAAAGACTGTTAGAATGGATCGATAATAGTACGCTTTTGTTGGTACGCACAGTACGCTTTGTACTCTTTGTCTGTCAGGAGTGGAAAAAAATAGAAGATACGATTACCCTTGCTCGAAGTTTCATTTAATTGATCTGGCTGGTTTAGATAGATTGAAGAAGACGAAAGCAAAAGGCGACCGATTCAAAGAAGGAGTTAAAATCAATCAAGGACTCTTAGCGTTCAAAATCGTTATGTCGGTTCTTGGAAGTTCGAAGGGTAGAGGATATATTGGATATCGTAACTCGAAACTTACGAGTCTGCTATAGGATTCGCTTGGTGGAAATTCGGTTACTCTGATGATAGCCTGTATGTGTCCAGCCGTCTACAATATGGATGAAAGTTAAGTACTTTACGCTACGACCATCGAGCACGTAAGATCAAGAGCAACCCAATAGCAAACCAGGATCCCAAAACTCCCGAAATCAAACATTTGAACAGTATAATCCGAAATTTGTGGCTCGAGTTTCTTAGTAAAGGCGGGAGTGGAGATAGTGTTAAAACAGTAGTTAATAGTCAAGAAACAGAGAGCCTACAAAAACTTATTGATAATCTTATAAAAAAGAATAGAAATCTTCAAAAGCAACTACAAGCCACTCTTCACGCTGTTGCGAAAATCGAGATGAGAGCAGCGGTTGCAAAATCTCCGAGATAAATCATATGATTGCAAGCTTGCACAAAGAATTCAATGAGGAATCCTGTCCCAACGAAATGCTCGAACATGCGAAGAAATTCAGCGAAATTCAAAAGGCGGTCCACGATATTACTCGAGTTTTGGCGCAAAAAAAGGAAGATATGCTAGATCACAAGAAATCCCTATCTAATGCCGGAAGCACAATCGATCTGAGTAGCATAGAAGGCTCAGTGCCGACTGAAGTAGTAGCAAAAGAGGTTGTGTACCTTAACATGCTGTTAAAGTATATGCAATTTAATGATCTTGTAGAAAATATTATCCGATAGATATTAGAACTAGTAAATAATGTTGTATGAATTAATTAATAAAAATGAGATTGATTAGATTATCTAAGAACATATGTAATGCTTACTGAAGTTTTCACAAAAGCATTACCTAAAGTCAAACATGATCGAGCGATTAAAATGTCAAATTTAGACTCTTAAGGCTGATAGCATTGGTCTATCCACATCGATAGGAAGGGTGTTAGAATGGATCGATGATGAAGTTCATTACTTTTGTTGGCACGCTCAGTATGCTTTGTACTCTCTATTGAAAACGTTCAATCAGTTTGTTCACTTTCTCCAATTATTCCGAAACGATTAACATACAAAATATATTCAACCAATTGCAATCGTGTGTTCTATTTTTTCCACGCCTGCTGACAAAAACAAAGTACAATACGTTCGAACTATTTAAAAACAATACGTGACATTGATTTCTATTCACAAAAAAATACATATCTATCAATTATTGTGTAAATACTTTCTAGTTAAGATACTGAAAATTTTTTTTTTGAAATTTTCTCATAGTCACTTTTCACTTTTTGACTAGACTTGCTATCCTTAGAAATTTATTATGTGATTGCAAACCTCCATTCTGCGTTGACGAATTGCTGTTGGTCAGACTGCCAACATTGATGGGTGTTTGTTGATTTTGATTGATCAAATCACTTGGTGTGCCGTTTGGTGCTTTTGACGTAGTAGACGATACTTTATGATTTAATTTCGATTGTTCCTTAGCTCCTCTGGAAATATTGAGCACATAACTACAAACTGAATCGATATTTAAATAACGAAAGTCAGCTTACAAATATCGTGTCAGATCCTCAATGTCCACCAGCATCGAGTCCTGACTCATATGCAGATCGTCGCGTTCCATTAGATACTGTACAAGTTGCTCGTTTAGTCGTTCGATTTGTGAATGCAGATCGTTAACGATGATTTGTAGTTGAGCGATATTCATGTCGGTTAGCATTTGTCGGGATACACGACGTTTTTCCGGTGGAAATGGTACACCGACTTTCTCCATTGAATTTCGAATGACTTCGGTGATGGGTGAGGTTTTTTGTTTCTGACGTTCGATCTGAAAGAATAGAATTTTCTTGAATTAAAATTGAACAATAACATATCTCAATTGTTTACCTCCATTTGCATATGCGCCATATCTTTTGCTTGTGCCAATGCCATTCTAGCTTCAATCTGTAGTCGAGCTTGTTTCGTGAAAAAATCCGCTTCGGCATCCTCATCGCTAATGGCTATTGGTGGTGGTGGTCCCAAAGATAGAGTCGACGGACGTGTCATCTGATTATTGAATTTTTTATTATTAGCCATTGTTAGGTTATTGTTGTTAGTAGTAAGCGTGTTGAGATTGTTATTATTCACAATATTTACTGAGAGCGGTCGTGAATTGTACGGATTTTGATGGGCGGTCGATGAGCTGCTACTGTAGCGTGATATATTGCTGGAATTACTGATCGATTTTGATAGTTTCGGACATGTTTCCGAATCGGAACTGGGACTTTCCGTGTCCGAAGAGGCTTCGTTCATAAAGCATATTTGTAGATTCATGCCTAAAAATTTGTAAGATAAACTAAGCATTAAAAATTGTTGCAATACACCTTAAAGTATGTATGTTATTTGGTGGTAAAAGATGATATAGTAATGAATAAATTATATATGGCAGAGAGATACATATGGCGTAAAATCGGTCGACAGGGTAAGAAAATCTTTATCAGATTGACCGATCATAATTGGATTATCTTTTCTATCGCTAGAATTTAAACAAAAAATGGCATATGTTTTCACATCATTGAAGATAGCACCAGTCTTGGCATATTTTTCCAATAATCCTGCACTCGTAGTTTCCGTCGCTTCACCTCCCTCACTCATGTGGGCTATTAAACCCCAGCCCTTTGAGCCTGATTTTATTAGTGACGCCACTATAACGACATCGATCATAAATTCGAAGCTGAATTGATCTATCTTTTTCAGAAGAGTAGTGTTTTTCGGTGCTTGTTTCTACTCTACGTTCATCATAGCTTTCGAAGTAGTATTGTTTTTTGTAGATAGTGTCGTGATTTAAATAAATTAAAGTTTACTTTTAGAAAACTATAAACGCTTTATGCTGACTAAATACGAAGGTGGGTCAAAAAGTAATGCTTCTAGAGTTCTAAATTTTGTTTCCAGTCTTTGGACTATTTATGTGTATAACACCACGCAGGTAAATTTACTATAATTATGTAGTCTTTCCTTATTCTGATTGATTGGTAAGAACCATGTACCTGAAGCTAAATGAAAGAGTCGTCATTTGATTTCTGGCAAAATGAGGTTGTGAAAGAAATTGATAACTGCTTGAAAAATATTTATGGGTGCTTTGTAATAGACATCAGCAATATGAGGTGTTGGTTGGAAAAGTTTGGAAATGGAGAAACGGAAATTGCATATAAACCGAGACAACATTATCAACAGATGCGAATCGAGAAGGTGCTGATGAATTTGTTCGAGAGGATAGATGTATTGCAGGAATAATTGCTGACTTCGGATATCACAAAGTTTGTGCTAAATGGGCACTTGACTGATGATAATCGGAGGAGACGAATGAAAATTTGTCAGAGCTCCGGAGCGACAGGACTTCTTCAAGAATATGGTCACTGGAGATGAAACCTGGGCATTTCTGTATGATTCAGAGAGTAAAGTGCAATCTAATGACACCATTCATTACTACGTCCCGAAAAATTTAAGTCCACCAGATTTACACAGAGGCTTATGACAACTGTATTTTGGGTAATTTGACAACTGTATTTTGGTAACTACACTTAAGGGAAGGTTCTCTCAGATACGGTCGAAAATAAGGCAAAGTTTGAGAACTTTTGAATGAATGAATGAAAAAACATACGAAGTTCTGGTTTAGATTATTTTATAGTATTTGTTGATCATTCTAAAATCGTTCAAATTTTTATTTTTTATTTTATTTATTTATTTACCAAACAAGGTATAATAATAATACATATAAATGAAATAAATATAAAACACAAAAAAAACTAGACAAATTAAAAAAAAAAAAATTAAAAAAAAACAGGTTCAAAATAGGTATAAAATACAAACATAATATAAATAAATAAACATTCGATAAATAAATACATAAAGCTAATTTACATGTAGGTCACAATATTAAATATGCAAAACGCAAAACGAAATTGATTAATTATCTAATTAAACAATTATAAAAATAGTCCTAA